>CAHIKZ030005433.1:3140000-3145000 GCA_903632075.3 Acanthosepion pharaonis | reverse complement strand
CATATCCAGGACATAGATGTAGTTTATTGTCATATCCAGGATGTGTGGAATAATGGTTAGCAAGGCTAGTCTGGTTGATCATTACCACCGAATAGTGAGTTTGATTCTCACTAGGTGCAACATACAAAATTGAACATTAAATAACCCAAGAAGGGTTGACATTTAAAGTCAGTCAACATAACCAAGACATTTTTCTGTCACCCTCACCCGCCATATGATGATGATGATGATGAAGCTCCTTGTTATAATCTTGTGTCAAACTTACCATTGTCAAGAAGGATAAATAAGTAAAAATCAAGAAATGACAATTGATTTTGTTATCAGATTAATGTGCTTTGCCAAATTTGGTCTGATTCAATATAAAGGAATCCGGATGTAAGAAAGGCATCCTGCGATGAAGACACAGTTTCTTTGGCAGCAGTGACAAAGCAATGACGTGTCCCTTGCAGGATGATAAAAGAATAGGCAAGGATGTCTGTCATACTTCACTGTCATAAGCATTATCAAAGTACCAACTCAGCTTAACTGAAATCTTCCAAGTTACAAAGTTACCGTAATAAAAAAGGAGAATAGTTCTTACAGTCATGATTTCTTCTTTTTTTTTTTTTTTTTTTAAATCAAGACATCTTAAACTTCTGTTGTATATTTCCATGTGGCATAAACCTGCATGCAAATTTCACCTTTCTTAACAAATCTACTGTTGTGGAGCTAGACAATTTTTCTCACCAGAATCAATCTTAGACATTTATAAATCTACCATTCATTCAGGTTTTGAATATTGCTGCCAAGTATGGTATGGTGCTTCTGCTATATATTTTCAGATTCTTGATAAAATCGAAAGAATCTGCAATGTTATTGGTCCTAACCTGGCATATTAGCTCCAGTTACTTTCCCACCACTGTAATAGAGCTCTCCAGTGCCTTTTTCTATAAATAATTCCACAGGAATTTTTATAATAAACTTTCCTCTATGATACTATTTTGTTTAGTTTCTTGTATATAAAAATTGTAATCCTTGTAAATATTCATTGGGGTTTCATTTTTAAATGTTATTTTTATCACCCACCCCCCGACAGATTACACATACAAGAACTAGTTATGAATTTATAGAGATGTCAAGGCATTATGATGGCTGAAGCAAGAATGGTAAGTAAGAATGTGTTGTTTTGGTGTAAGGAATACTGTGGTATGTTTCGGTCAGTAATTGTGGCTAGCTAAGTTTTCAGTAAGACAGACTGAAGAACAGCCTTTCTGTATCCCCCCCCCCCGCTTTTTGGCCTTGTTCCACATTTTTGTATTTTCAAAATAAATATCACTTTCATCTATCGTACCTCAAACTAGGTACTCGGTACTAGATTGGTGTCAAGATCTCATCAATTTTAATGTTTAAATAGCCAGATATAACTGTAAATTTCTACTAATAGTTTCTTTTCTCACACTTGCTGATTATGGAACTCTTCCGGCTTCTTGCTTTCCAGTCAACTTTGATCTTCAGAAATTTGAATGTAATGTCAATCAGTATCTTCTGTTTCGTAATTATTGTTCTTTTCTTGTTCTCTTGCCTTAATAATGTTTTCTTTTTCCCATATTCTCTCACACTCAGTAGATCCCTTGCATCTTAGTGGCTTTATTGCCTTCCTTGGGGTGAAATAATTAAATAAAAAGAGGGAATATTTAAAAACAGCAGCAGTAAAACTGAAAGCATTGGGAATCTGAATGAAGTTAGCTAAGCTAAATGCCTAGATATATTGAAACGGCAAAAATTTAAGTTTTTGCTTTCCTTGCAGCTTCAGTGTTACTCTTGATGTTTAATTATAAACAATGTTTTTTTGTTTATATTTTCACCACCTCTGACTACATCTATATAATGCCATCAATAAAAATATTATTTTATTCTGAATTCCTTTAAAAGGACAAAGCAGATTATGTTGATTTTTTTTTTTTTTTTTTTTTTTCATATTTTGGCATTCAATTACCCACCATTTAAATGAAATATAAAGATTATGTATTGTATTCTTCCATAAGAGGTTATACGCAACATAGAAGTAATTTCTTTTTATTATGCATTCACTTCTTCCTTATGTGCCGTTTCCCCTCAGGACGTAGGCGATCATGACCCTCCACAACTTCCTGTCCTTTGTAGCCCTTAAAAATTTTGTCTTTTTGCTATTTTTCCTGAACCCTGTTTTTGTTTAATTATTGCGAGAAACAAAGAAAAGAGTGCTGAACTGCTATTTAATATCAATTTTCCTGTATGTCATGGTATATTGTAGAATTTTCTTACAAATTAAAGAGATCTGGGATAACACAAATGTAGTTCTACAGAAGGATACTGAGAATAACGTGGAGAGAGTTGGTCAGCAATGAGGAAGTTTTAATGAAAGTAGTAACAAAAAAAACACTTGTAATCAGAATGTGCATTGTGGTTAATATGGATATTGGCTTGGAATGAGAACTCAGAGAGCCGGGTTCGAATTCCACTCAAGTCCATTGGATTCATGTTTGCACAAATACCCTTGGGAAAGGTATGAATCCATCTCTTCTCACCCCAGCTATAGGTTGGGTAGTAGAACAGACTGGGTTCTTTAGCCTTGGTTGGCAACCAGTCTACTGCAGAAAGAAATGGCAACCTACTGAGGGGGGAAAAAATCTGCCTCGTCAGTCATGTATCAAAAGATGCATGATCAACCAAGTATGTATCACATATGACACTTAACTGACTGATAATCAGAATAAGAAAGAGAAAGCTGAAATTTATCATGCACTCTAATAAGGAAAGAGGGTTTTCAAAACTTAACACCCACAGGGCATATCAAGTGCAAGAAAGAGAGACAAAGGTGGTGAGACATCTATTTGATGAGCTTGTGTCAATTGGTGGTGGAACCGGGGATGGGAGGCTTTGGCCACAAGGAACAATTGAAGGCAACAGAAATGTGGTTCTACAGAAGGATGCTGAGAATTTTATGAATGGAGCATGCAAGCAGTGAAGAAGTTTTAAGTAAAATGGGGGGGGGAGGACACTTGAAATCAGAAAACAAGAGTTGAAATTTCTGGGACACATGAGGAAAAGGGGAATTTGATACTCACAGGACATACTGAAAGCCTAAAGTGGCACAGGGAAACTGAGTAACCTACCTAGAGAGCTTATGTCCTGAATGACACATAAAAGAATCAGCAGCAGCCATCAAAAGAGAATTCTTGTAATGTGCTAGAAAAGTTCTCGGAGATATCAGGTATACAAATGTTTAATGTCTGTTGTAAGAAGTATCGTGTTTTTGTAATTTTTATTTTTTTTATGTAATAAAATTGTTCATTTTATGATAAAAAAATATTATAGCATTTTTGTATAATTTAGAGATGCAGTTTTGAAAAAGATTTTAAATTTTATTATTTTATTTTTTATTAATTTATTTTAAATCTTAGAAGAAACTTTTGAACTTGAGAAAAACATATTTATTTTTCTGTTTTTGTAATGGTTTCAACAAATCAGGTCCCACTTTCATGTGCGTTGAAACTTTCTTTGGAATTATTTTATTTCCTTGGAAATTTTTCTTTTCCTAACTGTGGTTCACTGGGCCATTTATTTTTCTACTATTTTTTTTAAAAGAACTTCCAGTGACTTTGACAGAAATTTCTAGATTTAGCTCTGAGGAAAAACAAAATACAACATTTAAAAACTGCAGAAACATTTTCTCCAAAACTAAACTTTTTGTTACTTTATTTTGTTTTTACTTCTTTGATTTTTATTTCTCTCCCTGTGTCTCTTTATCTCTTTCTAAATGAATGTCTCTCTCTCTTTTTCTCTCATGCTCTCTCTCTCTCTCTTTTTCTCTCATGCTCTCTCTCTCTCTCTTTTTATCTCATACTCTCTCTCTCTTTTTATCTCATACTCTCCCTCTCTTTTTATCTCATACTCTCCCTCTCTTTTTATCTCATACTCTCCCTCTCTTTTTATCTCATACTCTCCCTCTCTTTTTATCTCATACTCTCCCTCTCTTTTTATCTCATACTCTCCCTCTATTTTTATCTCATGATTTCTCTTTTTACCTCATGATTTTTCTTTCTCTCTCTTTTTACCTCATGATTTTTCTTTCTCTCTCTTTTTACCTCATGATTTTTCTTTCTCTCTCTTTTTACCTCATGATTTTTCTTTCTCTCTTTTTACCTCATGATTTTTCTTTCCCTCTTTTATCCTCATGATTTTTCTTTCTCTTTTTTTACCTCATGATTTTTTCTTTCTCTCTCTTTTTATCTCATGATTTTTCTCCCTCTCTTTTTTATCTCATACTCTCCCTCTCTTTTTATCTCATACTCTCCCCTCTTTTTCTCTCTTACCTCCTCTCTTTTTATCTCATACTCTCCCTCTCTTTTTATCTCATACTCTCCCTTTTTTTTTCTCTCTTTATCTCTACTCTCCTCTCTTTTATCTCATACTCTCCCTCTTTTTTTATCTCATGATTTTTTTTTCTTTTTACCTCTCTTTTTTATTCTTTCTCCTCTTTTTTATCTCTCATCTTTTTTTCTCATTCTCCCTCTCTTTTTACCTCATCCCACTTTTTTCTTTCTCTCTCTTTTTATCTCATACTCTCCCTTTTTTATCTTTGATTCTCTCTTTTTTTACCTCATGATTTTCTTTCTTTTTTTCTTTTCTCTCTTTTTACCTCATTTTTCTTTCTCTCTCTTTTTACCTCATCTTGATCTCTCTCTCTCTTTTTTCTCTCTCTCTCTTTTTTTCTCTCTCTCTCTTTTTCTCTCATGCTCTCTCTTTTTCTCTCATGCTCTCTCTTTTTCTCTCATGATTTCTCTCTCTCTTTTTACCTCCTCCTGCTCTCTCTCTCTCCCTCTTTACCTCCTCCTGCTCTCTCTCCCTCTTTACCTCCTCCTGCTCTCTCTCTTTTTACCTCCTCATGCTCTCTTTTTCTCTCATGCTATCACTCTTTCTTTTTTCTCTCTCACTTTATGCCTCTCTCTTACTTTTTCCCTTTTCCTCTAAGTTTTTCC
>CAHIKZ030005433.1:2997500-3135000 GCA_903632075.3 Acanthosepion pharaonis | reverse complement strand
TGCCTGCCAGAAACTTGGAAATAACATGCTGTACTGCTTGGCATTCACACCAGAAGCTGCAATACAAGCATTTCAGAATTTGGAAAGAGTTAGATAAGCCTCATGGTGATAATGAAGGTAAAGCAGCCTGGAAAATTCACTTTGATCATTCTGATAAGAAAAGAATGCTTGAATTTGTTGGTTAGGGCCTTGGGCTAAACATGGAGGCCTACATCAAGTGCCTTGAGTGCGTAGTGCTGCTGTGGGTCAAGAAGGTGCCTGCTGGAAACCTCTGTGTCTGGTAACTGTACATGGCATCATGCCAAACAAGCAGGAGAACTCACAGCTGTCAGACAATTTCTGGGACCATAACACCCTGTACATCTGGCTACCTAACTCCCCAAACTGCCACCCCCTTGATTATTATATGTGGGGCACAGGTGAGTGAGAGAACAACAAAACTTCTTGCAATAACAAAGATGAACTGAATGCAAGGGTTATGGTAGCATTCACCAACTTAAACAAGTCCAGAAGAGATGCAGGAGATTCCAAAGTCATCTGGAGGCTGTGGTTATAGCTAATGGTGATTTTACTGAATAAATTTACTCTTTAGTGAGATATTTTTGTGTAATTTGGAAAATATATCTGTTAAAATGCAACATCAGTGTTATTTTCTTTTTTGCGTAACATAGACAACAATTTATCCATATCACCCTGTATATAGTAATATAAAATGTTTAGATTATATAGCGAAGAAAATGGCGACTTACCTCGTCAAACCAAGTGACAGCGCGTCGCGTGTATTCTATGACAGAAAATATGGTGAAAAAAGAAAATTACTTACCAAACAAAAGGGCACGTATTCTGCATGACATGCTGAAAATGAAATATTTGAATTAAAAAAACAAGTCCGTCACAGGAGTTGCTATAAAAGTATGTTGATATGCAAAATACTGAACATCCTCTTTCAGCTGTCGACGAATGGAAAAAAATGTTCGGGCGATAAAAGCAGTTGGTGTTCTCAAATCGGGGGCAAAAAAGTCGGTGATTTTGGCTGCCGAGGGAGTTATTTTTCTGATTGGTTGCATGCATTGTGATTTGTGAAATAGTACTTGTGAATCGAGTCTTCGGCATTTTCTTTCTGTCCCCGATGTTCGAGTCTGAACTTAGTGATTTATTCTTGTCGACGTGGAAATAATCTGCGACAAACATTTCCTTTGCAATCCCAGATCGCTTACAGATTATGCATGAAAATCCATTAGTTCCTTAGAAATTAACTTGCTTACATTACAGACATGAAAGTAATGTTAACAGATTTGGCCTTCAAATATCTTAATGAGAGATGGACTTTCTATAAAAAGGTTAATTGAATTTTGCTTTTCTGTGATGTCCTTCATGAATGAGTGATGTAAAAGCACATCAGGCTATCTGTTTTTTTTTCCATACATTAGAATGACAAGGATTTGAACTTTTCTTTCTCAAAATCTCTCAAAGAATCCAGGCTAGTAGACAACAATCATACAGTTTAAAAAATCAGATGTCTACTCAAAGACGTATACCCACTAAATATAATATAGATACTAATAAAAACTTTGAACATTCTCTGTGATACTAGATTGGCATCTAGGTCCCACCCTTTTACTATTGAAATAGTTAAATGTAACTAACACTTCTACTCTAACAGTTTCTTTTCTCACACTTCCTGACAGTGCAATTCCCTTCTGATTACTTGCATCTCTGAAAACTATAATCTTCAAAAATTTAAATGCAATGTCAATCACCATCTTCTGTTGTCTTGAACCCCGTTCATCTTTTATCCTTTTCTCAATCCCCACTATACTCAGTCTTTTCTCTCAATTTCACTCTCTGTAACCCCTGGCATTCCTGTCTTGCTTTGGGTGAAATGATTAAAAGAAAATACATATTTATATATAATGATAATATTAGTGATCAGTATGAATATTTCCAAAAGTATATAGACCCAGGAAGATCTCTGTCAGAAACAGTGCAATAATCGTTATTATAAAAACACAAGCTCTTACAAGTCATGAGATTATTTTGTTAAGGTCAGAAAATTGACCTCAACTCTTCAGATCTCGTAATACAAATAAAATATTTGTATTACAAGATCTGAAGAGTTGAGGTCAATTTTCTGACCTCAACAAAATAAATATAATCACATGACTTTGTAAGAGTTCATGTTCTTATATATATATATATATATATATATATATATAAATAAAATGTATGTATATGTGTATGATCAATTATCTAAAGAAGTAATTGATTTTTGTATTAATCCGACAGATTTTATCACTTTAAACTTTATTTTTAGTTGATACCTTTATTTGAGTGGATACTCTCTTTATTTATTAAACAGTATATTTATTTATTTTCGTCTACTGGCCTGAATGGTTGAGAAAAAATGTATGTTCTCTGGGATGATATGAACCTGTGTCCATCAGGACAGAGAACTGGCATTAGATCCAATGTGCTCTTGACTGACTGGTCTATAAAGAACTTAGTAGATCAAGCAAGGCTGAATAGGGGGTTTAAATGTAATGAAAGCAATTTACAAAAGAAGTAATGGATTTTTTATTTATTAATCAGACAGATTTGAACCAGAGATTGCATATTTTTCTTTAATAAGATTTCTCAAATATTCAGGCCATTAGATGAAAATAAATAAATATACTGTTTAATAAATAAACAGAGCATCTATTCAAATAGGAGTATCCACTAAAAATAACATTTAAAGTGATAAAATATATATACATATACATATACATATATATATATATATATATATATATATATATATATATAGCTGGATTGATGTGAGTCTGTGACCCCGGGTCTCATGCTCTCTAATGGTCTGTGTGTTGAAACCGCAACTTGGAAAGAAGTTTGCTACACAATCCAACATTGAATACAACAACCAATTGTGTACACATGCATGCACATATATGCCCAGTCCCACACTGTTCATATATCTTTAAGTTTGTGTGAGCTGCAATATGTGAACGTGCGTGTATTATGTCTGTGTACATATGAGTGGCATTCCAATGACAGTTTTTCCTCCTACTACCATAAAACACCGATATATGCAACCATAAATAAATCCAAAATTTTAAAAATTAATCAGTTTGTCTGATGATTTCAGAGAGTGTGAAACCCAGGTCACAAACTTACATCAATCCAGCTAAATACATTAGCTCTACCACTAATATTCAGTGGTTTCCAATAAGTACCGTGCATATATAATACATAAATAATATATATATATATATATATATATATATATATATATATATATTTGGTTGGATAGATGTGAGTTTGTGAAAGCGTGAAACCCAGGGTCACAAACTCACATCTATCCAACCAAATATGTTAGCTCTATCTCTGATATTGAGTGCTTTCTAATAAGTACCGTGCATATAATATATAAATAATTATACATATATATATATTTATTTATATTTATATACTCTTTTCACACATATGTGTGTGTGTTTGTTCCATTTACTCAGTATTATTTTCATGTTCAAGTCACATGGAAAGCGCCAATTCTTATTTGTTCACTGAAGTTAAGCAATGTTGAGCCTGATCAGTATTTAGATGGAAGACTCCTTGGGAACACCCATTAATATAAGCAATATCTTACCATCTGTTTCCGTGTGCTGTGTCCCTTCAGGATGTTGGCAATCATGGCTCTCTGCAATTTCTTGTCCTTTGTAGCTCAATAAATTTTGTCTTTTTGCTATCTCTCCTAAACCTTGTTCTGCCATCTATTTACTCAAGCTGATCAGGTAGTTTATGTACTGTTTTTCCTCTTTTTCTCTTGCCTTCAGTCTGTCCTGTGTGTATCAAATTTTCCAATCCCTCTTTACTCATTTCTTTGTTTCTAAAGAATTTTTCCTGTTTCTTAATACTTTGCTTAGTGTTTGGAAGGCCTATTCAAATCATATGCAACACAGGCTTTTTCAGTTATCTTGACTGGTCTTTGTCATTTGACGAGGCCTATCTGCTGAACATCCATATAACTAAGTGTGACTAAAAAAAATTACCTATGTACCATCTCGACCAGTGCTTTCCAGATGGTGTGGCACAAATGATGTGCAGTAGAAGAAGTTAACAGGTGATGCGGAAATTTAGTTTTCTTGGGAGAGTTAGTAATTCCTTTTACAAAAATGTATTGCTGGTATTTTTACTATAAATATGTATTTTTATACTTTCATAGCGTTTTGATCCCAGTTTGGGGGTTAACTATTTTCCCATACAGGGGACCCTAACAGGTGGTACTACCCCAGCCCAGGGTGGACCTGGGAATAGCAAAAATTAAGAGGTGGTTGCACACTCCTCAAAGTCTCCTGATCAAAGGTCTTGCTGCCGGACACAGTTTATCGTCATTCCCAGGCTGTCTCCACAAACATGTGTATTCACTAAATATAACTTTTATACTAGTAACAACACATTTCTAAAGTGTTAACAATGTTTACAAATCACTCTCACAAAGTGCTTCTTTCTTTTCATCTCTTCTGACTGTCTTGTCTGTTTTTTTTTACTGTTTTTCATTTTCTCTTTTGGCTGTGTTTCTTCGTGTTCAAAAATTAAGAATATGGCTTTATGGCTTCTCTTTTCTGTGTTTGTTGTCTACATAGTCAACTTGCCTACCCTATTTGAACCATTTGCAATTGATTACAATTCATGGTCAGACCAGACTTCAAAGGGAACAGCCAAATAGAGTTTAAAGGCTTCTTGGCACGAATGTCGATTTTTGTCTTAAATTCTTTCTCATGTGTTCTACCATTTTAGCATACAGGATTCTGAACTCTTAAACTTCATGTTAAATACAAAAAATACACATATACACTCTTTGAAAGATTGACTGCACCAAACTACATAAGAAGCATCATTGTGTTGTCAGAAAAGGTATGATGAATATAACCAAAGTCTTTAGTGGGATTAAAAACAAACACTCTTCATGGTTTTCATTTATAAATTTTGACTGAGGAAAATCAAAATCTATTTTTAAACTACCCATAGCATTCAGTTTAATAAAAAAAAAAAAATTTCCATTATTTTTTTTTTTTTTTTTGATGTTTATCTGCTATAAGGCCCAAGAGTCACACAAGGTAGTGTTAGAGGTAAAAAGCTACAATTTATGTGTGGATATGTGAAGAAGATAACTGTTAAGCTTAGATTGAATTGGTTATGATTGTAGTGATTGGGGAAGCATCCTCTTACAAATTGGTTTCACAAAACAGCCATTAGTAGGAAGAAGTTGGAACTTATATCTTACCAATGGAATACAAAGGGATGGATGGTGATTCACTATAATGTGTGTAGTGTGGCAGGTCTTAGCTGTGAATGTTAGACCTGGTGGGACTAAGTAATTTAATTCATCTGAACACTTTCCATAAAAATAGTGATAGAGCAGTGAGGGGCTTGTAATGTTTCTTCTGTGGGAAAATAGATTCTATAGACTTCCTGATGATAAAAAGTGAAGTAAATCTACATGGATGGTAGGGTGATGGATAAGTAGTCATCTAAATTTCACAAAAATGAAAATAACATTGACATCTCATTTTAACGGATATATTTACCAAAATGACACAAAAATATCTTGAAATAATAAAGAGTAAATTCATTCAATAAAATCACTGTTGGCTTCAACCACGGCCTCCAGACAACTTCAGAATCACCTGCATCTCTTCTAGATGGTCTCCTTGCCTTCAGTTCATCTTTGGTATTACAAAGAGTTTTTTTTTTTGTTTATTGCTCAACTGCACCTGACACGTAATAATCTATGAGGTTGCAGTCTGGGGAATTAGGTAAGTGGTGATGTAATCGTAGAAATTGTCTTGCAGCCATGACTGGTTTCTCCTGCTTGTGTGGTATGGTTCAGAGTTCTCTTGTCAGATATAGGGTCTTCTATTAGGCACCCTCTTGACTTAGGGCAGCACTACCTCCTCAAGACATTTGATGTAACCCTCTATGTAGAGTCTGAGGCCCTGTGGGAAGATAAATGGAGGCATAACATTGACATCAGTAGTGATCACTCTCAAACACCTTTGTAACCACCATTAGACTCATCCAAATCTTTCCAAATCCTCTGTACTACCTTCAGATTGACACCCAAACACTCTGAAATGTTCATATTGGAGCTTGGTATTTCTAAATTTCTGGTGAAGTGAATTTCATCATTGTGCTAGTTTTCTCACACACAGTGCTCAACTGACTCTACTATAATGTGTAGTCAACAAAATCAAAAACAATGTGCATGTGTGAAATTTAAAATATAAAATGGCGAAAATTTATCCATCACAGCCTGTAGCTTCCTCTATCTTTGGGTTTACTATTACATCACTTCACATTGAAACACCAATTTTTGTACTGTTATTAAAGTTAAGTAATATCAAGTGTGGTCATTACCTAGATGAGTGACTGCTTTGAGATACGAGGTACTGTAAGCTTTGATGTGCAAGTGATGCAATGAATAACTGCTCAGAATTGGAAATCGGAGAGCCGAGTTCCAATTCCAGTTGAGTTCGTTATATTTCCTCAGACACTTGGGAAAGTTATGAAGATATTTCTCTTCCTCCTAGCTATAGGTTAATTAAGATTTGTATTGATAAATCATCAGCTTCAAAAAAATTCTTCCAATCTGAAACTAATTTCAAGCTTTAAAAAGGGTTAAGTTGTAAAAACAAAAAAAAACAAACAAATCAATCCTTTACCTTTGGTACATTGTTTTCTGAAAATTTACTGTGGAATAAGTCTCTTTCTGAATTTCTGTGATGCCATTTCTGAACTGGAGCTGCACAATCTTCACTTTCCAGCTCTTGACAGAGATCATAAACATTCATGTGGCCTTGTAGATGATGAATTATTTTCCACTCTAAAACCCTCTTCCAAAGATAAAATATCACAAACCTCTTGCGTCTCTATCACTATTGTTTTAAAAACAGTTCAAACGATCTACATTCATTAGTTCTACCAGTTCAGACCTTTACAGCTAGGACTGGCCATACTATATGTCAATATAATTTCACCAGGAAAATAGATTGATGTCTCTCCTGAGGAAAGAAAACATATGTTTACATAGAACTCAATGGACAGAACCCATTTCAGTTGCAGATGGAACAGGTCAAACACAAGTTTACATTATCTGAAGGCTATCAGATCAATACTTGTGCTGGGTAGCAAACACACACAGAAATTACACAAAAAAAACTTAACCATCTTATATATATTGTCTTTTCCTTATGTTGCCCATTTCTATCTTCCAATTGCCTGTCCTTTATTCTCTACCATTCTTCGGCTTTCCAATTTCCTATCCGTCATTCACTTCCCTTCTGCCTTCCATTTGACTGTCCTTCATTCACTTCCCTTCTGCCTTCCAATTGACTGTCCTTCATTCCCTTTCCTTCTGCCTTCCAGTTGACTGTCCTTCATTCCCTTCCCTTCTGCCTTCCAGTTGACTGTCCTTCATTCCCTTCCCTTCTGCCTTCCAGTTGACTGTCCTTCATTCCCTTCCCTTCTGCCTTCCAGTTGACTGTCCTTCATTCCCTTCCCTTCTGCCTTCCAGTTGACTGTCCTTCATTCCCTTCCCTTCTGCCTTCCAATTGCCTGTCCTTCATTCACTTCCCTTCTGCCTTCCAATTGACTGTCCTTCATTCACTTCCCTTCTGCCTTCCAGTTGCCTGTCCTTCATTCACTTCCCTTCTGCCTTCCAATTGACTGTTCTTCATTCACTTCCCTTCTGCCTTCCAATTGACTGTCCTTCATTCCCTGTCAATCTTCTGCCTTTCAATTGCCTGTCATTCTTCTGCCTTTCAATTGCCTGTCATTCTTCTGCCTTTCAATTGCCTGTCATTCTTCTGCCTTTCAATTGCCTGTCATTCTTTCTCTGCCCATCTTTTACCTTCTAGCTGCCACATCTCCTTTTTCTGCCCATCTTCTACCTACAGGTTGCCCTAAATATGACCCACTTAAAAACTTTATTCAATTCAACAAATAACTCCAATATTTTTATTGAAAAATATTTCCTCCTACTAATTTTAACAATGTTTCAGGTTTCTAGCATATATTTTGCATTGTTTTTATTATTATTTATTTAATGTTGATTTTCTTCTAAGAGGTGAACATATGGTTTCTTCACTCACACTTCTTACCTGTGGAACTCTCTTCCTTGTTTTCTTTTCAACTACAAGCTTCAAAAATTTAAATGCAAATCAATCATCATGATTTGCTTCCTTGTATCTTATTCTTTTTATTTTTCTTTCTCGTCAATAATGTTTTCTCACTTTCTTTCATTCTTAGAAACACCTTAGTGGCTCTAGTGCCTTTCTTGAGAGGAGGAATGATCAAAAGAAATAGTGTACCTTCTGGTAGGAGAATATTTTGAAGATTTAAATATGAAAATATGTCAGTACTGTTTAGTTTTCTGGGTTCTTTTATTATCTAAATCTTTTAAGTTTTTATTTTGTTTTCTATTTCATTTTCTTTAGGTTTTCTCAATGTTTTGGAAACTTTAATTCCTTGCCTTTCCTCTCGGCTTCCCAAAAGAAAGTGCCAATCATGTCCAATACAATCATGAAAAAAATGTTCTCGGAACAATAATGAATAAAGAAACCAGAAAAAAAAAACGTTAGTGTTTATGGCTGTATTTGACAAGAAAGAGAAGCCGGACTTTAAGGGAGGCATAATAGTGGACTAATAAAATTATTTTTATTATTATGATTTATAGCCTGAGGAAATTATACTTGTGAGAATCATGGGACAGTACCCAGAAAATAATTATTTCATAATTCCTTACTGGATCAATGAATAAATAAATGAATGAAGAAAATGAGAAATGAGGTCAGTGAAAGAAGAGACAGACAAAGATTAGAAGAGTAAGATTTGAAAGTTGAAAAATACTGTATCTGTGAATGGAAGAAATTATCAGAAAAAAAAAATTAAAAATTCAAATAATTAATAACAAGATCTAAAAAATAGAAAGAAATTCTTGGGATAAAGGGATATGAAAAAACAATGGCTATAAAAGAAGAATCAGCAATATTATTGGTCCTGATCTGTTGGCTCGGCTTCACTCATTTTTCCACTACCTGTGCTTTTCTATAAATACTTCCATGGTAATTGTTTGGATGAGCTCTTCACTATGGTTTAATTTGATTGTTTAGTTTCCTTTTTCAGTTAACTTAGCTAGGGTCTGTATGCTAATTGGCCCCTTTTATTTCTGTCCCTATTTTTCTTTAAGTTTAATTTCCCCATCCCTTCCCTCGTTAGGTGGTCAGTGATGTCAGTTCGCTGGTGGATGCGAGGCGCCTTTCATTTTGCGTGAATGTTTTTTTTTTGTATTTGTTGTGTCTGAATGAGTGCATGTCTGTGTGAGTGCTTGGGATGAATGAATGTTTTATACTATTAAAGTCCCGCATTGATTTCGGTCAGTGAACTGATGTTTCTGCCACATTTAGTGATTGTGGGGGTTTTTATTAGTAATCTTATTTTCTTTAGTTTCTTGTAAATAGTTTTTGTATTCATATTGTAAACACTCATTGGGGTTAGTTTTTAGAATTGTTGTTTTATTCCCCTCCCACCACTGACAATGAATTGTAAAAATGGGGACCAGTTAGTATTTTCATAGAGACAAAGAGGTATTATGGTGATTGTAGTAAGAAAGGTATGTACGAATGTGTTGTTTTGGTGTAAGGAATATTATTCGTATGATTGGGTCAGTGTTTGCGGCTAGCTAAGTTATAGTTAAGACAGAGGAAAACCGTCCTTTTCCAATCCCCACTTTTGGCCATGTGCTACATTTCTGTATTAAACAGAATAAATATTGCTCTTCACTATGTTACTTAGACTTTTTGAATTTAAGCACACTACTAAACTGGGATGGTCACTAATCAAGAATAAAGATTAGACAATTGATTACTGAGTCAAGAGGGCCAATAATTTTGTCCCATGTTAAATATTCTTTGCTGTTTTTTTGCGTTATTGTTTGACATTAAAATAAAAATTTTGTTGTGGTCATCACTACACATTCTTTCAAATCCCTTATTTAATCATTTGTGAAAAAATGCACATGAAGTTTCCATGAAAATTTGAGGTATTACAGGTTTTTTACATTATTCGGACTATTGTCCTCATCTTTATCGCCATATTTATTACAAGTGAAGAAGGCCAGAGCGTGCAATGACCGAAACATAATAAATATGGTGACAAAGATGAGGACAATAGTCCGAATAATGTAAATAATGTACATAATACCTCATCTCAGAAATATAGACAGATATTACAGGTTTATTTATAATTATTGAAGAGGGGTTGAATAATTCTGTCTACAACTATACATACATATATATATATATATATATATATATATATATTATATTCATATGAAATACAACATTTACACACACACACACACACACACATATATATATATATATATATATATATATATATATATTATATTCATATGAAGTACATTTACACACACACACACATATATATATTCGGACATATATTGTTAAATATAACAGACAACGAATGTCTTATGTTTGATTATGAGTCGTACTAAGCTTCATATAGTGGCTTTAGTTTATGAATGTGAAATACAACATTTGTAATATATATATAATATAATAGATATATATTCATATGAAATTACAACATTTACACACACACACATTATATATATATATATATATTCATTCATATGAAATACAACATTTACAGTGGTGGGGACATACAATTGGAAATGATTAAAATATTACATTGACCCCCTCCCCCAGAAAATAATCAAAGAAGCTGGTGTTGCAAATGTAAGCAGAGAGAAAAAAAATGCAGAATATTCTGATTATTGGCTAAAAGCATAAAAGCAACCTATCGCCTTTAAGTAAACATCACACAGAGAAATGTTTCAGTTAGGCAAAGAAAAGCACTACACTCGGTAAGACATTTCAAAGATGGATGAAACAGTGTCAATGTTCATATGTTTTTTTTTTTAATATCATATCTATGATATTAAAAACTTATGAACCTTAATAAATGTTCATATTTCTTTTGTCATCAGATATTTAAACATTGCCACGAATTCTATCTTTTGAGATTATATCTCAAGAGATAATGTAAAATTACTGAGTAAAGAGAACACCTCATTTGAAAAGAGATCACTGAACAATAAAAACAGAAACTAAAAACATTTGTAAGATAAGGGCCAGAAAAATACCACCTTTTAAGAATGTCACAGAAAGCAAATTTCGAGAAATAAAAGAGTAATAAAATCAAAAAGCAGATTGACAAGCAAGAAAATATTTTGAAGAAGCTTATGTTACAAATGTACACTGAGAAAGTAAGATTTAGGATATTAAGAACATTGAATAAGGAAATGAAAGCAACTAAACTACCATTTTCAAGTAAACATTAGGCAAAAAAAAAAAAAAAAAACCTTTCTTACTAATATATAAACTTTATTTTTAATGGCTACATGTATTTGATTTGCTAGCTCTGTTTTTTTTTTTTTTCTTAAACGATGACATTAATAACAACCAGTTTAGATTGTGAAATCCTAAATATTGGAATAAAGTGTCACTCTCTCTCTTCTTGTTCTTGTAATGGCATTCACCCGAGGTGGGTTGAGCCAGCTCCAATATTGGAGTTTCATGGGAATTTGGAATTCACAAGCGGTCCCCAACCTGCATGTATAGCACATGAGATTTGATTATAGTGGTGAAGTTTTCATGCAGGACCATCCACACTTTTTGAAGGGCTGATTACAGAGACCTGGTACACTATGTACCACAAGGTCCCCAAACGACTCTTCGCAGGTTTTGAATTCAGAGTTTTCCTTCTCCTAGACCAGTTGCCATCCAAGGCTATAGAACCCAGTCTGTCCTGCTATTTACCCATAGCTGGAGGGAGAAGAAGATTCACACCTTTCCCAAGGCTATTAGCACATAAGTGAATGTAATGGATTCGACTGGAATTCAAACTTGGCTCTCTGATTCCTCAATCCAAGCCGCTATCCATTACTCCACCATTCCTCCTAATAAAAATAAAGTGTCACTGCCAACACTTGAGTTTGAACATAGATCACCAGTGAGCAAACACAGACAATCCCATTATTAAATTAAGTAGACCTTGTGACCGTATAGGAAACACATAAGTAGGAAGTTGCGTGACATCTAACAGATCGTCATTTCTAATCTATTCCCTATTACTATATGGACCACTATTCTCTATACTATTTCACTATACAGATTACTATTCAAGTGAATATTGTCGAGCAAGTACTATTAGAGCAAGTGATATTCTCAGTATTGTTCAATGGTGTACTATAGTTTTATCTAGGATTACAAAGTCTCTACTACAATGAGCATTACGAAAGTGACAATGAGTATTTGTTGACATCACCAAAGTGGCAATGGGTGTTAGTTGACATCACAAAAAAAAAGTACTTTTGATATATATCAAATAGCTGAAACAAGCACTTACCAATTTAGCTACTGATTGCTTGATTCATTCATTTTTAATGGCTTATCAACCCTTTGCAGGTTTATTAAAGTCAGAAAATATTTTTAGATATTAAGAATATTTTTTGATAATAATGATTTAGTGATACAAGTTTTACTAAATAACCCATAGCTTGTGGGGAGTAAAAAAATGCTGACTTGGACCCCAAGAGCACCATCCCAACCATTAAGTATGGTGGTGGAAACATTATGCTTTGGGGCTGTTCCTCTGCTAAGGGGACATAATGACTACATCAGGTTGAGGGAAAGATAGATGGGGCCAAGTACAAGGAAATCTTGAGTGAAAACCTCCTTGCCTCGGCCAGGACACTGAAGATGGGTCATGGATGGGTGTTCCAGCATGACAATGACCCAAAGCATACGGCTAAGGCAACAAAAGAGTGACTCAAGAAGAAGCACTTTAAGGTAATGGAGTGGCCTAGGTTAGTCTCTGGATCTTAATCCTTTAGAGAATCTGTGGAAGGAGCTGAAGCTCTGAGTTGCACAACAACAACCTACAAAACTTAAGGATTTGGAGAAGATCTGCAAAGAGGAATCAGCAAAAATTCCCCCTAGAATCTGTAAAAACTTGGTAACCAACTACAGGAAATGTCTGGCTGCTGTGCTTGCCAACAAAAGGGTTTCTTCACCAAATATTGAGTTATGTTTTGCTATTGGGAGAAATATACTTATTGAGTTATGTTTTGCTATTGGGAGAAATATACTTATTGAGTTATGTTTTGCTATTGGGAGAAATATACTTATTGAGTTATGTTTTGCTATTGGGAGAAATATACTTATTGAGTTATGTTTTGCTATTGGGAGAAATATACTTATTGAGTTATGTTTTGCTATTGGGAGAAATATACTTATTGAGTTATGTTTTGCTATTGGGAGAAATATACTTATTGAGTTATGTTTTGCTATTGGGAGAAATATACTTATTGAGTTATGTTTTGCTATTGGGAGAAATATACTTATTGAGTTATGTTTTGCTATTGGGAGAAATATACTTATTGAGTTATGTTTTGCTATTGGGAGAAATATACTTATTGAGTTATGTTTTGCTATTGGGAGAAATATACTTATTGAGTTATGTTTTGCTATTGGGAGAAATATACTTATTGAGTTATGTTTTGCTATTGGGAGAAATATACTTATTGAGTTATGTTTTGCTATTGGGAGAAATATACTTATTTTGTCAATAAAAGAGAAATAAATGTTCAAAAATTAATATAATGTGATTTTATAGAATTTTTTTTTGCTATTCTATCTCTCACTTTCAAGACAGACTTACCCTGAAAATCATACACTGTTCCCATTTTTGTAATGTGGCACACTCGGCAAATTGGCAAGGGATGAAATACTTATTTTCCCCACTGTAACTATCCAGAGAGGCACTGCACTTTGTCCAATCCATAAATGATTTGCATTTTAATTCCTGCTGAATAATTGATTTGTTCTTCATCTAGTCAATCACTGGTCAGCTAACCTTCCCAAGTAATGGCTTCACAACCTTCATGAATGTAGATCTATCCATCTCGAGGATTCCTGGATGTCTGAATTAAGAAATTAAAACTACTATATGAAAACAGCTATTGAAACTTAAAGTTACTTGTACTAAAATATATCTAGAACAGTGAACCCGATTATTCTCATGTAAAGAATAATGAACACAGTCATCGTGTAAAGAATAACAAACTCTGTCATAAGCGAGTTCATTAATCTTGACAAGATCCAAATACTATTTTTTTACTTACAGTGTCAAGTCATAAGAACAAAGTAATATTTTTTCACTAATTATTGGCTCCTGTGTGAATTTTAGCTTTTGCTATTGGATTATTTATAGCCTTCAATATCAATCTATATTTCTGAGATCAGGTATTATGTACACTATTTACATTATTCGGACTATTGTCCCCATCTTTGTCACCATATTCATTACAACATCGTACAGTGGATAAAGGCGTTGGTTAGATCCAGTGACAGGACCCAAAAAGTGTGAGTTCAATACCTGGTTAAAGCAGTGGAGAACTTAGAGAGGGAAATTAACAGGAGATAACTGATAACTGACATCCATTAAACATGGCACATGGAACTAGAACAGTCCCTCAGTGAGCGAAATAAAGGGTTCAGTTCGACATTCCAGCCACCTGAAGAAGGCCGGAGCATACAATGGCTGAAATGTAATAAATATGGTGAAAAAGATGGGGGACAATAGTCCGAATAATGTAAATACTGTATTTATAGCCTCCTTTTAAGAAACTGGTATATGTGTCAATTCTTTCAGTTTAAATGCTTTCATGTGTGTTTCCTTGTCAATTACATTAACCTTATTCCAGAAATGATCTTTTTTTCTTGTTGAAGATTTTTAAAAAAATGGCTTCTGCTTAAGGAGAAAAAAAAAATGAAACAAAGGTTAGAATATAAACTTGACAAAATAAAGATGGAGATATTTATCTAAATAATTCAGGGAATAATTGAAATATCTTAGTTTGTATTTTTCTCTTCAGACTGTAATGAAAGTACGTTTTATGAAATATATTTATCTATATTTATGCAAATTTGATTCTCCCCCTTGCAATTCCAATTTTTTTTACCCTAGACAGTTAATGTCGATAAACCTCAGTTTCATCATGTCTTCTCCTTTTTAAGATTATAAAAGCCACCATCTGTTTATCCAACCTCAAATATTAAATGAAATATTTTCAACTTATTTGGTGAAAACTAATTAGTAGTAGACATGATGATCCTGATCTTGATGGTAATAGTAGTACTATCGTAGAGTAATAGTAGTACTATCATAGAGTAATAGTAGTACTATCGTAGGGTAATAGTAGTACTATCATAGGGTAATAATAGTACTATCGTAGGGTTTATGTGGGTGTTTACAGGTGGTTATCTTTGAATAACGTCCTTAATCCAAATATACACCAATTTTTGTCCCATTAAATATGCATGCAATGATAATTAGTGCAAAGATATATATTGCATGTACTAATAAAATTTTATATCTCTTAAAATATATAATATTTAAAGAATTCATAAGTTCATTTCAGAAAGTTCTTGAGTTGAATGTCTAAGTATAAGATGGAGAGAGAAGAGAATCATTGTAAATGTGTATATATGTATATATTTATCTCATTGATAGTAGTAATCCTTGCAACTTTCTCTGGGATATTTTAGTTGTCCTGATAATGTAGGGTAAATAAATGCTTCTTTCAGATTTCCTAGTAAAATATGTTTGTCTGTTATTGGTCTTCCTATCTCGTATTATTTTGTTTCCTGACTAATTTTGAGATCAATCTAGAAATATGTTCTACCTCACCATCATACCACTTTGTAATTTACCAATTTAAATATCAGTGTGACCCGGGCTATTCAGCTACAACGGGTAAAAATGTTGAAAGCAAGGATCAATCGGCAGCTAATGGTCAGTATTCATGAGAGAATCCCTGTAGATTAAATAAAGGGTTCAGTTTGATATTCCCTGTAGGCCATCCAGATTGATATATGCATGATTTACATGGTTGATTTTGTTTAGTGGCATATCAGCCTTTATGGGTTATTTAAAGCTGAATTTTAAATATTTTGAATGCAATTGTATGCCTTCAACTACAGATAAAAATGTATTATTAATCATTTTGCTATAAAATACATTGTTGGTAATTCTACTATAAATAGGTATTCTATTTACATTATTCGGACTATTGTCCTCATTTTTGTTGCTATATTTATCACAACGTTTCAGCCGTTGTACACTCCGACCATCTTCAGGTAGTTGGAATGTCGAATTTAACCCTTTTTTTCATTCACTGGGGTAGACTGTTCTAGTTCCACATGCCATGTCTAATGGACGTCAGTTATCTCCTGTTAATTTCCCTCTCCAAGTTCTCCACTGCCTTAACTAGGTATTCAACTCACACTCTTTAGGTCCTGTCACTGGACCTAACTAATGCCTTGAGGACACATGGCACAGTGGATAAAAGCATTAGTTAGATCCAATGACAGGAGCCAAAGAGTGTGGGTTCAATACCTTCTTAAAGCAGTGGAGAACTTGGAAAGGGAAATTAACAGGAGATGATTGATAACTGACATCCATTTGACATGGAACTAGAACAAGCGAGTGAAATAAAGAATTCAGTTCGACATTCCAATCACCTGAAGAAGGCCGGAGCGTATAACGGCCAAAACGTTGTGATAAATATGGCATCAAAAATGAGGACAATAGTCCAAATTATATAGTGTTCATAATACCTCATCTCAGAAAGATAGACAGATACTAAATAGGTATTGTTGGTAATTTTACTATAAACATGTAAGAAACCCCTTGCAACAGGGTCACATCCTTGGTCACTGGCACCAAATAATGTAACACCTTTTGCCATTTTTGTAACCATATTTAGTGGTCCAGTCTCCAGCTTCTTAGGATGACACTTTAACCATGGTCTAACTCTGTGCTGGTCAGTGCTGATGCTGGTCCAAGCTGGTTGTTGGTCACTTGCTGCTTTGATCCATACTGTTTCTGCCCACCTTGTGCTCTTCATCTCAGAGCAGTAGAAGAGCAAATGTCGTTGTAGTCTTGCAGTGCCAGTCAGACCATGGCAGGTGCTATATTAACGAAAAATATCTTCACAGCAAAAAAATAAAATGAGATATTCATGGGGTTTATATAGCTCTTGGTACAACAAAAATTAACCCTTTCCACAATAATCTCTATAGTGTGACTGGGCCTTGTCTAAGCTTCTGAAAGGTTGGATTCAAAGTCTTGGAATCAGGAATTCTGGTGATGTAGATTCCAGAGGCACTTGATATGGCTTGTCAGCCGATCCTTGAACTCCCCAAAGTCATCTTCTTATATGCACTTTGACCCAAAATTGGTGGTGGGGGGGTCATTGATTCTTTAATTTTAATTAATTCAAATAAAGATTTTCTTTGTTCTCTATTTCTACTTTTTTAATCATTTTTCCAAATTTGGAGAATTATCCATCTATGAGTAGTCACAGACATTGCTTCCCCCTTAAGTCCAACCTACTTTATTTCACAACTTCACACAGGTGGGGCCAAACTCTGTCCCTTCCTTCCTCCTCAGTATTCAACCTCGGCCCACTTCCCAGGGCATGCATAACTGTCTTTGTGACAAATCTAATTCTTAAAATCCATAGGAGAAGGGGTCAGAATTCCATTCCAGTCATTAATTTTAATTCTCCAAATCTTTTCCTTAATTCTGGGACCATCTCTGTTCAGCAAAGATACACGCTAGACCACCTATGACAGTATTTATTTTCATAACTGTCATACCTGAACATACCTATTCTATTATTAATAGGCTCTCCCACACATAATAAGTAGTAGTAGTAGCGGTCACCAGTTGAGCTCAGTGGAGTTGAGTGAGTCTGTCGGACATTGAAGTATCAACCATCATAACTAGATTGCTGCGTCATTAATTATTATTTCAAGTTTCTAACGTTTTGTACATTGGACCCTTTTAGGACCGACTTTGTGAAATACAAGCCTCCACTGTGAAAACTACTCTACAACAATAACTCTGACTGGATGTGTACAGTACATAAGATCCATTAAAAGAAATTCATTTTCATTTTAATCTTCCGAGTGATAGATAAAAATTATTTCCCAAATCTGTTTTCATCACTGAAAATATATTTGTTTACCTAAATTGTCAATAAACTGTACTGTTTTCATTCCCTGGACCGGGTGCCATCTTCAGCCAGAACTCAAACCAGATCACCTTCTTGGCAAGACATGATTGATTTTTTCATAACTTCAACCCCAAGAAAAAGGGTTTGTGCTCTGTTTTCATTTTTGTCAGCGAAAAAAATGTTTCTCTAATTTCTCAAGCAAAAGATGAAGCCATTTCTCTGAATCTGTTTTTGTTTACATGCCAGACTCTCAACAGATAAAAAAAAAAAAAAACTTTAAAAGAGAAGAAATCCAAACAGTTCCATTTTCACCTACGAAAATGTTCTCTCTCTCTCTATATATATATATATATATATATATATATATTCCATTTTGGGATTAACCCTTATCTGCTCAGAATCAATATTAATCACCTCACTGCCTCAGTGTCACAAACAGGTATTTTTATACTATCATAGTGTTTTGCTTTTGTTTGGAGTTTCATTATTTGTTTATAACTGGGACCCTAACAGGTGCTACCATCTGGGAACAACAGCAATTGAAAGATGGTTCCATACTCCTCAAAACCTCCAACCTTCCAATCAGAGGCCATACTGCTGGATGTAGTTTATTGTCATACCCAGGACTACATAAACATAATGAAAGCTAGAGAGCACAATAGCTGAAACATAGCGATAACAACAACAAAGATGTGGACAATAGTCTACATGTAAATAATGATAGCTTCTCATCCCAGAAATTCAGATGGAAAATAATCCTGTTTTAGTTATAGAAACTGATCAGCTCAAGTGTAAGACACAGAGTTAATGACTGTAGTACTTTTGTTAGATGACAATCTAGTCTTGGTTTTAAAAATAAGTTTTACATAATTTGAAAGAAGTTCTCAAAAGAAAGAAAAAATTCCCTCTTAATTCTTTGCTTAAGACTTTTAATGCTCTGGTTGGTTGGAAGAAATGTACCCAAACCTCATTGATAATTTAGTGTTGGGCTTTGTCATGGAATGGTACAGTTTTTTTTTTTTTAATTTTTTCATAGGAAGAGTATTATTAATGGATCTATGGTTAGAAAGGTAATTTGCAGAATCAAGTGTTGTAAATTTTCTAACAATTTATTGATTAAAAATGTTACAAATTTGTGATCTGAAGTAAAATTCAAGCATTTTTCTACTTTGTAGAAAAATAATTCTGTAAATATTGCAATTTTAAAATTGCCAATTTGTCATTAGGATTTTAGAAATACTTTGATGAAACTATTTTACAACCATAAAAACTAAATGTGAGATATATATATATATATATATATATATATATAAATATATATACACAAACACACGCACACAAGCTGTTTGCTAATATTTTAGTTGTTACTTTCTGAAATATTGTGTACTTTGAAAACAAAAGATTTATTTTTAGTTGTCTGTCTACAAAATCAGACTGTTTTGTTTATTAGTATATTTTTGTGGTTTGACAGAAAATAAATTTAAATCAATGAAATTTGCATACTGCTCTCACCTTTTTCTTTTTACTTCTCCTTTTTGACTGTCTCTTTCTTCGTATCCTTTTCTTGTTTCTCCTCTTTTTCTCCTCCTCAATCTTGTTTCCTCCTCCTTTTCCTCAGTCTCTTTTTCTTCTCCTCCTTTTCCTCGGTCTCTTTTTCTTCTCCTCCTTTTCCTCGGTCTCTTTTTCTTCTCCTCCTTTTCCTCGGTCTCTTTTTCTTCTCCTCCTTTTCCTCGGTCTCTTTTTCTTCTCCTCCTTTTCCTCGGTCTCTCTTTCTTCTCCTCCTTTTCCTCGGTCTCTCTTTCTCCTCCTCCTCCTCCTCTTTTTCTTCTCCTTTTCTTCTTCTCCTTTTCTTCTCCTCCTCTTCCTCCTCTTATTTTCTCCTTCTTCTTCTCTTCATCCTCCTCAGTCTCTTTTTTCCTTCCTTTTTATTCCCTCTCTTTTTCTTTTTTAGCTCTTTCAACTGTTTACCTTTCATATGTTGTTCTCCTGAAACCTTCTCTAACTTTCAACCCCCTCCCTCATTCCCTATCACTCCCAGTCCCATTTTTTTTTTCTCTTTCATTGCCATTATTTAAAGTTCACTTTTTTCTACTCTTTCATTTTTCACATAGTCTTTTGAATACAGATCTATTGGCTGGAGACTTCAAAATCAGCCATGAACAGTCTGAAGAGCCTTTGGGTAGTGTACGTCTAACTTTAATGGTACCTTATTGGTACAAAGTTTATGGAGACAGAGGCAAAAGCATAGATAGCTGCATGTGGTAAAATCTTTTTCTTTGGTCTTATTGCTAAGACATAAAATAGCTGTTGGTTCTTGGTTAGAGATGATAGGCAGAGACATATCCTTGAATTGAATAGAATCAATACAGAAAAACAACTTTGAATGTTTCCATGTATTTTTTGTCAGAAAGATATGAAGAAACTATCAAGAGAAGGGGAAAAAATATGTAAAATGGCTGGAGGAAAGGAAGCAAGAATTTCTTTTTATTCACAGAAGAAATAAGGAATGATCAAAAATAAGAGACTTAGAAAGTATTAAATTCAAAATTGAATGAATAAAGTAAAATATATCAACTTTAATTATTCACACCATTATTTTTCCTTTTTACAACATTTGCAATAATATTCTACACTTTCTTTAAGTAAATCTTATGTATATAATGGATGCTTTTCAAATAGGAAACTGGTAAGGTTAGTAGATTGAATTTGATGGAGTGATTTGTTTTTGATGGGTTATCAACCCTTTGGGGGGTATTTAAAGCTGAAACATTTTTAGATTGTAAGAATAATTTTTTTTTTTTTTTTTTTAATTTTTTATTTTTTTTTTTTGACAAGTGAATATTGCATTAACAATTTTTTGGGCACAACAATGTTTTTTTTCCATATACAAGTCTTACAATTTAACCCATAGTTAGGTGGATGATATAGATCATCCCTTTCCCAAGGCTATTTGTGCATAGGTGAATGTAATGAACCTGACTGGAATTTGAACTCAGCTTTTCAATTTCTTATTTCAAGTTGCTATCCAAGAGATTTAATGACCTTTCAACATCTGCTTGATTATGCAGTGTTAATGTTTACTTTTTATTGTTTTTTTGATTTTTTTTCTTGTTTTTTTTTTTTTTTTTTAAGTTTTAAAATCCATACTTTTTAATGTTATATATTCAAAAATAAATATGTAAAAATTCACCTTTCTCTCTGTCGGAAGCTGATAGCTTAGGGGGAAAATCTCCAACTGATACCAAATTAGTCATGTTTCAATCCTGGCTTGAAGCAATCGGATGTCTAACCACCCTACTGAGCTGTGATGCAGTGAAATGGTCTGTCTGTGGATGACATATAATTTTAATATGGTGCTCTAATAAAATTTGAGGAATAAAAAGACAACAAACTGATAATGATATTGGCAATATGATTCATGATATTTATTATATATTAGCCTTTAGACTAAATTGAAGCACAAAGTGAAAAATTGTCCTTTTCCAAAAAGACAAGGAATAAACAAAAAAAATGGTACTCTTCAAAGGAATGGTGTTGTTGGTTAGAGGGCTCCATGTGGAAACTATATTCCCTGAGTAAATCCAAATCATCATTTAATTCTTTAATATAGGAATTTATTTTAAAAATGTAATTTAACTCTTATCTGTTTTTGTTTTATATATATATATATATATATATAGTTTATGAAAAACTAGGCAATCTGTATGGCAATCTCTAATATATATATATATATATATATATATATATATATAGGGGCAATCTCTAAGATGGATATATATATATATAGGGGCAATCTCTAAGATGGATATATATATATATCTAGGCAATCTCTAAGATGGATATATATATATATATATATCTAGGCAATCTCTAAGATGGATGTATATATATATATATATATATATATATATATATATATATATATATATATATATATATGATGATGATAGACTCTTCCGTTGTTTTTGATGAAAAATTAGGTAATCCGTATGGGTAAACCTAAGGAGGATATATATATGTATGATGATGATAGACTCTTCCGTCGTTTTTGATGTATGAGTATCTTTCAGTTCAGTTTTTATGTTTGTTTTGTATGAGACATTAATCTTGTATTGGATTTGCAAACAAGTTCACATGAGGGATATTCTGAAGGGTTGTCCATCATATTGGCTGATATATTGGCCCAAGATTTAGTAGTAGTTCTTAATTCTCTCAGATAGTTGAGATGATTCTTTTCAAAGTTAGTTATACCTCAGTGGCAGGTGTTTCTCCAGATTGCTCGGTTTTCAACAGCAAGTTTGAACTCCTCTATAGGGATGTTTGCAGGAATTTAAATTGTTTTGAGTTTGTCTTTGAAGCATAACCAAGGACAGTCTACGTTATGCTTACCATGAAAAAGTTGGCTATACCTGAGGAATTCCAGCATCCGATCATCACTCCTTCTTATATGACCAGGTCATTTGAACTGTGATTGCTTCAGAAAGGATTCAATACCATCAATGCCATATTAGATGAAAAGGTCAGGGTTAGAGATTTTGTCCTGCAGTGTATAACCACATATTGAATGAAGATAGTATTTATGAAAAGCATCATATGGCGTCCATGATTCTGACCCATAAAAAAGTGTGGTGAGAATGACTGCTCGATAGACATAGATTTTCATTTTCAGTGAAATCCCATGAACATTCCATAGGTGATGCTTAAGCTTCCCAAAGGCATTAGTTGCCTTTGGTATTCGGTCAACTATTTTCCCCACCAAAGAGGTACTTGAATTGACTTTGCTTTCTAAGTATGAGAATGATTTCACATACTTCAGGTTGTTGTTGACAACAGTAATTGAAATGGTTAGAAAGGTATGGGATGGTGGTTTTTGTTTTACACCCTTGACCTGCTTAAGTGTAGGCCTTAAACAAAAGATCACAAATAATGTTAGAATTTTGCCAGAGATACTTAGGAGTGAAATGCCGCAGGAATTATCACATACAAACTTTTTGCCTTTGTCCTTGAACAGATATTTTTTATGAAAGCATCTTTGTAGTCCTGTGGACCAGAACCAACCTTCCATATGACTTTTTATATATAAGTAAAAGGTTTCTCATTTTGCTGATTGATGTTATCTTCAGGATCTCAACTTCAGAGTATCGTAGATGGACCCAACAAGGGATATCAACAATTGACTGCTTATAATTCTAGATTTTCCATTTTTATGTGCACTTATCATTGGTGCAAGTTTTTCATAGTATGTGTGTGCCTTCCTACATGTGTGCTCATATATAAAAATATATAACACTCATGTTTAATAACTATATGTAAATTGAAATACATTTTTTCACCCTTAGGAGTGTGGTCTGATGAGCCAGAAAAAAAAATTCCCTGGGGAAATAAATTATAACCAATGAACCCTTAAAGTTGTCAGGTTTTCATTGAATTAATTGCTCTGATTTAACATTGAGCTCTCTGGATTTCATCCTCCTTGGGATTATTTATATGGATTACCAAGATTTTTATTACTGATATATATTTGGCTCTCTCATCGTATATGACATATGAAGGTAAAGCAGCTCAGTTCCTTGGAACTGACAGTCTGACACCAGTACATGTGATTTGATTATGGCAGTGAAGGCTTTGTGCAGAACCATCCATACATTTTGTGCACTATGTGCCACAAGGTCCTCAAATGGCCCTCAACAGGTTTTGAATTCAGAGTGTGTCCTTCTCCTAGACAAGTTGCTATCCAAGGCTATAGAACCCTGCTATTTGCTCAGCTGGAGGGAGAAGAAGCTGATTCATACCTTTCCCAAGAGTATTAGCATGCAAGTTAATATAATGGATTCGATTGGAATTCGAACTCTGCTCCCCGATTCTTCAATCCGAGCTGCTAACCATTACTCTACTATGCCTCCATATATACATACATACGACAGTTCAGAAGTTTGAAGTCATCCATAATATCCAATGATTAGTATATATAAATAGCCAAGCTACAACCAAATATACATGGCCTGAAGATTGAGTTCAAGTATGAAACAGATTGTCACCACGCAGTGTCCACACACACATATATATATATATATACACACATATATATATATATAGGATAAAAGTATAGTTTTAAGGTATACTATATTTATGGGTAAAAGTGCTCACTATCAGAGATAGTGTATTTAAAAATAAATGTGAACACTGAGGCCAACACCAATTCATGTCAGAAGGATTTTGTTCTTCAAATTTTTTCCATTTAATTTTTTTTTTTATTTATTTTCCCCATTCCTTTTATTGACAATATATAGCTATTTATTAACCTCAATTTAACTCTTTGAGTGAGGTTTGAAACTGGTTAGCTAGCCCATTTTTCATCTTTTTTTTTATTTTTAACTGTTATGTGTGGTAATACTAAAAATAAGTTTTGTCTGTTTATAATAGGTATAAATTTTTGTACCACCAATAATATATATATGTGTGTGTGTGTGTGTGTGCGTGCGCATATAATGTGTTCATATGCATCCATGGCAGACAACATAGCAATACTGAATTATTTCAGCTGATTTCATTTTTATCTACTGAAGCCTAAATAATATTCAGATAATGGCAATTAGATATTTTCTTTCATTTTTTCTTATTCAGTTTCTAGTACAAATGTTCTTTGTAGAATTTTGTCTTTCTGTTGTGAGCAAAAATGTATATTATCATTGAAAGTGAGTATATTATATAATCTTTGATATTATGGACTCTCCCATCATCTCAGACATATGAGAATCCAGCTGTTTAGTTCTTAGAACCAGTGCACATGTGCTGCAATGTCTTTTTAGATTTTGAATTCATAATTTTCATTCTCCTAGACTGGTTACCAACTAAGGTCTAGTCTGTCCTACATTTTAACCGATAGCTAGGGGGAGAAGAGATGGATTCTTACCTTTCCTAAGATGATTTGCTCATGATTGTCATGACCTCAACTGGAATTTGATCTCTGCTCTACAATTTTCCATCTCAAGTCAGTATCCATTACACTACTGTGCATATATATATATATATATATATATATATATATATATATATATATATATATATATAATGAATCATACATACAAAAAGTAGATTAGTAAAGTTAATGATATAAAATGGTGAAATCCTTTTGCAAACAAATTTTAAAGGTGCATTAACCTACAAATCACTCGAATGTTCAGTTGAAAGTACTTGCGTATTAAAGAAAGACCTTATACAGTTTATAATTTTTAAAAACAAGGATCATAACGTTCGAGTTTCACACTAATGCCTTTGGGAAAGCTAAGAATCCATCTACTCTTCCCCAACTTTAGGTTAAATAACATGGCAGATTGAGCTCTCTATTCCTAGTTGGCAACCAGTCTTGGAGAAGGATAATTTTGAATTCAAAAATATGGAGAAAGTGTATTGTTTTCTTTTGTGCCCTTTGTTTTCAATCAGTACTGTGAGTATCAAATTTTCCAATACCTCTTTCCTCATTATATGCCATAGAAATTTCAACTATCTCTTTCTGAAACTAAAAGTTAAATCATCTTTTTGTTCCCATTTTCTCTAAAACTTCATTGTTACTCAAATGTTTGGTCTGTGGTATTTTCAGCATCCTTCTGTAAAATCATATTTCTGTTGATTCAAGTATCTTCATTGTCCAATATTCACTGTCATATATGAGATTGATATTCTAATATATATATATATATATATATATATATATATATATAGTACTCTTTTCTTTGTTTCTAAAGAAATTTTCCTGTTTCTTAATACTCTACTTAGCTTTAGGAAAGCATCTTTCACTATCAAAAGATCTCTTTGGCTTTTGATATTACACTTTCCCTCCTATGTTAAAAGACTACCCAGATATTTAAGTTGATGTACTTGTTTGATTATGGTATTTCATATTTGAAATTTGCATGTTGGGCAATTCCTTTTGCTGACAACTGTTCATTCCAACTTCTTGCAATTGAGGTTTAGTCCTTTATTCCTGCTTTCTTTCACTTGTAGTTTCCTTTCTATGCCTACTATCAACACTGTGTCATCTGCTTATATTATCTTGTTAAGATTACAGCCACCAATAATGAATTCTAGTAATGCTCTGGTTTTTGTATATTCACTGAATTCATTTTCTATCCATATGCAATATATTGCTCTTGTAAAGAAATAGAACTTTCTCGTCCTGGGTAAGACATTAAACTACATCTACATCCTGAGTAAGACATTAAACTACGTCCAGCAGCAAAGCCCGTGATCAGGAGGTTTTGAGGAGTGTGGAACCACCTCTTAATTGCTAGTGTTCCCAGATCCACCCTGATCTGGGGTGGTAGCTCCTGTTAGGGTCCCAGCTATGGGCAAATAGTTAACCTCCAAATTGTGGTGAAAACACTATGAAAGTGTAAAACTAGGCTTTAATACCAGCAATACATTTTTGTAAAATAATTACCTGTAATAAAGTCCTAGGGTCCCAGCTATGGGTAAATAGTTAACTATTACCAGCAATACTTTTTTGAAAAAAATTATTACCAGCAATACAATTTTGAAGGAAAAGTATTACCAGACACAGATTTTTGACAAAACAAAATATTACCAGCAATAAAAAATGTTGTCGGCATTAAATAAACCCATTGAGGTTGATATGCCGTAAAATAAAATAAACCAAATCAATCTAAACCAAAGAATACATATTCTATTCATACGAATCTATCCTAAAAATCTTGTCGGCATTAAATAACCCATTGACGTTGATATGCCGTAAAACAAAATAAACCAAATAAAATGGAACTTTCAGTATCATTCCTACTGTTCTCTCTCACACCTTAACATGAGATAAAGCTATTTAGTTATTGAGCAAAAGATGGTTAATATTCATTTTCTTAGAATATATATTCTGGATAAGAATTTTGGTAAGTTCTATATATTCTTATTAACAATAGTCAGTGTACTTTAATATTTTCAGTTTTTCTGCATTATGTCCAAAAATGTATATGGCTGATAACAGTTTCATCCTTTTTTCCTTTTCAAATGAAAATCAAGAATTTTTTTAGTAAAATCTAAAGCATGCAAACATTTCTCTTTATGCTCAAAGATTTAACCGCAAATATACGCGGATTTTCATTAAATGCACTTCTCATTTGACTATAGCCAATCGTGTGTATAGCAGACACACATTCCAATTTGTTAGCTTTAGAAAATGAATTCGACAGCAAACCGCCATTGCTGCTAGGAAAGAAGACACAGAAAATGGAAAAAGCTAAACAGCTGAATACTGATAGGATTCACTCAAATAAATAAATTTGCTCGTTGAAGGGGAAGAACGAAGAAATAGTAAAACCGTGTGGTTTCTTTTGAAAACATTTACATGTAAGGTGCACTGCATATGAGGATTTCAGAGTGAAAAGATCTTTTTGATGAGTGATTCTTGGCCAAGAAAAGAGACTGCTGGTTGCTAATGTTACCAGCTCTGAGAAACTTCTCGATGTGTTGTAAGGAATTAAAGTGACAGGGTGCTGGGGGAAAGATCAGGGTTACTGGAAATGTCAGTAGGTGAATTAGTTAAACGATTGACAGCTTTTTGAGTAATCAAGTTGGATTTCAATGGGAGCTTCCCGTTAGAAGCATTTTCCTAGAGTTGCTTTAAAAGACTAACGCCACGGAGACATGAAGAGACCAGATCATTTGTTGTTGTTGTTGTTGTTACTTTTTCATGTTTTTTTTTTATCTTTCATTATTTCGTCTTCAAACTTTACCCTTTTTTCAATCTTGTTTCTTTATATCTCTATTTCAGCCTAATGTTTTTTAGCTCTCTCTTCTCTCTCTCTCTCTCTCTGATGTACAGCCACATCACATTAACTCTCCAATCTATACGCCGGATCTGGGGCCATTCCTATTTCAAACGACCATACATTTTCTCTTCTTACAACTGATAGCCTTACAGCCACATCACATTGACTCTCCAATCTATACCTCGTATCTGGGGCCATTCCTATTTCAAATGACCATACATTTTCTCTTCTTACAACTGATAGCCTTACTGCCACATCACATTGACTCTCCAATCTATACCTTGCATCTGGGGCCATTCCTATTTCAAACGACCATACATTTTCACTTCTTACAACTGATAGCCTTACAGCCGCATCACATTGACTCTCCAATCTATATGTCGGATCTGGGGGCATTCCTATTTCAAACAACCATAAATTTTCTCTTCTTACAACTGATAGCCTTACAGCCACATCACGTTGAAACACTGGTTCCTGTATGATCACCAAAGTTAAGCAATGTCAAACCTGGTCAATACTTAACTGGGTGAAAACTTGGGAATACCAAGTGCAGTAAACTTTGGTGTGCAGGTGGTGTAATGAATAATGGCTCAGAATTGTTAATCAGAAAACCTATTTCCAATTCCATTTGGGTTTGTTATATTTGCTTACATGCAAATACCCCAGGGAATGGAATAAATCCACCATTTTTCTGCCAGCTATGAGTTAATTACTAAGACTGGTATTATTAAACCATTATTTTTGCCAAAAAAAAAATGTTTGAAACCAAATTATATTTTCTGGCTTTAAATAACCTGCAACAGGTTAAGCCATAGAAAATGAACCAGTCAATCATTAAACTCTGTCTACATTTCCAAGTATGCCAAATTCCTGTTCACTGTTTGAATTCCTTCTTTTTTGTTTATACCCTACCTACCTCATCGACCGTGATCAAGATCACAGTGCACAAAGCAAAACACAGCTAAAGAGCCCAGTCTGCCATATTATTTAATCCATAATTAGGGGGGAAGATTTATGCCTTCCTCAATAGCCTTTGCACAAAAGTCAATTAAATTAACTTGGTTGAAATTCAAACCCTGCTCTCTGACTTCTCAGTCCGAGCCGTTATCCATAATTTTCAGTTAAATTGTTTGAATGAGTTTTCAACAGTTTCTCATTCAAAGCCACAAAACATTATACTACCTGCATATTGGTTTCTTGCTTGTTTATCGCTAATATTTTTGGCAAACATGGACAATTGTGCTTGCCAAAAAAAAAAATGGTGTTTCCATTGACACCATTATTATTGTAACTACATTCAATCCTTCGGCAAGTTGTTTTACAAGGTTATAAAAAATTATTTACTTTTTACAAAGATTTATTATTTACCAAGAAATAAATATGAAAAGAAATCTTTTTTATTCAAAAATTTTTAAAAATTAGGAAATTATCAAAATATATAAACCATCTACAATGCAATAAGTTTTAAAACATTGATTCATTGCCAATTTTACATACCTTCCCACCCTCTGTAATGTTTGTTGTTTTAAAAAAGCAATTTGAATTTTAATAAAACCTAAACATATGAAACTGAATTCATACATTTTCTTTGTTCTTTGAGAATTTACAACAAAGATATTAAACAATATTTATTAGATTGCTTAAATCTTTACAAAATTTTTTATAATCTTGCGAACATAGTTAAAATAAAGAGTGTTTCATTAAGACGGATCAATGTCAACGGAAAATAAATCAGTGTTATTGATGAAAATGTCTTTATTTCTTTATTGGATTATGCTATTTAAGTCATGGCAATTATGTGTAAAAAATAATATCACCCAAATGTCTGCCAAATCTGAAAGAAAAAGAAAAAAAATCATTAGGCACTTAAACTTAATTTACATTTAAAATCAGTCCAAGTTATTGGAACACTCTTTAATAGTGGAGTCAATGGAAAAAACATCCTTTTGAAACATTAGTTTTTGTGGGCATGAATGTTCATGTTTGCCACAACTTCCATAATGATTCCTGTTTTCTAAACATTGAAAAGTACTATTTAGATACCAATTATATAAATTATTAGAGAATTAAGTTAGGTACAAGAAGTGTGGTCATTGGTATCAAGGGAAACCTAGGTGGGATTTTTTTAAACATTTTTTGAGAAAGAATTGTTAAGTGGTTTTGTATGCCATCAAATATTGCATTTTTGACCATCCATATATTTCTTTAGACTATTTGTCTTTTATTTAATCCTTGTCTCAGCCAATATAATCATCAGTTTTATGTGCCATGTCCCTTCAGGATATGGGCAATTATGGCTCCCCACAACTTCCTATCCCTTATAGCTCTAATCAATGTTTGTCTTTTTTCCCTTTCTGGGTGATGAACTAGTTTAAGTTGTCTTCACAGGCCTCCATAGAATTGAATTTCTTTTCCTAAATGATGTATGTGCAACTAATACTTTTGTTTTCCTCAAAATCATTTCATGTACATTCTAAGATTAAAATGATAATAATTCCAAAAGTGATACTCCAAGGATCATCAAATTTATGCTGAGCATGCATTTTGAATCTAAGATCTTATTACAATATGCAATTACATTTAGGCTAGAATAGACAATTTGGATATTTTTAAATAATCCTTTATGTCAACAAGAATCAATCCAAAGTGACAGGTTGATAAAAAATGAATAAGAATTATCAAATGCGATAATGATTTATTCAGAAAAATGACATATGGAGCAATTTTAGCTGACTAAAACCGGAGAATAAGCAATAATATTGGATGATGTAGTTTTTACAGAAGAATAGATCAGAATTTCTTCAGTCAGGGTGAATTCACAAACAATTACATGAAAATTACCTGCTGCTAATGTTTTAACATGTTCCAAAGATTTAAGCATAGTTCAGATCCAGCAAGCATATACCTAGAGAGGGATGGGCTCCACCAGGATCACATGATGAGCACACCAAGGAGCCATTCATAGAGACCCAGGCTGTGGCGCACGACTGCGACAGATAATGGTGGACAGCTCAACATACTGGTGCCTCAACTACTCTTTCTGAGGTAAAGAGCAAAAAAAAGAACAATCATACATAAGTTGGTCATTTTTTTAAACCCTAATTTAGAACTATACCAGTTAACAGAAACTAAATCACTTGAGAATTTTCAACAGCAACAAGAACTAAAATGGAGATTACTAGTGATGGCTCTAGGGTTGCTGGCACCCCGAGCAAGCTGAACTTCGGTGCCCTTATAAGTATAATTTTAAAAAATCTTTGCAAGGTGAAAAACAGAAAATGTAGAATAATGAGTTTATTATGATATACAACTTAATACAAGCTAAAGAAAGGATTCATTATCCTACATTTTTTCTAACCTTTAGATCTGTAAATCTTTTCATGGCACTTTCTACACTTATTTTCTCTACAAGATCATTTTCTGTTGATAAAATAGCCCCAGAATTTAATCTGTCTTGAGTCATAGATGACCACAATTATGTTTTTATAAACTTTGGTTTTGGAAGATTCCCAAACACATGACATGGCAGCATAATTGTACCATTGGCCTTGATGGTGCCCCAACTGACTGCCTGAGTTTTCAGTACCTTGAACCGACCCTGCATGTAACTCAAAGAGACAATAATAACATAATCAAGATTTTGACCTGCACAATACTTGAAACAAAAGAGCAATAACAACTACTGGACTTGAGAAACCTATTTTCCTGTAAAATACTTTTAAGAGAAAGATTTGATAAATTTCAACCGACAGTAGGACTGGCTGCCCAGTCAATAAATACTGAATATTTCTGATCAATGAAAAGTCCAGTAGAAATTAATTAGAGTCCACAGAAGTTGAAATGGCATACACTCTCTAGGCGTCAGAAGCTAAGTGCCAGAGTTTCCCCAGGCATTAGAAGTTCAAGTGAGAAAGAGAAATCCTTAGAGGTTTATGACAATATCATGTTGAAACACCAATTTCATATGATCATCAAAGTTAAGCAACATCAAGCTTCAGTAGTACCCAAATGGGTGACCACTTAGGAATACAAGGTGCTTTAACTTTCGATGTGCAGTTAGTGTGATGGATAACGGCTTGGAATTGTTAATTGGAGAGTTGGGTTCCAATTCCCATTGCATTCATTATATTCACTCACATGCAAATACCTTTGAGAAAGGTATGAATCCACCTCTTCTCCCCCAGCTATGGGTTAATTAGTGACTTTTATCACTAAATCATTATTATCTCCCCCCACAAAAAATTCTAACAATCTAAAAATATTTTCTGGCTTTAAATAACCTTTAAAGGGTTAATAAGCTGTAGAAAACTTAGATTTGGTTCCGTGGGCAAATGCAAGTTGGAAGGAAGGGAGATAAGACTGCTGTGCTTGGAATCATCCATTAAGTTTAAGGAGAGGAAATAGCTAGATTAGTTAAGTTTTTTTTTTTTACAACAAAACAGCTAATATAACAATTACCATTAGAGATGAGAACAGATACTACACTTTGATCCAAGCCTGATGACCAGGGATTGAAGAAATGTCAGTCAATGAATGCCAAATGTTTCCACATAAGGAAACCGCTAATATTGCCATTATCATCTAACAGTTTCAATAGCAGCATGATCTGAAACACTGTCATGTATAAATATTACTTTTCCATTTGAATGCCAGTATTTCTGAACAATGATTTTGAGGAAATCAATTAAAATGAATTTCAGACCATTTTTCTTCGTATCTTCTTGTGTCATTCTGAAAACTATTTTTTTTATCTCTCTTATCTTGAAAACGATTTCAATTTCTTATTTTGATTGTTCTCTGATCTCGCTTCAATGTTTTCAGCAATTTCCCATCATGTAATAACTTTGCTGTATGTTGGTTCTCTTTTGAGATGATATCTCATAAACCCATGACAAGATTTATGTGGGTGAAATTAAAGATTAAATATCCAGTAACTAAACTGCTATACACATTTATTCCCAATATGAAGAGAAAACCTCGAATTACATAATAAAATCTCACACCAGCAAGTAATTTATGGTGAATATTTATATTGTGAACTGAATTTTCATTTGGTATATTTATCATATAAATAAAAGTCTATCCTGAAAAATTTCCCTTTTTTTTTTTTCTTTTTTTTTTTTTTTGAGATATTCACTCTATACAAGGTCTGGGAGTCACTGGATACAGATGGTTTCAGAGCAAGAGGCAATTGTGTGTAAGTTAACAGTTAACCCTGAAGAGGTTATGATTGTAGTGGTCGGGAAAGCATCCTCCTGTGAGTTGTTTCCACAAAGTAAGACGTAAGAAGCACAGTTTATGAGGATATGTGGGGAAGATAACGGTTAACCCTAGACTTGAACAGGTTATGATTGTAGTGGTCGGGAAAGCATCCTCCTGGGAGTTGTTTCCACAAAGTAAGAGGTAAGAAGTGCAGTTTATGAGGATATGTGGGGAAGATAACAGTTAACCCTGAAGAGGTTATGATTGTAGTGGTCAGGAAAGCATCCTCCTGGGAGTCGTTTCCATAAAGTAAGACGTAAGAAGCACAGTTTATGAGGATATGTGGGGAAGATAACGGTTAACCCTAGACTTGAACAGGTTATGATTGTAGTGATCGTGAAAATACCCTCTTGGGAATTGGTCCCACAGAGTACCAGTTCACAAGAAACTGCTTCAGTAGAAGTTATATTGCAAAAATGGACCCTGAAGGGAATGAGGGTGGTCTTAACCATAAAGGTCAGAACTGGTGGAGTTGAGGAATGTAGTTCATCTGAACACTTTCCATGGAAATAGCGATAAAACAGCAAGAGGCTTTTGACATCTGCGAGAAAGGGGTTCTAGGGTGGAAAATAATTTTTCACCCACAAGGACACAGATATTTTTGGACTCTATTGAAACTGGAAAGAGAAGCCTGTGCAGCTCCTGCCTGTATATGGAAGCCGTACTCCATTTTAGGCCCGATCTGGCTGTTGTAAAGATAGAGAATAACACAAGGAGTCAGGAAATTACAGTACAGAAAGCCAACGTTATTTCCAGCATCTTTAGCTTGGATTATATGTACGAGTTCCACTTCAGGTCTGGATAGCCTCTCAAGGCACAGGGCCTCTCGGAGGGAACATCCATTATTTGTGATTGGTGATAGTTCAGGGTCAATCAGCAATGATGGAATGTAACTGGTTTGGTCCTTGAGGCATTAAATGTGACCAGCCAGTTTTTCCTCTACTGGGCTGTTAAACTTAGGCCAGAAAAGAAATCAGCCATGAATCTCTGGTCATCATGGGTTCTGGAGGTGCACTTATATTCTGTTGTCTCATCAGCATAGCTATTCACAAATGATTAGAGTATACTCTGAAGCAGATCATTTATATAAAATAAAAATAAGTTTGGTCTGAGAAGCAATCCCTGGGGGATGCCTGCATTGATTACTAGGGATCCAGAAAACTGGATGTTAACAACTACGTTCAGTCTCCTATCTGAGGATAGTTAGGGTTGATATTCTTTATCAAAGCGATTTTGTCTGAGACAGTGACTTTCTTAGAGTTAAGGCTTTTGATAAGTGTTGAGAGTTCCCAGACTAATAAAATTACTACTGAGATTGTGCTCTTTGAAATGGGGCATGTCTGGAAGGGGATGGCCTTCTTATGTTGAGTTAGAGCCAAAGATTGAGTTGAAAAGCTATGCCTTATCTGACAAGGAGGAGATGACCTCAGAGCCATTTATAATAGTGGACACAGGCTCTTGCCTCTGTTCAAAATTTGGTTGGTGTTCTTCCAAAACTCTCAGAATCCAATTTGCTTGTTTTCAACCTTGGCTTGAACTGCTTATGCATAACTACAGTTTGCCTTTTACAGAATTGTGGGCAGTTATGAATGCAGTAAGTATCCAACTACACTGTAGTGGTTATGGTGAGTTATGTCTGTAGCACACTCAGGGGAGACTGTTTCTATTTTTGCAGGAATTTTTAGGTGATTATAAAACTCCATTCCAAAAAAGATACATTCTGAAATGAGACAGCAGTTTTGGCAACAGCATGTTTGAAGAAGGTCGAGAGAGGAGCTTCCACCATGTAAAGCCATCCCACTCTGTCAATGTGGCAAAAAATCATTCTATGGAATACGATATCAGAGGATGCCTTTGGTTTGGCATCAACTTGGACACTGACTAGAAAATCATCTGATTGGGCTAAAACTTCTTCAAAGCATTTTTCAGGGCAGGATGTGAGGTCAAGGAGGTTTGTCTGATATCCAGTCACATCTGGGACAGGGGTGGATTTTTCAGTGATCTGTATTAGTCCATAGTCAATGGAGAAGTCTCTGCAGTATCTACCTTCTTCATTAGTTTTGTTTGAGTGGACTAACAACTCTTTGTGCTGAATATTGAAGTCACTACAAGTATGAAAGCTAGTTGATGGAAATTCAGCGAGGATTTTATCAATTCTCTCCTGTTTGGTCATAAATTAGCATCTCTTCCTCCTGAGAATTTTAGGGAAAATAAATGTAGTACTATGGATAGGTGCCACACAGAAGTACATCATATGGAAGATCTGGGTTTTTGTTTCCAATGTCTCTGCTACAGGGAAACCCATACTTAATATAAGTCATGGTGATTTAAGTAGTCATGTATTGCTATTAGGGGTGAATAATGTGGGATTGTAACCTCCTGCGGTTGAATACTTAATACCCATTTCAGATAGAAATAGGTGGTTGGGTTTGACCTCAAGATGTTCCACCCCTGGGAAGTTGAGATGTAAAGCCCTCACATAAGAGATGGTATACCTGAAGTCTACTTTTTTTTTTTTTCTTTTCCTTTTTTTTCTTTTTCTTTTTCTTTTTTTTCTTTTTCTTTTACTTTTTTCTTTTACTTTTTTCTTTTTTTTCTTTTTCTTTTTTTTCTTTTTTTTCTTTTTCTTTTTTTTCTTTTTTTTCTTTTTTTTCTTTTTCTTTTTTTTCTTTTTTTTTTTTCTTTTTTTTTTTTCTTTTTTTTTTTTATTTTTTTTTTTTTTTTTTTCTTTTTCTGTTTTTTTCTTTTTTTTTTTTTTGTTTTTTTTTTTTCTGTTTTTTCTTTTTCTGTTTTTTCTTTTTCTGTTTTTTTTCTGTTTTTTCTTTTTCTGTTTTTTCTTTTTCTGTTTTTTCTTTTTCTGTTTTTTCTTTTTCTGTTTTTTTCTTTTTTTTTTCTTTTTCTGTTTTTTCTTCTTTTTTTCTGTTTTTTTCTTTTTTTTCTTTTTCTTTTTTTTCTGTTTTTTCTTTTTCTGTTTTTTTCTTTTTCTGTTTTTTCTGTTTTTTTCTGTTTTTTTCTTTTTTTTCTGTTTTTTTCTTTTTTTTCTTTTTCTTTTTTTTCTGTTTTTTCTTTTTTTTTCTTTTTCTGTTTTTTCTTTTTCTTTTCTTTTTCTTTTTTTTCTTTAGTTTGGGTTTGCTGATTTTGTTCAATTTAGTTAGATAGTAGTGTTTTTGATAGAAAATAGATAATGAGACAGTTAAACCCACAGGAGATGCATACATAGTTAACCTGCATTGAATTGTCCAGAAATACAACTATAACAGCACCCTTCATCATGGCATCAAGGGGCCCCACCAGCAACTATTGCACAGTCTAGAACCCATTCGCAAAATAGCAGTACAATAGTCCCAGTATTTTACACCTGCTAATAGGATAGCCTCCTTCAAAATTCGAATATCAGGCAGATAATGCCAAAACTCAGAAAATGGCTTAAGGAAGAGACAAAAAATCAAGGGAAGAAGATACAGGTGTGATACCCTGAATATGCAGGTCTCATCTACCCAGAAATCATGCAAAAGAACTCCTTGGTTCAGAAACATTGTACCAGCCTGTGACCTCAGGTACCAAGACAAGCTTGGTCATATACAAAAACTAAAAATCAATAGAGAGAAGCGGGTTAATGAAAGTTGCTAGGGGATACATCATTTAATATTGTAGAAGAAAAATTACTTGGGCAGGAGCTAGCATCGACAAATTATTAGTTACAACCAAAAAAATTTTTTTCAATCCATATATTAGCTTAGTAATTTAACTGAACAATTAATTTTTAGCTTTATATTTTTACTGTTTTGGCTGTGACTGTCACCTCCATTTGGATTTATATTTATATTACTCACCCCACCTTTAACAAGGAAACGAAGTAAAGATAAGTGTGGTTAAGTGTATGATTAATTCCAAATATATGAGCTAGGGTAATGTTAGGAAATAACAGTATGTTATTGACTATTAATTTTCAAATTAGTATAAGTGCAGGTTGCCACACTTGGCTCTGCCAAAAATTACTCACTAGTGTGTACTCTTTAAATCTACAAATAGATAATGATATTCTCACTCAGCCATCTTTTGGTCTTTTCACCTCTTGCTTTCAGATGTAGTTGCATTTGACTAAAATGTCCCCCACAAGGGCACATTCCTTTTCATAGTTTTCTCTCTCTTGTTTTTTGTACTCTCTAACACATGCATATACACACACATGTTTATCACACTTACTTGTTACACACACACACATTTTCTTATTATAACTTGACTTAATGTTTTTTCTCCTTTCATCACAAACTGTCGTTTTGTTACATATCATTTTTTGTCACCTGCAATATAAGTTTAAATATCTATTAAAACAAAATTGTCCAGAGAATTACAACTATGCTTATCACATCAATCACCAAAAAAGTTACTTAGCAAATTCATTAGATCTAGCTACTCGAGAGAAACAGAATGATACTAAATAAGATGATAATCTTAATCCAGTTATTTAAATCCATATATATATATATATATATATATATATATATATATATATATATATTAATACATCGATTAAAATAGAAATAAATTAAGTTGTATTATAAATCACAGGTGGGCTTTGTAGGTATCAAACAAGAACAAATGTCCCTGAAGAAGTGTCTGCAAAAGTGACTGGCTCACCGCCTTAATAGACAGGTATACTCTGATATGAGTGGCCCACCATTTTTATATATATATATAAATTTCCAAGAGGATAGAATCCAGATAGAACTCAATGTCCACGACAGAGTAAGAATATAATATGAAAGGCTCAAACACTAATATTCCATGGTTATAATTTATTACATTGGGATCGTAATCACAATCCAATTCATCAGACATACAAATTCAAAATCAGTTTTTGAATTTGTAGGTCTGATGAATTGATTGTGATTATGATCCCAATGTAATAAATTATAACCATGGAATATTAGTGTTTGAGCCTTTATATATATATATATATATATATATATATATATATATATATATATATGATTATTTCAGACATAAAAAAAAGAAGAGAAACTCATTTGAATTAATTAGAAGATTAATTGATTGTTTCGTTTTCTATGACTTATCAACCCTTTATAGGTTATTTAAAGCCAGAAAATGTTTTTACATTGTAAGAAATTTTTGTGGGGGATTCTAATGATTTAGTAACACAAGTTTTCCTAATTAGATAGCTGGCAGGGAGAAGAGGTAGTTTCATAACTTTCCCAAGGGTATTTACACACCTAAGGGAGTATAATGAATACAACTGGAATTAGAACTCGGCTCTCTGATTAAAAATTCTAGGCCATTATCCTTGACACCACCAGCACATCCAATCTCACAGCATCAGATATCCCCGAGCAGTCACCCATCTAGGTACTTGATGTTGCTTAACTTCAGTGATCTTACAGGAATTGATGTATCAGTGTTTTCAGTGTGATGTAGCCATAAGCCTACACTCAAAAATATCAAATAAGTGTATGAAGAAAAATAATATTGTATAGTATTGTTAGAAGATTGTGGTTTGATGGTTTTTTTTTTGTTTTTGTCTTGTTTTTTTTTTTAATTTTTTACTTACACCTGATACAATGCATCTAAATATTGTGATAAGAATATATCGTTTGACAGGATATTACGTAGGTTCTGATATGAATAAGCAAATGATCATGCTGCACCTGGTGACATTGTATGCATATAGGATTACATTTACCCAAAACATATATTGTTTCACAGAATACGTTTCAGATCTCATAAATGAGGTGTGGTCGAGCTTGAAACATTAACACTGCATACATAGAGGAATACAATCACCCGGTACATGCAATATTTGATATCTGAAGCATGTTCTGATAGAAGTAAGTTGTGGTAACACTTCAAATGATGATGTACAGAATTACCCCAATACTCTAAAGACACATTTATATTATCAATTTCTTTTGCAGCTTTCTAGACATTATGATGAATTTTCTATATTGATTTTTTTTTCCTTATTTTTTTTTCCAGTTTTCTTAATTTTTCTTTACCTTTCCCAACTTATAATATCGGAAAGGCTGTTCAAGAAAAACAAACGACAAAAGAAAAATATGCTTTTATTTCTTTCTGTTTAACTCTTGACATAGTTTTCTGATTAACTTGCAAGCAGAAATCCCGAACTTTCAATAATCACTATTGCAATACATTTCTCATGACATCTCTCGAAGAATCACAATTTGAAAATTACAGGTATACATAAAATATTACAGTGAATATATTTGCTTCTAAACATTTTTTTTTCAGAAGCCTATCTATATTCATTTAATTTTATATGCAGATGTCAAACATTCATTCTGTCTGCTACAAGGCTAAAACACAAATTCCTATGTGAATCATACATACTCATTATACATGCTCATCATATATATATATATATATATATATATATATATATATATTTTAGAATAGAATATAGAACAAATAGGGAGCATTTATCAAAATAACATTTTATTAAAGCTTTATCAGGAATGAGAAATGGAGGAAAAGAAATTCTGGTATATATATTTTTGTGTTGCTTGATTTTCATTGGTTAAGCAGACTTCATATGTGTTTGACTTGTTAAGCAGCATTAGTATAAGTTACGTTGTTCTGAATTTAAAGAGAGATGGTGTTTCCTTTTGAAGCTCCTAAAATAATGCATAATGCATTTTCATTGCAAACCTAACTTGACCCCTGAATTTAAAAGAGAGATGGTGTTTCCTTTGAAGCTCCTAAAATAAATATTGCCCCCCCCATTTTTATGTATGTGAGTGTATTATAATTCTGGTTTGTCTATGTGGGATTCAGATGATGATATATATTCATGTGTGTCTGTGGGTGGTTGTACCTAGTAGGCAATATTTATGTCTGGTTGATTTGGGATCGGGGATACCTGTCTACTAGGGTGGCTTGCCAATCCCTATTGCAGACTCTCGCTCAGGTACATTTGTGATTTATACTGCACCTATGCTGAGAAGACCTTAGTTACAGTTTCCAGGAGAGAGCATGTTACCTAGAATGATCAGCAATCAATACCAGCACACTCAAACCCTTGATCACAATGACTTGTGACTTTGTGCTAGCACAGCTATCGATGGTCCCAAGTGCTTGGGTCAACCCCTGGTATGGTTTTCAGGCACTTTCAAAAGTGCCACCCACTGGAATCATCCTGCCTCCTGACCGATCACACACACACACACACACGTGTGTGTGTGTGTGGACAGAATTATTCACTCCCACTTGATATTTATATATTTTCAAAGTAAATGTGAATATTTACAAAGATTTACTGAATTTACCATAAATAATTGGTTCTGTATTTAGTTTTGAATAATTTGTGAAATTTTATGCAAAATTATTATGCTTTATTTTTTAACATACCATTTTTTATGAAAGAGGACGTATTTGTAGGAAAGGTGTTTCGATTTTGCTGATCTTCTTCCAAGTTTCACCAGCATAAATCTCCATCAGTTAGACAATAAATGTGAACAGTTGTATCTTGGTATCTTTGCAGATAGAAGCGCTAAACCATACAGGTTTCTGACGTTGTAATACAGCTGCAGCGTTACCTGCCCACTTTCAACATCAGTCTCCTAGATTTCATTTCTAGTGTTTCAGTTTTCTAGGTAAAGGTGCTATCAAGGAGGTAGGCACTAGCCAAGATATTCTTGGTCATAGAATGGTCATATAATCTCTGGAAGGAGACTGTTTCTTCCCACAAGGCCCCAGTGATCCAAGAGTGGCTAGCCAGGAAACCTGATCATGTCGCACTTCAACATGAAACCTCAAAGCTCTTGTGGGCTTATGGCTATATCCTGTTGAAACATCAGTTACCATATGATCACTGAAATTAAGCAACACCAAGCATGGTCAGTACCTAGATGGGTGACTGCTTGTGAATACCAGGTATTTTAAGTTTCAATGTGTGTGTGGTGTGCTGGATAATGGCTTGGAATTGGAAATTGGAGAGCTGAGTTCCAATTCCAGGTTTGTTATATTCACTTATATGCAAATACATTTGGGAAAGTTCTGAATATAACTCTTCTCCCCCTAACTATAGGTTAATTAGTAGGACTTGTATCTGTACTATATTTTCTTGTGCATAATATGAGAAATTTTTAACAAATTAACGACGGAATAAAACAAACTTATACCTAACCACAGGAATAGGCAGTTGAAACTTCTAGAGCATACAATGAGGACGGAAGGCTTGGAAAATCTTGTACTCACAGGACAGATTGAGGGAAAGAAGGACAGAGTAAAGCAGTATGTAACATACTGGATGAGTATTTGTTGATATTTCTGAGATTAGATGTTATGACTACACTATTTACATTGTTCGGACTGTTGTCCTCATCTTTACTGTCATATTCATGGCGTTTTGGCTGTTGTACACACCGGCCTTCTTCAGGAGCTGTCTATATTTCTGAGACAAGGTGTTGTAACTATTTACACTATTTACAATGTTTTCACTGTTGTCCACATCTTTACTGTCATATTCACAGCGTTTCGGCTGTTGTACACTCCGGCCTTCTTCAGGAGCTGTCTATATTTCTGAGACAAGGTGTTGTAACTATTTACACTATTTACAATGTTTTCACTGTTGTCCTCATCTTTACATATTCACGGCGTTGTCCTCATCTTTACATATTCACGGCGTTTCGGTTGTTGTACACACCGGCCTTTTTCAGGAGCTGTCTATATTTCTGAGACAAGGTGTTGTAACTATTTACACTATTTACATTGTTCGGACTGTTGTCCTCATCTTTATTGTCATGGCCCAGTGGATAAAAGCAATCCAAAAGTTGACTTGACCCAAAGAGAGGAAATCAGTGTGAAACATACTCAATGAGCTTGAGTAAATGGATCCTAGAACAGGGTTTGTGGAGGGCCATGATCCCTACACCCTAAAGAGATATAGGGTATAAAAGAAGTAGTATTATTTTTAGAAATTTTTACTCAGCTTCAAAAACCTCCTATTTGAAATAGCAAGATTGCAAATACCCTCGGTTAACACAATAGATAATAAAATACAAAGTCAGCTGGGTGTTGATAACAAAAGATATTTGATGTCGGAAATAATTGCTCTTTTGGGAGTCAGCATTACTGAACAGTCTTTTGTCTTAAAGACAGGAAATTCACTGAAATTGATTAAAAATATTGATAAAGGGAATACACAAGAGCTATCATGTTTTGATAATATTAATGTTAAAATAAACGCCTAACTATAGTATGAATTAGGTACTTTTTTATCATTTTTTCCTCTTTAAATTTAGGGGCAATAAGTACTATGCTGTGAGATTTTCATATTCTTTCATTTCTTGACACAAAGTATCCAGTTTGAAAATTTCAAATGATTCAGGGGAAAAACAAAACAGTACAAAATAGATATGTAAACAAGCCTGACATCGTGGTAATTGTAATTTTAAATCGAAAAATATTACAATAAATTATGTGGATATGACATTGAGATTTTAATACAAATGCTACAAAATTTTTGGAGGTATGCTGGAGTAATGGATAGCGGATTGGATTGAGGAATTGGAGAGCTGAGTTTGAATTCCAGCCGAATACATTACATTCACTTATGTGTTAATACCCTTGGGAAAGGTATGAATCCTCTTCTTCTCCCCTCATCTATGGGTAAATAGAGGGACAGACCGGGTTCTATAGCCTTGGATGGCAACTGATCAACTGCAGAAAGAAATGGCAACTTACTGCGGGGAAAAAACTCTGTCTTGTCACTCATGTATTGAAAGATGCATGATCACCTAAGTTTGTATCACGCATGGCACGTAAGCGACTACAACATTTTAAAAAATATTTTCAGTGCAAAATAAATATGTAAACGAGCCTGACATATAATTATATCACTATAAATAGTGTATACTGGTATTTGTAATTTTAAATCCCAAAATATTACAATAAATTACGTGGATATTACATTGAGATTTTAATATATTATACAACATTTTTTTAAATATTTTCAGTTCAAAATAAATATGTAAACAAACCTGACCTAATTATATCACTATAAATAATGTACACTGGTATTTGTAATTTTAAATCCCAAAATATTACATACAATAAGTTATGTGGATATGACATTGAGATTTTATGGTACAATTTTTAAAAAAATATTTTCATAAAGATGGTGTTTTTGTCTATATTTCTGAGATGAGGTATTATGTACAGTATTTACATTATTCGGACTATCATCCTCATCTTTGTCGTCATATTTGTCACAATGTTTCGGCCTTTGTACTGTGCCATGTGTCCTCAAGGACACATGGCACAGTGGATGAAGGCGTTGGTTAGATCCAGTGACAGACCCAAAGAATGTGAGTTCAATACCCGGTTAAGGCAGTGGAGAACTTTCAGAGGGAAAATTAGCAGGAGATAACTGATAACTGACATCCATCAAGCATGGCACGTGGAACTAGAACAGTCTACCCCAGTGATCGAAATAAAGAGTTCAGTTCGAAATTCCAACCACCTGAAGAAGGCCGGAGCGTACAACAGCCGAAACGTTGTGACAAATATGGCGACAAAGATGAGGACAATAGTCCGACTAATGTAAATACTGATGGCGTTTTTATACTCAAGGATATAATGTATTCCCTGTTTTTAAGTTCAGAAACACGGGGTCATTCAAGGATGGGGAATTACCTGTTTTTAGCTTCAGAAACACAGAAAATTCTTACAATCTAATAAATATTTTCTAACTTTAAATAGCCTGCAAAGGGTTAAGCCGTAAAAAAAAACAAATCAATCAAACACTGATTAACTACACAGGCATCTCCTTTATTTATTTACAATCTCTGAAATATAAATCTATAGAAACTATAGTGGCTACAAAGTGAGGGGTCAGTTTGTATTTTGATTGTAATATAGAACTGATCTCTCCGTTTACTAGCACAAAATACCCAGCTTGAAAATTTCAAATGATTTGAGAAAAACAAAACAGTGCAACATAGATATATAAACAAGCCGGACATAATTATATCGCTGTAAAGAGTGTATACTGGTAATATTTTAATGGATAACATAAAACAACTTTTCAAAAAGTATTTTCATAAAGATGGTTGTACTATGTAGTTGTATTATACTCAAGGATGTAATATATCCACCGTTTTTATCTTTAGAAACACACAGTCATATTATATACTCAAGCCGTATTATATACAATAAAATATGGGAAATCATTATCTCAAAAAAATTCTTACAATCAAAAAAATTTTCTGGCTTTAAATAACCTGCAAAGGGTTGATAAATGGTAGAAAACAAATCAATCAGTCAAATACTGATTACCTACATGATTTTTATTTTACATTCTCTGGAACGTAAATGTATAGAAACTATGGTGGCCACAAAGTTAGGGGTCAGTTTATATATTGATTGTAATATAAAATGGATCCCCCATTTTATACCCACATAATTTCTAGATTGTTTATTAAATTCTGATTACGTATAAAATCCGCCTCTCCTCTCACAGCTATATGTTAATTAATAAGATTAAACGATTATTTTTTCGAAAAAAGGAAAACTCTTACAATCTAAAAATATTTACTGGCTTTAAATAAGCTGGAAAACGTTGATAAACTGAAAACCAAATCAAACAGTTGTGGTTTGAATCCCCTGGAGCATGAGGTCTGGAATCTCATCAACAGGAATCACAAAGAGCAGTCTAAAAGAAATGAGGACTCACTGAAAGCTGTTCTTGTCAATGTGACAATGAATATGAATGAGAACGATTTGGTTTAGGCTTGCACTTGCTTCCAACACTAAACCGAGGCTATTGCCAATTCTGAGAATAGAATTAAATTGCATTTTTTTTCCTCTTTTTCTAAGGTGAACATTTTTTTCCCCCTTTTTTAAAAATACATTTTCTGGATATAAATTTTTATGCTAATTGTTTGGATGAGCTCTTCACTATGATACCTAAACTTTATGACCATAAGCTCAATACGAGACTGGAGATGAATGCTCATCAATTTACAGTTGAGTCGGCTAGATGTAATCATAAGTTCTATGCTAATGCTTTCTTTTCTCAGATTCCTTGCTTGTGGAAATCTATTCTGGCTCTATACGTTCTTGTCAACTTTAATCTTTAAAAATTTAAATGCAATGTCAATTGCTATCTACTGTCCTCCTGATTACTCTTCTTTTGTTCTCGTTCCTTAGTAATGTTTCTGTTTTCTAATTCTTCCACACCCAATATCCAACTCCATGCTTTCCAGCCATCTTTAATCTTCATGAATTTAAATTCAATGTCAATTGCTATCACCTGTCCTCCTGAATATTCTTCTATTGTTCTTGCTCTTTAGTAATGTTTCTGTTTTCTTCCACACCCAGTAACCCATTGTGTCTTAGTGGCTTTACTGCCTTGCTTGCTGTGAACTCAATTAAAAAACATAATACATCTTTAAATAAGTTGGTCTCAATTTTATGGTGTACCTTATATGTAGGTAAACATTTTCCATGTATGCTTCAAGTTCTACATTGTAATAATTGCATGTTAACATGCACATGATGAAGACACAGTTTTATTTTTAAAAAAGTTGCTTGCGGATAGCATTTACAGAAGATGGACAGCAGCTAAATTACTATTTGAAAACCAAGCTGTGATTTTTTTTTTTTTCTTTCTTTCTTTCTGCATCTAAAAATTGAAATGCTAGCATCAATTTGCTCTGTTGTTTTTTATTTTCTTTTCTTAGTCATTTTTTATTTTATTTTTTTTAATCATTTTTTTTTTTTTTTTTTTTTTTTTTTTTAGTCATTTTTTAATGGTGTAAACAGATGGTGCTAAAATACTAAGGTTAATATTTTTCTGTTCGGATTTCCAGGATATTAAGTCATGGCTTTGGAGATATGTTACTCATAAAAATAGATGGTATTAAAATATATTTAAAATATATATTTGCCAGGATATAAAATACATATTAAAAAAAATAAAAAGACATAATATTATATATATTATAAAAATATTACACATGATTAGTTTTGCTAGTATTATGGCTCAGTCTGTTGTTGTTTCATAGATGATCATGGTTCTTCACAACTTCCAATAGCTCTAAGCAACATCTGTTCCCTTACTGTTCCTCCCAGATTGTATTCTGCCATATCATTTGATAGGTTTCTAATTCTTTCTCTCACTCCCTTGCTTTCTGAATGCTCTGAAATAGGTAAATCAAGCATCACACTATCAACGTGGCCTCCATGGCAGAATTGGTAAAACACTTATTGATGGAAAAGAGCTTCAGTTCCTGTCAGAGGCACAATCTCTTTATAATAGAACTTCTCATTCTAAACCAGTTGTTATTAAATTCACTGTTTAAGAAAATCAGTGATGGAAACTCAAATGCATATACTTACTAAAAAACAATGTTTATCATTATTTTATTTTTATTTAGTTGAGCTAGCTCAGATATTCACATGTCTATCATGCCAGCCATCATGGTCCTGAATCAAGGTTGGAAAGTCATTATGGCGGCATTCTATGTCATAACATAGCTGGTCAACGTAGGTGATTCCTGGGCGACCTGCTCATCATGCATCATGCCCAGGTGTCCAGAACAGTAGATCAATTGTGAGTTCTTGTTTTGCTCACCAGCAGTGTCCTGCAAAGCACATTCTGTGTTCACATAAGATTGTAGAAATATCAGGGATGATTCCATAGAGCTTTGATTTAGTTGGATGCTGTCTCTAAGAGATGTTCAGTATAGATCTGTAATGAGTTGGTCGGTCAACTTGACACCCCTAAAGTGAGTGGAGGTGGGCAGGCGTAGGAACTGTGATTGGTAGCTGGCTTGTTGGTGTTTTGCATAGGTGAGTTACCAAGCTCTATGTAAAGGGCTGGAATGAGAAGGAGGGCAGTTTTCAGTCTCAGAAGTGGAGACTGTGTCCATCGCTACAACAGCAGGAGAGAAAGAGACAGTCATTTATTTTTTCGTGATGCATTCCAACACAAGATCTCAGCATATTTGTCTTTTACACCAACTTCACAGAACATAATATGCATGTTTATAGTAATAAGGTGCAGCAGAGTAATGTATAGCAGCTTGAATTGAGGAATCTGAGAGCTGAGTTCAAATTCCAGTTGAATACATTACATTCACTTATGTGTTAAAACCCTTGGGAAAAGTATGAATCCTCATCTTCACCCACCAGCTATGGGTAAATAGCAGGATAGATCAGTTTCTATAGCCTTGGAAGGTCTACCATATAAAGAAATAGCAACCTACTGCCTCATGAGTCATGTATCGAAAGATCGTCTAAGTGTGTATCAGGCATGGCACATAACTGACTGATAGTAATAAGAAGTAATGTTATATACATTATTATTTTATAAATGCTATATTGTTATATACTGTATATTTCTACGTATAAGTCAACCTTTAAATAAGACGAGGTAAAAAAATAGCAAATTTTTAATGAATTTATCCTATGTAGTATAAGACAACTGCTTATTGATTATATAAAGATGTTATTGGGAATACTGGTACTTAGTATATTCTTAGAAATTCTAAATAAATGGAATAACAAAACCGATTCTATATCGTGTTTTTCCTACACTCGTCTCCTAAAAAGGAAAACCATTGTTTTGTTTACGTGGACCCCTGCGAATAATACTGATTCTTCATTTTCTTCCTCTTTTTTTTTTTTTTCTAGATCTAATTAGTTAAAAACAGCCTGTGTACTATTTTTTTTTTTATTCAGTGTGGTCCTAACTTGTGTCTAAAACATTTGACATTTCTTATTAAGAAATAATTAAACGAAACCGATTCTGTATCATGTTTTTTTTTTCTACACACGTCCCCTAAAAGGGAAAACCATTGTCTTTTTACGTTTCATCACGTGATCTCTTTGGAATACTAATCCTGCTTCTTCTTTTCCCTCTTCTTTTCCTATATTCAAACAGTTACAAACAGCCTGGTGTACTAATGGCTATCTAGTTTTTTTTTTGTTTTTTTTAAAATCAGAAATGAATATTATGTTATCCTAAATGTTACTACCATAATCAACATTACCATGATGATTACTGAAAGTTTAACAAAAAATAAAGATTGCTGTGAATGCAATCATAACTCAATGTTTCTCAGCTGAGCATGCATGGATACAAGTTGATTTCATTGATATGGAATTATTCTTCATATAGGAGTTATTATGAAGCTATTCTTAAAATACATAAAATGCAACGATATGGGGTCATCAGTGATGTTACCCTTGCTTCATTACGGATTTCGTATATTGCAACATCAGATCTGTTCTGCCAGGTGCCCCAACCTGTTAACAGGCTGTCTCTCTGCATAATTTGCTCCACAATGTGATTTTAATAACAGAAAAATATTAATAATCAGGAGGTAGATCTTTTAATAAGGGCAACGAGACTTTTATTAGTTAATCAGAATTTGCTTGTCTGCTGTCTAGAGGTACAAAAACAAAGGTGTGTCATGGGTGCACTTTCTAGTTTTGCCTCTCCTGCACATGCACCAATGTTATGGTAAGTCTTTTTTTTTTTTTTACATTTACTAAAGGAAAAAAACAACAAAAAGAAAAATTTCATTCAACGAATAGACTTATTCAGTTTTTAATCCATGGGTCATTCCTTTTCAGCCAAATCATGCCAGTAATATACAGTAGAAATGTTTTTATTATCAGTTTATTTAATAATGGGACTCTTTTCTTGTACGTTATTGGTTATTGCACTGAGGCTGAGGTTAGCCTACCAAGAAACATTACTCAGAATTTAAGGTTTCTTTTTTCGAATTGTTGTATAAGACATCCCCAATTGTCAAGGTTGATTTTTTTTAGGGGGATTTCAAGGTCGTCTTATACATAGAAATATAAGATAATTATATACTTCATGCTTTTTTTAAACAGGAGTAGATGTTTGTTTTCTGTTTAGGATTGGGTTTTCGGTTCCTTCTAAACTATCTAAAGTCTGCTTCAACTCTATACTCTTAACATCTCCACCTAAACTCTGGAGTTTTATTCATGATTTACTTATATTTTTATTTTTTTATTTCTCAAGAGGACTAGTTAATTTCATCTATTTTCCAGTTCAACTGCCTCCCAGGTATTTGGAACAGGAGTAGATATTTATCTCTTGTTTCCTGTTTAGCATTGGCTTTCTAGTTCCTTCTAAAGTTTACTTAAACTCTATCCATCTAATGTCTCTGCCTAAACATTGAAATCTTATTTACTATTTAATTTTCTTCAATAGGAGTAAATAGGTTCACATATCGCCCGGTTCACACTCCTCCTCAGTTTTTTGAAAAGGTGTAGAGGTTTATTCCTTTGTTTCCAGTTTAGGATTTGGTTTCTGGGTTCTTCTAAAGTCTTTTACACTTTCTTTCACTTCCAGTAGCCCTTATGCATGTTAGTGACATTGTCACCTTGTTTGGGGTGAATTGATTTTAAAAAATGGTGAGATTAATGTATCTGCTAATTTCTTATAAATGTGTTTTCTATTGGCTGTGTTATATATGCAATTATCTGATAAAATAAATGTTTTTCTGTATTTAATAAATCATACTTTTCATATAACCTGTTAAATAAACATCATTCAATTAATATATTTAGAAAGTATTTATTATCCAATAAAAACTTGAACTTCACACAATTTCTCCACAAATTTGATATTGGTAAGATGTAAGTTCTATTCAAGAGGCTTCTTCCCATGAACATCTGCTTTGTTGAACTGACTCCCAAGAGGTTGCTTCCCTGATTACTATAATCTTAACCTGTTCGAGTCTAGGGTTAACTATTATCCTCCTCAAATATCTACATAAACTGTGCCACTTACTCTGTAACCCATTATCTTGAGTGGCTCTCGGGTCTTGTAAATGATGAACTTCACAGTAAAAAAAAACACAAAAAAAACAATTGTGACTGAATATTCAGAGACTGGGAGAATATAAAAATTAAATGAAAAGATAATACTGGTTAATATTCAATAAAACTTTTTGTACTATTTACATTGATCAGAATGTTATCCTCATCTTTATTGCCCTTATTCACAACAGTTTGGCTATTGCTCCTGCCTTCTTCAGGTGATATACATTCCAAAATAAACCCTTTATTTATTCCAATGTAATGAAGGCTAGAACGTACAATGGCCAAAACATTGAAAATCATACTTATTATAAAACCCAGGTTGTGTGTGTGTGTGTCTGTATGTTTATATATTGGATTGGATTTCCTACATTTTTCAACCGATTTCAACAAAACTTCACAGGACTACGTAAAATTACCTTGCGGGGGTTCTGACAGCATCAAAAATTGGAAAAACACAATTCTTTTTGCACAAAATCAATTTGAAAACATGATTAAGAGGCATTAATGAAAGGGAGACAACTCAATATGAGTTATACTTATTAATATCGAGTTATACTTATTATCAAATCCAGGTTGGTTGTTTGTGTGCATGTGTGTGTTCGTTTATATATATGGGATCAGATTTCTTACATTTTTCAACCAATTTCAACAAAACTTCACAGGACTACGTAAAATTACCTACGTAAAATTGGTTCTGACAGCGCCAAAAATTGGAAAAATACAATTGTTTTTGCACGAAATCAATTTGAAAATATGATTAAGAGGCATCGCTTTTGCGGAATGAAAGGGGGACAACTCATATTGAGTTATACTTATAAAACCCAGGTTGTTTGTGTGTGTGTGTTCGTTTATATATCGGATCGGATTTCCTACATTTTCAACCGATTTCAAATAAAATTTCACTTTTTTTTTTCAGGTAGTGTTTCTTATTGTCTTGCACACTTTTTTTCTTTATTTTTACATTCAGAATGCTTAAAAATTCCATTTACAAGACAATTGTTTATAATAAAATTCTATTCAATCGGTAGACTCATAACGATTGAAAACAATGTTTTTGTTTGAGTTTGGGTTTGACCAATTCGTAAAAAAAACAAAACAAAAAAAAAATTAATTAAGACATGCATGTCCGTCAACCATAAACAATAAACTTTGTCAATTTTATTTTTCAGTCTTTATGATGGCCGATACTTGATCTATCTCTTACTGTTACATCCCCAGGCAATGCCGGGCTCTACTGCTAGTATGGCAATAAAGATGAGGACAACAGTCTGAATGATGTAAATAGTTACAATACCTCAGATATATAAACAGATTAATAAAACTTATCTGATTGGATTCTGGCTGACTAAATATACCTTTTTTTAATTTATAGACTGTGTGTGTAGGTGCATGTGTGTGTGTTTGCTAAGATAACATTTTATATTCTAGTTGAAAAAAAGATACAATCTTTGAAAATATATTGAACAAAATATGTATTATTTCAAATATGAGTATTCAACAATTATTGTAAAAGATGTCTATACAAAAATAATAAAAGCAAGGAAGCATATGATTTAAAAGCATTTCATAATGTCTGGATATCTATTCATAAGCTTAAACTACAATATATCCTGTGAAAGAATCTAGAGGTTTTTCTTTTTGAACATATGTGTATATATATATATATATATATATATATACTCACACATACGAGGGTCATCCAAAAAGTTCTAAGCCTCACCAAGAAGGAGTTGGTAAAATGAGATTTTTTTCACTATTTTTCTATATAGTTCCTCTTGACATCAATACATTTTGTCCAACAATGCTTAAGCATTGCAATCCCATCGCAGAAGAATGTGGCAACCTGGTCTTCCAAAAAAACTCCTCCACAGAATATGTGACCTTATCATCGTTTCCAAAATGGTGACCATGCAGGTGGAATTTGAGTTTAGGAAACAGGAAGAAGTCAGATGGTGCTAAGAGTGGTGAGTAAGGGGGATGGGGTAACAATTCAAAACAACAGTTGGCTGTTTCAGCTACTGCAATATGAGCAGTGTCAACGGGCACATTATCCTGGAACAAGTGCACACCTGCCCTTAGCTTCCCTCTGAATTTTGACTTGATTACTTCCTTCAGTTGATTTAATTCTGATGTATAGGACATTAATATTTAATTAATAGTTTTTCCCTTTTCTATGTAGTCTATCACCTTCAGAATCTAAAATAAAAAAACCCAGAAATCATTGCCTTACCAACAGACACTGCCTGCTTAAATTTCTCCACAGGCGATGAACCAGAATGTTTCCACTGTTTGCTTTGAATCTTTGATTCAGGTTCAAAATGGTGAACCAAGGTGTCATCTTGAGATACTAATCTGCAGTAGAAATTCTCAGGGTCAGCCTGGAACTGAATCAGAAGTTTCCTGGAAATGTCATCCCTTTTCAGCATCTGCTCTGGTGTCAGCATTCTTGTGACCCATCTTGCAGACATCTTGCTCATCCCCAAGATCTCAATTAAAACAGTAAGGACCAAACCAAAACTAATACCTATGGACTTAGTTATATGCTGGATGGTAAAACGTCTGTCATCCAAAATGCTATGGTGAGTGGCATCAACTTGTTCATCAGCGAGTTGAGGTTTTTGGATGACCTGACTGAGTCATCATCTGTGCTGTACCTGCCCTGCTTGAATTTTGCAGCCCACTTGTTCATGGTTGCATAGGAAAGGGTAATCCACAGCAATTGTCTGTCCCATGTCCTCATGAATTTCCTTGGGTGACATACCTTTCTTTTGCAGATACTTTATGACTGCTTGGGCCTCTGTTTTGTCCATTTTTAGATTTGTCACATACCACTCACCTTTGTATGAGCGTCACCTGCACAGAAATTAAGACAGAAATCTAAATTAGTTGTTCTAGTTTTTATAAGAAGTAGTAGTTTGTTGTCACAGCAAAAATGTTCAGGTATGGCTCTTCTTTCAGGGTGAGGCTTAAAACTTTTTGAATGACATATATATATATATATATATATATATATATATATATATATATATATATATCATAAAGAAACAACTTATACAAAGAATTAATTAGCAATGTTAATGTGATTAATGGTGAAATCACTTTGCTAACAGAACTTAATGAGACGTTAACTTACTATCAGTTCCTTGAATAATACGATCCTTATACTTGAGTTGTTGCCAGATGGAAGTGACATGCTAAGTACTTTCAACAATTTCAAATTGTCATCTTCAGAGTGCAATTTTCCCATAAACAGACAAACACTATGACAAAATATTGACATTTAAATTGCTAATTAATTCTTTGTGTGTGTTTGTGTGGGTATATATATATATATATATATATATATATATATATGAATATCAATTCACCCCAAGCAAGTTGATAACACCACTAAGATACAAGGGGTTGCTGGAAGTGAAAGAGAAGAAAAAAACTTTAGAAGGAAATAAAAGCAAATGCACTGTACTTACTGAAATTTTATCTTTTATTTTAAAAACATAGAAAATATTTCATTTTAATGTTTTTTTTATAAAGAAATGCAGGGTGATCCTAAACTGTACCATATGGATTTTGTGATTTATTCTTTATATTACAAGTCTTACCAGGATTTATTATTGGTGGGTACAATCTTAGCATAAAATAGGTAGGTGATACCATTTTGATGGCAAACATAGAAAAAAATGCTAGGAAATCTTAGACAAGGTAACAGGAAAGAAATTGAGAAGAAAGGACTAACCATCAATTGTAAGAAGATGGAATGCATGGTCATTAGCATGAGAGTTGGTCAAAGGAAAGTAAGAAGAAAGGACTAACTATCAATTGTAAGAAGATAGAATGCATGATGATTAGCATGAGAGTTGACTAAAGGAAAGTAAGAAGAAAGGACTATCAATTGTAAGAAGATAGAATGCATGCTCATTAGCATGAGATTTGACTAAAGGAAAGTAAGAAAAAAGGACTAACTATCAATTGTATACACACTGAATGTATAGTTGTTAGAGAAAAATTTCAAGATACAAACTACAAATTGGAGGTATTAAAATCAAACAAGTACAGAAGTTAAAATATCTGAGAAAGTATTTTAACAGAGATGGAAAACATGGCACAGAAATATGAAGCTGCATTCTAATAGTAAAAAATGCCTTCCAAAATCTAAACAAAGTATTAAGAAACAGGAAAATCTCTGGTGTAAACAAAAAAAAAAAAAAATCCTAAACCAGGATAACTTTTAATCCTTCTAGAAAATAGAGAATGCCATGTAACAGCTGATATAAGTGGGTGGGGGATATTGCAGTTTTGAAAAGGGGGAATAAATGCTGGGATAAGTGTATGAGATCTTAAGGAAATCATTTTGTATGAAGCTAGCCATGTAATCATTTATCATTTCAAATATGGCTTTCTGCTGCATAAAGTATTGCAATTCTTCGTGTTTTACACAAATATTCCTGTTTTAGAATCTATAAGTTTTTTGTTCCCCTATTGGGAATAAAATAAAATCCTAGAGGTAAAAAAAATTATTTGGGGAAATAACTTTTTGCATTTGGTATTTTTAATCTAGATCCATCCTCATTTATTTATTTTTTTCAATTTCTTTTCATCCTCTTGACATCCCTTAGCCAACAGCTCTTCTCTTCTGTGAATACTGATTACCTTTCTTTAAAATATTACCCTTTCTGTTTTATATTTTAAGAAAAATGCTTGCTTCATTTTATTTTTGTTTAATGGATTCCTTATAGTCTTTTTTCTTGAAACTGTTCTATTTCCGGGGACTTTTAATTTCCTTATGTTATGAGTCAGAGCTGTTGTTTGATAGCTTCCTGTTTTTGCTTTTGTTTCTAATTTTTTTTATTTTTTTTTGTTAATTTTTTGCCTTTTTCGTTTTTGCTTGATTTTTTTGCTTTTGTTTTATACTGTTTTTTGTTTTTCACTTTTGTTTCTCATTATTTTTTGCTTTTTCATTTTTGCTTGTTGTTTGGGTTTTTGTTTTTAATTGTTTTTTGCTTTTGTTTTATACTGTTTTTTGTTTTATACTGTTTTATACTGTTTTTTGTTTCTGATTATTTTTTGCTTTATATAGTTTTTGCTTTTCTTTTTTGCGTTGTCATTTTTTCTTTTTTTGTGTTTTTTTGTTTTTGTTCTTTAGGCATTTTTTCTTTTTGTTTTTCTTATTGTTTTTGATTTTTTTTTTTTGCTTTTCTTTTTTGCCTTTTCCTTTTTGTTTGTTTTAGTTTTTTGTGTTGTCATTTTTTTTTGCTTTTGTTTTTTGCCCTTTCATTTTTTTGTTTTTTTTTTGTTTTATTGATTTTTCTTTTTTAGTCATGGTTTCTTGCCTTTTTTTTTTATTTGTCCATGAACCTTTTCATTACATTTCAAAATGTCATTCCTACCTTCCAATATTGTCTGGCTTAAAAAGTACTTCACTAAAATGTGTTTTGTAGAAAAATCAATATTGCAACGGTTTTAATCTGCCAATCTGTGGTCCTAATCCCTGCGCATTACTCAACCCACCCTCTGAAATCCTAAAATTCTCTCTAACGATGGGATTTTGAGAACCAAAGATTTATTACATTGGACTTTGTTTTTCATAATCTAAAGTTTGGTTCCCCATATTTAGTAGATGTTACTTTTTAAAACATAATACCTTTCAGACTATATCAACCAGAATTATGAGACAAAATTGTTGAAAATATCTATTTTTTTTGTCCTGGTCTGGTTGTCAAAATAAAGGGTGGCAGAATGGTTACCTCAATGGAAAATGGAATTGGTGAAAGTTCAAAATTCTAGCCAGGGCAGTTTACAATGTTTGATAAAAAATATTGGTACTGGTGCCATAAAAAGAAAACTACAACACCTATCAATTCAGCATTTAATCTCCTTTGAACTAATCCCTCTCTAAAACCACGCACTTTGTCCAGCATCATTTCTATTGATGGAAGCACTCCTGAAACTTCATTTTGGGATAGCTAGCAGTTGCCTTGTCATATTTTCTCTTGGTTTCCGTCAGCATCTTGAAATCTTGTTCCTTTCAAATAGGATTTGATTTTTGAGGAAGGAAGAAAATGTCACAAGGCACAGAACCTGGAGAATGTATGTTCACTTTACACTAATATACTTTCAGAAATGAATGAATAAACTTTTATTACCAGGTATCTTAAGAAAACTTCTAATCCTAGGCATGTCACATTGATGGATGGAGAAAAGTGTGGGTGAGTGAACACCTTCAGAAAGATCACTCTTCTAGAACAGCTTTAATTGCCTTGTTTTAATTGCAGAAATCTTGATTGGACCTTGATGAATCCATTCTATTTTTCTTTTATGCTATTATTCACACAATAAAAGGCACGAGAGCCACTGAAGGTAGATTTTTACTGAATGGTGAAATCATACATAGAATTATTTCTGTCTGAATTTCTGGGATGCAGACTTATTTACACTATTTACATGGGGACCATTGTCCTTACCTTTTTTTTTTGTTATCTCAACTATTTCAGATGTTGTGCTCTCTGCCCTTTATCGGGTGTATACCAATCTAGGTAGCATACAGGGAATTCCAAAATGAACCCTTAAATTTAATCTATCAGAGTAGACTGTTCTTATTCCACTCCCCATGTACTAAAAATGATAAGCAGATGAGATATAGCTAGACATGGAAACCCCTATCAATACAGGGAAAGAGTGATAAAAGCCACTAGACTTGAGAAACCTGTTTTCCTAAAAGCATTTTAAGTGAAAATTTTTATAAATTTCAGTATAATAAACATAAGTGGCTGCTTTGTCAGTGAATGCCAAATGTTTCCTTATAGGGAAACAGTTAATATTACCATTACCATTATAAAGAAGTCAACCGAAGTCTGGATCACCAAGTCAATGTGAACAATCCTTTTTTTAGCTGCATAGTATGTGCTTTGCCAGGGCAGTATACAGTTTTGAATTCAGAGTTTTTCTTCTCCTAGACCAGTTGCCATTAAAGGCTATAGAAACCAGTCTGTCCTACTATTTACCCATAGTTGGGGGGAATAGAATTGGATTCATACTTTCCTAAGGTTATTAATATGTAAGTGAATGTAGTGAACTCGGCTGGAATTCAAATTCGGGTCTCCTGTTCCTCAATCCAAGCCGCAATCCAATACTCTTCCATGCCCTAATTGTCATCAAATATTTAAAGCGTACAAATACTTAATAGAAAAATTCTCAATTCAGTTCCATAATGTGTTACTTAAAGTGTAAAAAAAAAAAAGTCAAATAACATAACTATTCATTCTTAAATGCTGAACCATTACAAATTAATAATTTGATATGTTTTAATTTCTGTATAATTTCTAAAGGTTTCAAAGTTTCTTAATGATTTCAGCTAGTAGTGTTAAAACCAGTTGTTACTCAGACTGTCACTGATACATTATCCTTTTATTTATATCTAGCACACGATTGTAATAGTAGTCAAAAAGTGTGTGAATATTTAACAAAAAATTCTTGACTCAATTTCAAAGTGTGCTACTTAAAGAATATAAAATGTCAAATAACTTAACTATACATGATTTAAAGCCGAACCTATGCAGATTAATAATTTGATATATTTTTTAATTGATGTGTAAATTCAATCTTTCTCCGTAAATTATAATTAAATTTTAACTTGGTATCCACTCAGTCGGGATATTTTATCATAATAATTTCCAATAAAAGGATGATTTATTTTGCCTGAATCTGATTAATTAATACAATATTTTCTAATAATGTGTCTGCTATAATTTGAATCTGTTCAATTTGTTTTACCAAATCTTAATTCATATGGATTTTTTTAATTTATTCTTTGCAAAAACTACAAACCCACAGTGAATAATTATTATTCTTCTGCTATATGATGTGTCCCTTCAAAACGTTGGCAGTCATGGCTCTCCACAATTTCCTGTTCTTTATAGCTCTTAATGAATTTATCTTTTTGCCATGTCTCCCAAGCCCTGCTCCACTATCCATTCACTCAAACTTGTCAGCTAAGTTATGCATTGTTTTCCTCTATCCCTCTTTGCCTTCAATCTGTCCTGTGAGTATCAAATTTTCCAAGCTCTCTTTCCTCATTATGTGCCCTAGAAATTTCAACTTTCTCTTTCTGATGTTAAGTATAAGTTTCCTTTTTTGTTTCCATTTTCTCCAAAACTTGCTAGGTAGGTTATACATTGTTTTCCTCTATCCCTCTTGGCCTTCAATCTGTCCTGTGAGTACCAGATTTTCCAAGCCTTCTTTCCTCATTATGTGCCCTAGAAATTTCAATTCTCTCTTCCTGATGTTAAGTATAAGTGTCCTTCTTGTTTCTATTTTCTCTAAAACTTGCTAGGTAGGTTATGCATTGTTTTCCTCTATCCCTCTTGGCCTTCAATCTGTCCTGTTAGTATCAGATTTTACAAGCCTTCTTTCCTCATTATGTGCCCTAGAATTGTCAATGACCTCTTTCTGATGTTAAGTATAAGTCTTCTTTTTGTTTCCTTCTTCACTAGAACTTTTTTGTTGCTTACATGTTTGGTCCATGGTATCCTCAGCATCTTTCTGTAGTACCACGTTTCTGTTGCTGCAAGTCCCTTCTACATTCGTGAGAGATTTTCCAGAATTTACTACCAAATATAGGGACAGACTTTACGTAACAGTTCAATACTAGTCTCCTCCTTCTATGTGCCATGTCCCTTCAGGATGTTAGCAACCATGACTCTCCACAATTTCCTGTTTTTTGTAGTTCTTAATAAATTTTGTCTTTCATATACCTTCTTCCCTCATCCATTTACTCAAGTTCGCTAGGTAGGTTATTTGTTGTTTTTTCTATCACTCTTGCTTTCACTCTGTCCAGTGAGTATTAGATTTTCCAGGCTTTCTTTCCTCATTATGTGACCTACAAATTTCAACTGTCTCTTTTTGGTGTTAAGTGTCCATTTTGTTTCCATTTTCTCTAATGCTTGCTAGTTAGGTTATGCATTGTTTTCCTCTATCCTACTCTGCCTTCAATCTATCCTGTTAGTATCAAATTTTCCAAGCCCTCTTTCCTCATTATGTGCCCTAGAAATTTCAACTCTCTCTTCTTGATGTTAAGTATAAGTGTCCTTTTTGTTTTCATTTTCTCTAAAACTTGCTAGGTAGGTTATGCATTGTTTTCTGCTATCCCTCTTTGCCTTCACTCTATTCTGTGAGTATCAAATTTTCCAAGCCCTCTTTCCACATTATGTTTCCACATTATAGTCTCCTCCTGATGTTAAATGGAATTGTCATTTTTGTTTCCATCTTCACTAGAACTTCATCATTCCTCTTATGTTTAATCTATGATATTAGTATTTCCAAATTTTTAAAAGCTCCCCAATTTTTTTTAATCATTTCACTCCAAACAAGGCAGTAATGCCACTAGTATGCTTGGGATTACAGGGTGTTAAAGTGAAAGAGAAGACTGAAAATAGGGAGGAATGAGGAAAGAACAAAAGATGAACAACATTCATGAAGACAGAAGATGGTGATTTAGGTTGCAGTTAAATATTAGAAGATTTTATTTCTCAGTGAAGCAAAGAAACTGACGTGTCTTTCACAAGTGAGAAGTGCGAGAAAAGAAACTGTTTAAAGTAGAAGTGGTGGTTTCATTTAGCTATTTCAACAGTAAAACAGTGGGACCTAGTTGCTAATCTATTAACATGCCTAAATTCTTGTAGTTGGGACACCAGGAAAAATCGCTTGTCAGAGAAATTGCAATGAAAATACTTGTAGAGAAGACAAAGGAAAGCTATGTCATGTTCTTTTTTCTTTCTTTTTCTTTTTTTTTTTCTTTTTTTTTCTTTTTCTTTTTTTTTCTTTCTTTCTTTTTTCTTTCTTTCTTTTTTCTTTCTTTCTTTTTTCTTTCTTTCTTTTTTCTTTCTTTTTTTTTTTTTCTTTCTTTTTTCTTTCTTTTTCTTTTTTCTTTCTTTTTTTTTTTTTCCTTTTTTTCTTTCCTTTTTCTTTTTTCCTTTTCTTTTTTTTTCTTTTTCTTTTTTTTTTTTTCTTTTCTTTTCTTTCCTTTTCTTTTCTTTCTTTTTTTTTTCTTTCCTTTTTCTTTCTTTTTCTTTTCTTTTTCTTTTCTTTCTTTCTTTTTTGTTATTTCTTTTTCTTTCCTTTTCTTTCTCTTTTCTTTCTTTTTTTCTTTCTTTCTTTCTTTTTTCTTTCTTTCTTTTCTTTTCTTTCTTTCTTTCTTCTTTCTTTCTTTTTTTCTTTCTCTTTCTTTCTTTCTTTTTTCTGTAGTTGATTATATGAGTTTTTTATATATTTTTTTTCTTAAACCTTTGTATGTTCATTCTTACTGATGCATTCACTTTTTGGTGATAAAAGTCCCCAGTTACACTTCATGATAAATAACTTGTATTTGTTATCAAGACATAATAACTTCATAACCTCCTAACTCGGCTGGGACCTGATTTTTATCAAATAAGATAAGCTATTATTTTACTTTTCTTATTTTTTAAAAATAATTTTTCTTCTTTACCAATTTTCTTTCAGTTTTCCTGATCATTACCTATTTTCAATGTGTGTATGTTATAGAAATTTAAAGAACTGTTGCAATTTCTATTGCAATTCTTCCTATGCTATTTTAAAGATATGACGGAAGATAACTGAAATAGACATTAGAAACACCTGAGGTCCAAACTAGTGAAATCGATACTCTTCAAAGCCAATTGCAAAGAATCTCAAATTTTTCCTTTTTCTCAATAAGAATTTCTCTCTTTCCTTTCCTAATTTCTTTTTTTTTTTCTTTCTTTTTTTTTTTTTTGTTTTCATTTTGTGTATTCAGCTTGCTTATTTTTTTTTATTCTTATGCTTTCGTCATAAATGGAAGAATTAGAAAAATTAAAATGGAATGAAAAAAGTACTTAAGGCTTTGATATCTCTGAAAGACATCTGCATTTTATGCTCGGCTGATAAATAATTTTTACTCTGCATTTCTTCATTTTTTTTTTAAAAATTTTGGGAAATATCTATGTTATGTGATATTTGACATTTTTTATTCCAATTTAAAATTTTATTACCTTAATTTTTTTTTTTTTTTTAGTTTTGAATCATTTTATGCAAATGGAATGGTGAGACTGCAAGATTTCACTTGTTGGGTTTTGTTTGATATTTGTACTAGAAAAATAGGAAGAAATATAACTGAGGGAAGAATGAAGAAAGGAAAGGAAGGATGCAAAGAACTGAAGACAAGAGAGGAATTTGGAAAAGGAATGAAGAAGACTTTGGATAAAGGAAAAAAAGGCAAGAGTGAGAACTCTGAAAGGGAATGAGAAATACAAAGAAGTAAAACCCAAAAAATGGCAACTGTAAAAAGGCATAGAAAGGGCAAGAGGTGGAAAAATTGAAGTAAGTAAGAGACAGAAACTGAAAAAGGATGAAGAATACAACAGGGGTGAATGAAAAAGACAAGAGAAGAAGGCTGCTTTGGTTTCTTCGTTGTTTTTCCATCTAAGAAATGAGCGAGGAACTGGAAAAGGAATGTAGAAGAAAAAGCTTTAGAAAGAGAACAATTGTAAGAACAGGAAATGAAGAATGCAAAGAAATGAAGGAAATGGTGGAGAATTGGTAAAGGTATGAAAAAAGTAAGAGAAGACAAGTGGAAAGGAACTGAAGAATGTGAAAAGGGGATGAATGAATACAAAGGAAAGAGAAAAGAATCGAAAATGGGATGAAGAACACAATGAAAAGAGAAGGGAAGCCTAAAGAAGATGAAGAATATAAAAAGAAAGAGAAGGGGAGCCTAAAAGAGATGGAGAATACAAAGGAAAGTGAAGGGAAGCAAAAAAGAGATTGAGAAAAATGAAGGAAAGAAAAGGGGAGCAAAAAGAGGATGAAGAAAATACAGAAAAGAGTAGGGCAGTGAAAAAAGGATGGAGAAAATGAAAATTGAAGGGGAGCAAAAAGGGATGAAAACTACAAAGAAAAAAAGAAGGGAAGCGAAAAGGAGATGGAGAAAATGAAGAGAAGGAGAGTGAGAAGTGTTTGAAGAATATAAAGGAAAAAGAAGGGAAGCAAAAATGGGATGAAGAAAAGGGTATGAAGAATACAAAGGAAAAAGAAGGGAAGCAAAAATGGGATGAAGAAAAGGGTATGAAGAATATAAAGGAAAAAGAAGGGAAGCAAAAATGGGATGAAGAAAAGGGTATGAAGAATACAAAGGAAAAAGAAGGGAAGCAAAAATGGGATGAAGAAAAGGGTATGAAGAATACAAAGGAAAAAGAAGGGAAGCAAAAATGGGATGAAGAAAAGGGTATGAAGAATACAAAGGAAAAAGAAGGGAAGCAAAAATGGGATGAAGAAAAGGGTATGAAGAATACAAAGGAAAAAGAAGGGAAGCAAAAATGGGATGAAGAAAATGAAGAAAAGCAAAAGAAAGCAAAAATGGGAGGAACAATACAAAGAGCTAATGACAAGAGAAGAACTGGAAAAGGAATAAAAAAAAAATTAAGAGTTGTGCTTTTGAAAGATAAAGAAGGCAAGAGAAAGGACTTGGAAAAGGAAATTGAAGGCAAAGGAAAGAAATTTGGAAGTGAATATAGAATGCAAATAAAAAAAGATGAACAATAAAGCACAAAGAAAGATGGTAAAAAAATAAATAAAACAGAAGGGAAAAGTGAATTTTAGGAGAGATCGAAAGAGACTTTAAGAAAAGATGGTATTTTATGATACTTTTGTGATGCAAATAAAATGCTTGTATCTTTTATGAATGAATCTTTTTTGCAATGCGGAAGACACTTTCTTCCAATTTCTGATTTTTATGAATCAAATCTTTATTGTTTCCCTTCATTGAAATTCTCCTTAAAGACTCTTGATTTATTGCCACTCAAGGCATAACAATTAGTATTTAACAGTCTTTATTGTTCCTTCCTTTAATATTTTATTTTTTAAAAACTATCTCCATCTTGGCATTCAACTGACTGGAAGAGAAAATGTTTTAACACCTATTTCTTGCTTTAATTTCGCAGACCAGATATTTGCATCAAAAGTGTCTCTGCTCTGGGTTTTTTTTTCTTCTCTAATGAAAAGAATCAGGCATTGGTATCATGTGAGATAAACTATCCAAATGCTACAGAGCAGTAGTTCTTTTCCTGTTGGGTTACACATACCATCAAAAAAAAAGTAAGGGAGAGAACTCTAGTATATAAAAGGCTTGCAGACAGGACAGACAAAAATATTAGATAAACTTGTCATATTATAGAGATAAACTACTTTGTTTTGTTTTTTTTATCCTTTTCAATATACAAGTGTAAAATATATTTAAATATTTTAAAGATGGTATTTATCATAAATTCATAGGCAAATTAGAATAATATTTATCAACAGTATTACTTACATAATAAGATCCATTACATGTACTTTAAAAATAAGACTCAAGACTATTTCTTGACATTAAAAATAAATATGGATCATTTATTGATAAAATTCTTCTTCTCTGTGATAGTTCTTACTAAAGTCTACCTTTTCACTATCCCCCCAAATCCCTGTTCTGCCAACCATTTACAAAAAATTTGTTAGACTGTTTTCCTTTAATATTTTCCCTTCATTATGTGAGTGCAAAATTTTCCAACCCTTCATTTCTCATTAAATGCTTTTGAACTTTCAAGTATCTCTTTCTGATGATATAAGTGTCCTTTTTCTTTCTATTTTCTTTAAAATTTCCCCTTTAATTTCTTATGCAGTCCATCCATGTCATTTTTCAACATACCTCTGTACAACCACATTTTGGTTGCCTCAAGTCCCTTCTTCATCTGTGATAAGATTGTCAATCATTCACTACAATACAGGAGGTCTGATATTACATAACAGTTCAGTATTCTTTTCTTTGTTTTTAATGGAATGTTTCTGTTTCTTAATATTTTGCTTAGTTTTTGGAAAGCATCTTTTGTTATTCCACTACATCTATGAATTTCAGTGTCACATCTTTCATCCTCTGTTAAAATATTTAAATTTTCCTGTTTGTTTGATTTTGGTGTCTCTAATTTGTAGTTTGCATCTTGAGCTGTTCCTCTTGCCACTCATTTTTTAACAAAGTTTTATAATCATCAATTTTTGGCTAAAAAATGACTAGGCCTGATCACGTGATCATAATCAATCGATCAAATATTATATTAAATGGATAGCAATCTGAGCTACACATTTTTGCATAAAATGGAAAGAATTCTCCAACACCAGTTGGATATGAGGCATATTATGGCATAGCCACGTGTCTCTCAAGTTCAATTTCATTTGGAAAACATTACTCTAAATAAATATTTTTAAAGACTCCAATTGCATTTTCAACTTCTTTTTCCTATATTTTTACACACATGATATATATATATATATATATATATATATATAAAACCTTACTTTCTTATATACACAATTTCAAATATCAAAATAACATTTGAAGTAATATTAATACCAGATTAATGTATATTAATTCTTTATATATATATCTTGTGAAAATTGATTCATAAGTTCTTTCAGTAATATTTTTAGAGTTAAACTTTGTGTAAGTAAAATCATTTTTTTAAAAATTTCTTTGAGGAAGTGTTTTCAGATATTTATTTTTGAGTTAGTATTTCTTTCATCTTAATTCCAGTTGCTTCTTATTCATGACTCTCAGACTGCCATTCAATGTTAGTAAGCAAATGTGGATCGGAAATGAAGAATAAGCCTCTGGGAATACACAACATTCAAAGAAATAATATTGGCTCTAATAATGCATGATAGATAGATAGATGGCATCATATCAGGCGGACATGAAAAAATAATCAATACCTATATGGTTAGATTTGCATGATTTGAGTCTTGTTGCAATCTTATTTCTTTTTTCCGATTTGCATTGCTTACTAACAGCCAGAACTTACTAACCACCAACTTGGGGGGGCTAGCCTCATTGGGGGCTCTGGGCAGTTCTTTTTGACTCTATCTTACCAATATTTGCTTTTTTCTATCTACATTACAAATTAAACAAAGCACAACTGATTGTTAAAGGATGAAAAATTTTCACGGATTTTGATGTCATATTTTTTTTTTTTCATCCAAATCCATGAATTTGTTTTGTTATGCTAAGTCTGAGAAAAAAAATCACTATATGAAATTCACTAGATTTAATCCATAATATTGAATTATTCAACTTTTTAACAAGAAGAAAAATCTCGAGTTGACGTTATAAATTGCTGCAAAACATTTTTGATTTATTTAAGATGTAATGATCTAATACGACATGTTTTTATTTAAGATGGAATGATCTAATACGACATGTTTTTATTTAAGATGGAATGATCTAATACAACATATTTTTATTTAAGATGGAATGATCTAATATGATATGTCTCTAATTTGTATTTCGATACCTTGTATTTATTTTCAATTTTTATAGTTGAATTGTTCACCTCTACTGCATATGATCCATTATAGTATATATATTTAGGTTATTAACTCATGAAAATTGCAGGAAGCCCTGTATCATAGATTTGGGAGTGAAGCCAGGAGACCCTTGCACAAGCCCTGCTAACTGCCATTGAATGATAGTTGTAATAAAAAGTAAATGAAATTAAAATGAAAATAAGAAAAAAAAATAATAATGTGACATGAATATTATTTGGGTATCAGGGTTCTGATATTTATACTATAATCATAATTAAATTCAGTTGTACTATCTTTAAAATTTATTATTATTACTATAATAAAAAATTTTCTTGTTCTTTCATTCCTTATTTAATTTGCATGTACATTATGTCCTGCCAATAACTCATAGATAATGGGCTATTCCATTTTGATTGTGAGTAAAGACAGGAAAGGCATATTGGAGATGTTTCTTGGCTTAAGCAAGGAAAAGAAAGGAAAAAATCTTTTACTTTTCTTGCTTTTTATTTACAGAATTTGGAGCCTATCATGATTGTAAAAAGAACTCCTCTATGAAAATAATCCATGTATATGTATTAATATGGAAAAACATGAAAATTTTCAATAAAATATGCATATTATTTGGAATGCACCTTTTGAGTCGGGCAATCTTGGAAAGTGTGGGAGTTAGAATGACATCCTGACTTATAGTTAAAAGGGGGCATCAGGCAAAATAGATTGAGAAGCACTGGTGTAAATCCTACGTTTATTATGTTCAATAATATATGCATATTATTTGAAATGCACCATTTGAGTCGAACAACCTTGGGAGCGAGCAGAGAGTAACATTCTGATATATGGTGAAAAGGGTGCATTGGATTGAGAACCAGTGATCTAGATAGATAGATAGATAGAAACAATGAAGTAGATAAATAGATAGATACAAACAATGAAGTAGATAGATAGATATGAACAATGAAGTAGAGAGATAGATAGATATGAACAATGAAGTAGAGAGATAGATAGATATGAACAATGAAGTAGAGAGATAGATAGATATGAACAATGAAGTAGAGAGATAGATAGATATGAACAATGAAGTAGAGAGATAGATAGATATATGAACAATGAAGTAGAGATAGATGATAGATATGAACAATGAAGTAGATAGATAGATATGAACAATGAAGTAGAGAGATAGATAGATATGAACAATGAAGTAGAGAGATAGATAGATATGAACAATGAAGTAGAGAGAGATAGATAGATATGAACAATGAACAATGTAGAGAGATAGATAGATATGAACAATGAAGTAGAGAGATAGATAGATATGAACAATGAAGTAGAGAGATAGATAGATATGAACAATGAAGTAGAGAGATAGATAGATATGAACAATGAAGTAGAGAGATAGATAGATATGAACAATGAAGTAGAGAGATAGATAGATATGAACAATGAAGTAGAGAGATATTATTTGATAATTACTTATGAAATAAAACAAATTACTGTATATGTATTTAAAGTTTAAAAATAGATCATATATTTTTATTACTATTAAATTTGTAAACCTCCTCTATAAAAAATAATCCATGGCAAAATGGTTGAGAACCACTGATGGGGAAACTTTTGAAATTTTCACAGATACTGATTGTTATTAGTATTATTTTTATTTTTTTACTGTTACTAGTGCAGTGGAGTAATGGATAGTGGCTTGGAATGAGGAATCGGAGAGCCGAGTTTGAATTCAAGTCTAATCCCTTACATTCACTTATGTGTTAACACCCTTGGGATAGGTATAAATCCTCTTCTTCTCCCCCGCCCCACCTATGGGTAAATAGCAGGACAGACCAGGTCTACTGCAGAAAGAAATGGCAACCTACTGCAGGAAAAAATCTGCCTCGTCGGTCATGTTTCAAAAGATACATGATCGCCTATTACATTCACTTACTTGCTAATACCCTTGGGAAAAGTATGAATTCTCTTCTTTTCCCCCCAGTTATGGGTAAATAGCAGGACAGACCTGGTCTACTGCAGAAAGAAATGGCAACCTACTGCAGGAAAAAATCTGCCTAGTCGGTCATGTTTAAAAAGATACATGATTGCCTATTACATATTACATTCACTTACGTGCTAATACCCTTGGGGAAGGTATGGATCCTCTTCTTCTCCTCCCAACTTTAAGTAAATAGCAGGACAGACCAGGTTCTACTGTCTTGGATGGCAACTGGTCTACCACAGAAAGAAATGGCAACCTACTGCAGGAATAAATCTGCCTCATCAGTCATGTTTCAAAAGATACATGATCACCTACGCATGTATCACACATGGCACATAACTGACTGACAATTCCTTACTGGATTCTTACCCGAGATCTGGACTAAGGAAAGGCAGTAAATGTATGCGTATTCTGTTTGTACAACATTTAATGTTAAGTGATATTCAACATGTACAGTGTTTATATTTTCTTTATATTCATAATCCTCCGAGTAGATGAGCAGTACCATGCAGAGCAAAATTTTGACTCTCTTGTCAACAGGGTTTACCAAGGATCTTGTTAATATTCTTTTTTTGTCCCTTTTTGATTGTGCCCAGTGCTCTAATAATTATAGATATAAGAATGGCCTTACATGCACCCTGATAGACAGAATAACCAATGTTTAAAATATAAAAAGGTGCATCTACTGAAATATAGTCAATGTTTGAAGTAATAAATAATTTTTTTAAATCAGTATCGCTCCATGCAAGGCAGTAAAGCCACTAAGACATAAGAGGTTACAGGGTGTGGAAGGATTAGGAACAGAAACATTAATAACTAGCAGGAAGAGGAAAGAATAACCAGAAGGCCAGTAGATATGTGCCTATATATTTGGGCAACAACCCCTCTTTAATTCATACCTTGTTAAGCAAGACTGGCAAATCTTTTATATTATATTTTTCTTGTATTAGGGACCAGATCTCCATATAGACACAATTGGAATTGTACCAACCTCAATAAGCAACATACATATTGAGAACACAAACGTGGTATGTATCTCTAACTGTAAGACGGAATGATTGACCCACCCCATCCGCTTGAAACTCAAAATTTAAGCTTCGAGGTTCATACTTAAAATTGTTCTTCTAAAATTAAATTCCTTGAAGCACAAGATGGATTTTTTTTCTCTGCTGTGTTAAGCTATTAAACTGGTTCACACTAAAACACACAGTTTTTCCCTATATGTCAGATTTAATTCCCATGTCTTTGAATTTTTTTTTTTTTCCCCATCTGCTTTGACACTGTCGGCTGTAATAATCAACATTATACACCCTTGGTAAAATGAAATAAGCTGTTAAACAACAGGAGATGAAGGTGAAAAAAAAATGGTCAGACAAGAAATTGGTTCCATTTCCTTGTTTTGGGTTGCAAATGAAGTTTTTTTTTATGGAAAATAAGAAATTGTTGGTGAAAAATTTAATTTTAAAGTGATAGGTTTTGTGTCTCTCAACACATATAGTTTAGCGTGTTCTAACGCATCACTTATAAAGGCAAATTACAGGTGTTTCTGGTTGCATATTTATAATGTGCACACATATATCCCTGCACACACACAATATATCACCTTTCTCAGATTATCTGTGTATGATCTATGAGAATGCCAAAAGTTCTGAACTGAACCAAGATGACTTTCTCTGGTTTTTGGAAATGGGTCAAACCAAAAATTTTCAGCATTCTCTTTCATATGCAGTGTGCGATGGGTAAATTGTCGCCATTTTATTTTTAATTTTATGCATGCACATTGTTTTTGATTTTGTCAACAGCAGAGTATAGTAGGGTCAGTTGAGTACTGTCTGTGAGAAAAAAAGAACACCATAACACAATTCACTCTACTTGAAATTTGGAAATGGCATGCTGCACTGCTTAGCATTTGCACTGGAAACTCCAATATGAACATTTCAGAATTGGAAAGAGTTGGTCCAATGGTGATTAAGAAGGTACAGCAGCTTGGAAAACTCACTCTGATCATTCTTATAAGAAAAGAACTCCCAAATTTATTGATGAGGGCCTCAGACTTAATACAGAGGCCTACATCAAGTGAGGAGGTAGTGCTGCCTTGGGTCAAGAGGGTAGCTGCCTATGTCTGGGAATGGGACTCGGCACAGTCAGGAAAAATGAATCATAGCTGTCAGAGAATTTCTGCAACCACATCACCCCTTAGATCTGGCCACTTAACTCCCTAGACTGCAACCCCCTTGATTATTATGTGTGGGGCACAGTTGATCAAGAGATCCCCAAAACTCCTTGTAGCACTGAAGATGAACTGAAGGCTAGGATTATGGGAGCATTTTCCAACTTAAACAAGGAAGCCATCCAGAAGAGTTGCAGGAGGCCATGGTTGAAGCCAATGGCAATTTTAATGAATAAATTTACTCTTTAGTATTTCAAGATATTTTTGTGTCATTTTGGTAAATATATCTTTTAAAATGAGATATCAGTATTATTTTAATTTTTGAATAATTTAGATGACAATTTATCCATCACTCACTCTCTCTCCCTCTCTCTCATATATATATATATATATAAACATGGTGTATTTGGGCAGCAGTCCCTCTTTTATATAAGTTTCATTAGAAATGACTAACAAGATACTGCAGTTAAGTTTTTATTTAATATTTCTTTTGTTATGATTTTCTTCTTTTCTTGACATAAATTATGTAGAAATTGTTCAAATATTCTATATGTCTGAGCTATGACCATAACTCAATTAGGCCTGATTTAAATACACATGGAAACCTACCAAACCCCCATCTGTAACATACTCATTGATAATAAAAAATATAATAACCTCATCCACATGTAAAAAATGGCTAAAAATAATGGAAACATTATTAATAAAAAAGAAAGAGCAAACACTCAATAACATCAACTATAAACATGGCCACAACAATGTGCTGACCGTTTTTGGAAAATAAAACATTCCTATATCTTTAGATATGTAAAACAATCCATATATTCAATTAAAAGTAAATATAAAATCATCCTTGATAATGGCTAAAAGTATAGCAAAAGGCACTTGTATATACTGATTGAATTCACAAGCTATTTTCCCCTTATAATGTACATTTTCTTTCGTTAATAGTTTTTGATTTTTTTTTTTTTGAAGTTATACAATTCAATGTGGCTTAATATTTTTATTACATTTTTATCCTGATCTATAAAAGGTCTAGTAAAAAAGAAAATAACTTGTGATTTCAATCAGTAAATTATGCTATTAACTTATATATATATATATATATATCTGTTTATATAAACATATATATATATATATATATATATATATATATATATTTATATAAACATACATGTGTGTGTATATATATATATATATATATATATATATATATATATAAATATGTGTGTGTAAATATATATATATATATATATATATATAAACATACATGTGTGTATAAATATATATATATATTTATATAACATACATGTGTGTGTATATATATATATATATATATATATATATATATATATATATATATGCACAGACACACAAACATTTAAGTATTAATTTTAAAAAATTATTTAAACAAGAAATAAATAAAATTAATATTTTAAAAAGAAATAAGTTTAAAAAAATGGAATATATTTATATTTTCAAAAACTTTAGGAAACTCCAGAATATTCCAGAAAATTAACCAAAATATAAGTTGTCTCTGACATCCGAAATAAAATTGTTACCTCGTCTTATGGCACTCGGAGCTAAAAGATAAAGAAAAGGAATGAAAGAGTATAAGGAGACAAGAAAATTATGAAAAAAAAAAAGAAATAACCACAATATTCTACACATGTGCACATACATACATGTACAGGCACACACGCTCATACACACACAGACAAATGAATTAAGATTTCTGAAATCATCCCTGTTTTATGAAAATTCATTATAGGCATGTTATGGACAAACTACAATCTGTCTCCAGCAAGACGACATCAAACATTATTTTTAAAATACCCACTAATAGATTTTGATATTTTTTGGTTCCAAGTTAAAAAAAAAAAAAAAAAAAATGGCATTCTATTCAAAACAGGAATAAAGGCAACAAAGATGCAAACCAAATATATTTAATAGCCAACCCCAGTTTTGAAGAAACTCCCTTCCTACTAAATCAATATATTGTGTTATGTACTCCCACAGGAATACCTTGGTCGTTATGTTCTACACTTTGCCAATGTCAGTGCTCAGTCATCAACACAGCGTCAATTGACATCGGGATCTAGGTGCCTGTGTGTACATAAGATGTCACTTCTGAGCTTTGCTATAAACATCTCACAAGATTTATCAAGAATGTCTTATTATTGTGAAATATTCTTTCTTGGATGTACAAATCTCATTAATAGTAGCAAATGTATTAAATATTAAATTAATTTCTCATACATGTCTGCTGTCTGTTCACAAAATATTTCTAATAAGGAAATAAATGTATGCACAAAATGTGTTTATATCATTGTTATTTATATTGTCATTGTGAAACTGAATTGATACAACCCACTTTACACATGGCTAACAATGATGCAGTCTACCATGTAAAAAGTTATTTTATGTCTGCCTGTCTCTGTGGTCTGTCGTTGATTAATATATTGCCACCATTCAAGCTTTAAAAGTCTACAGTATCCTTTTTTAGCCAAAAGCTTTTTTGATACTACAGTTCTTGGGGATGCACCTAAAACATCTTGCAAACTTTCCCTAAATCCATGCGCATCTCAAAATTGAAGTTATACAATGCAATCATTGTAGATCTGCTAATCGTGAAAACCTAATTCAATGTTGTTTTTTTTTTTTTTTTTTTAGTCAGGTGTCTGGGAACAATCAAATTCTTTCCTCCCCACCCCCATTATAAATGAAATAATTTCCTTCTTGACTTTAAGTGAGTTTGAATTGCAGAACGTTTTATAGTACCGCTATACAGTTTTTGTTTTACTGTTGTTTATAACTATCGGTCAGTGGGTTCAATGCTTAGGTGCGATTGTGAACCGCAATTATGTTTGGTTTGCATCCACATTCCATCCAACTTGTGTATATACCTTATCCAATAATCTTAAACTTGTGGAAAACTGAAAAAAAATAAGTTCGTAAGGAGAGATATATTGCTGTTCTTCTAAAATGGAATTCTTTCGTTGTATGCATGTTGGCCTGACCTTTGTAAGCTTGCTGTAATGTGGACTGCTCAGAAAAGCCCTTTTCATTTGGTTTCTTAAACCAAGATGACATTAGAAAAAAAAAAAAAAGAAATAATGTACAGAATATCTAATACTAATAATGTTTGGACTTAGATAGCCTCATTGTGATTCCAAAGGTTATCCGTGACCATTACTCTTGACAAAAAATCAACAGCTTCATTATACAGGGAAAACAAATAAAAACAATAAGCATCAACAAATAAAAATATCCTTAATTTAATAGTACTTCGTAGTCTTGGCAAAGACCAACCTTCTTCGAACATTGTGGACTGACGTTCTTGAATCACAAACAAAAAATGTACCAGATATCGGAAACCACTAAAATCTGTATCATATGTAACTTGAAGAGAAAATAATGACATAAATCAAGATGTTGATATTCCACACTACTTCAAATAAAAGGTTAGGAAGGAAACCCCCATCAATACTGGAAAGAGCAATAAAAGCTACTGGATTTGAGAAACTGAAAAATTGTTTTAAGAGAAAGATTTTTATAAAATTTCATGGACAGTAGTACTGGCTGCTCAGTCAATGAATGCCAAATATTTCCTTATAAAAGAACCTGCTAATATTACCATTATCATTGCATGAAGTCCCAAGAGGTATATAAATAGTAATGATAAAATTAATGGTATTAGTAAAATTAGCTGTAAAAGATTTTTTATAAAGTTCAACTGACAGTAACATTAATTATTCAGTCAATGAATTTCAAATGTTCCTTGTATGAAGATGGCTAATCTCACCATCATGATTATAGTTTAGATATACTGAATAAAGATGTAACTTTTAACTAACACCAGGAGGATATAGGTTAAAAGAAAAATACTTTACTATTAAAAATGAATGAGATTCTTTAAGCATGACAAAAAGAGAATCATGATCTAATCAAGATATTAACTTTCCACACTACCAAAAACAAAAGGTTTGCAAGGAAACTCTCATTAATACTAGAAAGTAATATGCTCTCTGCATAACAGAAGGGTCTGTTATATCAAAAAAATATATTTATTAAACAGTATATATATTTATTTTCATCTACTAACCTGAATGTTTGAGAAATCTTATTAAAGAATAATTTGTGCTCTCTGTCAGGAATAGAATCTGTATCCCTCGAGTCAGAGGGAGCTACCGTTTAGCTCAGCATGCCTTACCATCTTCACCATTAAGAGCAATCGGTCAGGCAAGGCCAAATTTCATGCTTTCAATATACATTTCTCCTGTCATAGATCTTTTAAAGTTTTTCATATCTGCAGTTTTGTTTCCAAATGTAAACAAAGAGAATTTTAGAATGGATTTTCTATTAATCCGACAGATTTTTATCACTTTATTTCTAGTGGATACTCATATTTGAGTCAGTGCTCCATTTATTTATTAAACAGGAGATTTATTTATTTTTGTTCTATCCTTTTAAATGTTTGAGAAATCATATTAAAGAAAAAGTTTTGCTCTCTTTGTTTACATTTAGATACAAAACCTTGTAGATATGAAAAACACTTTATAAGGTCTATGACAAGAGAAACTCTACTTGAAAACACAAAATTTGGTCTCACCTGACCGATTGCTCTTTATAACCAAGATAGTAAGGGTTGTCAGTAGCTCCTTCTGTCCTGAGGGAAGCAAGGTCAGTTCCTGTCGTAGAGCACAGATTTTTCTTAAATAAGATTTCTCAAACTTTCAGGTTGGTAGATGAAAAAATACATTATAAATTTTAAGAAAATTAGCTTCAGATGTCTGCTCTTAGTAATTTTTCCTTCCTAAACTTTTTGTTTAATATAATGTTGAAAGTCAAAATCTTGATTATATTATTATTTTCCCATCTGGTTACATGCGCTAACCATTTTTGTTGTTACTGCTGTTGGAAATCTACAAGTGATGTGGTTTTGTCATTTGGCAAAGCTCTTTTTTAAAAACTATTTTGAAGCTATTGATGTTTGTGCTATCGCAAAGTCCCAACTCACTGTGATCGAGTGTCAAAGCATACTGGCATTTTTGAAACTGGTAATCCTACCAGATTATCCATTATCTCCCAGAAACTGTAACTACAGGCTGGCTCTGTGGGTGTTGAAGAAATAATAAATGTTACTGAGCAGACATCTGTAGCAGGGAATAGCTTTTAACCCTAGCAGACAGCCATACTCTTTTTGAAAAAGACAAGCACTGAACTATTATATAATATCAGTCCTACTATATGGCAGTGAATGCTGGACAATCTCCTCATAGATAAAAGAAGAGACTTAAAGCAACAGAAATTTGGTTCTACTGAAGGATGCTAAGAATAACATTGACCGAACACAGGAACAATGATGAAATTTTAGAGGAAATGGAAACAAAAAGGACACTTACACTTAACATCGGGAAGAGACAATTGACATTTCTAGGGCACATGATGAGGAAAGAGGGTTTGGAAAATTTGATACTCACAGGTCAAATTGAAGGCAAGTGCGACAGAGGAAAACAACGCATAACCTATCTAGCAAGTTTTGGAGAAAATGGAAACAAAAAGGACACTTATCCTTAACATTAGGAAGAGACAATTGACATTTCTAAGCACATAATGAGGAAAGAGGGCTTGGAAAATTTGATACTCACATGACAGATTGAAGGCAAAGAGGGATAGAGGAAAACAAAGCATAACCTACCTAGCAAGTTTTGGAGAAAATGGAAACAAAAAGGACACTTATACTTAACATCAGGAAGAGACAATTGACATTTCTAAGCACATAACGAGGAAAGAGGGCTTGGAAAATTTGATACTCAAACAACAGATTGAAAGTAAGAGGAAGAGAGTAAACAACACATAACCTACCTAGTGAATTTGAGTAAATGGATGGCTGATCAATGTTTAGGGGAGATAACAAAATGACTAAATTTATTATAAATTAAAAAGAACAGGATATTGTGGGGCCACCTTCTCTTTTGCATATGTAAAAATACAGTGAAAATCATACGTATTATTGTCTACAATATAGTTGTATGTAGACAACAGGTTAGATGTTTCAGAATGAGTTGAATGGTATCCATGATATTCATATAAGAGTCTAGAACTGATGAGGGTATTCAATGACATAACAGTATGTGGTTGTATAGTTATCTTGTCATTTGTTAATCAACTACCTAAATGTGGTTCAGTGACTGAAAGAAATTGGATTTTCTTCTTGATATTATCATTTGAAGCTTAACCTAAACTGCCCCGTTTACTTTGTTCTCTGCTTGTTTGAAAATTAGGTTCTTGGAAATTCCCACCCATACATTGGATGCACAAGAGAAACCTAATTATATAGTACTATGGGTAACCGTTCTGTAAATAGATATAGTGACTTAATATATTGATATTAAGTCACTATTTCAAAGAAGAAAAACATAAAGGACTAGTTTTGACAGTTGATTATGCAACCTGTATATATTTTATGTGTGTTCATCTAACACGAAATCATTCCTTTATGCGAACCTCTTTTTATGCATCTCTATTTTCTTTGCTGAAAGTTTTAGCTCTTGTCGAGTGGGAAATTGGAATTGGATGAAGTGATGAAAGGAAGCCTTTTTGCTTCTATTTTTTTTTTGTCTTTTGTTAAAAACTGATTTCTTTTCTCCCTGAAGTATGTATCATCATTGCTGAAAATTATATATTAGAGTGGGCAGGAAAATACTGTTCTTTTTTTTTTTTTTGTCCTTTTTTTTTCTCCAATATCTGAAATATGTCTTATTAAAATGTAGTAGAAATGCCAGACATTTCTCTCTCTCTCTCTCTCTCTGTTATATCATAGACTATCTTTGATTGGAGAAATGATGCCTTTCTTTGAAAAATCCTTCAAATATGGTAAAATTGTTTCTGAATGGAATAAAATGTTTACTGTTTCATATTTTTAACAATGCAGCATCCCAAATGGGAATAGGAACAGAATAAAACAAGTTTCGTTAAAATTGGGAATCAGCAATATTACTGTTCCTGACTTGGCATCTTGCTTTCAGTCAATTTCCCATTGCCAAAATGTAGATTTCTTGTGCTTTTTCTATAAGTACTTTCAGGTAATTGTTTGAATGAACTCTATGCTATGGTAACTAGACTTTAATAATTTAAGAGCAATACTAGAAAGGTTGTATCAATTTACAATTGAATTGGCCAGTGTAACCATAAGTTCTATGAATAAACACAAATGTGACCGAGAAAGTAGCTGCAATAGGGATTGCCTAGCCACATTAGGTATAATCAGCCATTACTACTTGTGGAACTCTCTTCTGGCTCCATGCTTTCCAGCCAACTTTAATCTCCAAAAATTTAAATGCATTGTCAATCGTTTGGTTGATTTTGTTTTGCTTTTTTGGTAATTTTCTATACCAACTGTCTTTTTGTGTATTTCTCTATACATCAGTTTTTGGTATTTTTCTTTTGTATATTGTATACCATCTGTTTTTCTTTCATATTCACTATATCATCTTTGTTTTATGAGAGGTTATTTTTCTATATCATTTTTTTTTTTTTCCTTTGTTACTATGCCTATTTGCTTTCTATTTTTATATCTTTCTCTTTTAAACAGTCACTTTCTTTGTTATTCTTTCCTTACATTCTGTGAAAAATAAATAATACACACACACACACACACATATATATATATATATATATATATGTACACACATTACATCTTTTATTACATATATTTATAAAATTCACAATACTTGTGTAATTACCTCTTCTCGTAGAAGAAGCAAGTTAGAATCATTTTTCTTCATTTTAAAATAATTTTAACCATGTTGTTGTCAAATGGAAGAATTTGTTTGTTTGTGCCAACTTGGAAAATATTCTTATTTGTTCAACAAAATCTGAATTATAATGAGTTTTTGTACGGATCAATTTGTCACTTTAACAAAATTGTTTTCTTTTCTTATGATGTGGAAAGTTATTTTGTTCCTTTTAATTTAATTTGATTCCATGTTATTTTTTACTGAGTTTAGGAGTTTCCAAAATATTAATTTTGTAAACTTATTTATTCTTTAAGGGGAAGAAAAAGAAATTTTAAGTTAAAATTTAGAAATTTATTTACCTTTTACTTTCTCACTTGACTGGGTTTATATTAAGCTTATATATATGTGTGTATGTGTGTGTTTTTAGGATGTATAATAATGTCTAAGACAAGAATAGAAAATCTATAAACGGCACAGTTTGGCCAATATTTCTTAGTTTTGGCTACTTTGGGCTGGAATGAACGACCAAACTGTAAGGAAAATCCATCGGAATTTTTGAGGATAAGAGGGGCCATAAATGACGTCATCAGATATGATGGATAGACACGAGAAAGTCTTTGTTTGTTATATAATTTCACATAGGGTGTATCTGTAAATGGATAATATGAATAAAAACAAAAAGAAAACTTATCTTAGCCAACACATTTCATCCTCTGAGGGATCTTATCAAACCATTTATCTTGATAAAGTCCCTTGGAGGATGAAATGTGTTGGCTAAGATAAGTTTTCTTTTTGTCTTTATTCATATGTGTGTGTGTGTCTGTAACATATATATATATATATATATATATACAAAGAATAATCACACATAGAATTAATCAGAAGTATTAATGCGATTATTGGCGACATCCGTCGCTAGAAAACATAATATATGCATTAAAATCCTGTTCATCCATAGTGCGAGTTTTGATCCTTGAAGAAAAACTTGTTGTCTGTAGTTTTTCAGTTTATTTGATGTTAAAATGCTAGTACTTACGGACAGTCTTCCATCCATCATCAGGCATGTGTTTTTTTTTTTTCCTTATAAAATCAAAAACTTGAGACGATATATCTGTATGACGACCGAAAGATATTTTTTGAATATCTGCTATTATTGATGGTTGTGTAAGATCTTGGAACGCGCAAAGACGCAACGCTAAGTTTTTCAAAATTTTTTAAGTGAGAATTTTATTTAAATATTTCTTGTGATGTGTTAAATTCACGTATTCTATTTTTACAAGTGTATTAGTTTTTATGTCATGAACTAAGTATATAGTTCAATAATATAGTGTAATGTCTTAGTAGTAGTTTTTTTTTTTTATAGGAATTTTTTTATGTACTGCGGATCGATAGTTTTTAATAAACATAAAACATTAGGCAGCATATGATTTACATACAAAGAATAATCACACATAGAATTAATCAGAAAATATATATAAAGCTGTATTACTGACTATGATCTCTACACAATACAGCTTAGAACTCAAACATTAACAATGAAAACCTTTGAAAATGGTTAATGAATTGGCTAAAAGGGCTAAGGCCAACAACAATTATAGACAATTTCCACATTCCCTTATTCCTCCCAAAAAGAAAACTGTAAGGACATTAGAAAAACTTAATAAAAACTCATAATATTTTTGATTGTCTGTCATACTCAACGAAACATGTATAAAAGAAAGTTTGTTGCCCACATATACAAAATGTAATCTAGGGCACCTCGACGTGGTGTAATGGTTAGCGATCTTGTCTTGCTAGATCAGTTACTACTGAAAAGTGAGTTCAATCCTCACTGGATGTCCCATGCTTTCGGCCTTGTGCCACATCTAAGCCTCGCTTGGAAAATCTATGGGGCACCTCGACGTGGTGTAATGGTTAGAAAACTTGTCTTGCTAGATCAATTATGACTGAGTAGTGAGTTCTATCCTCACTGGGTACCCCATACTTTCAGCCTTGTGCCACATCTAAACCGGGCTTAGAAAATCACTATACAAAATGTAATCATTTGGGAAAATTTTCTAAGTGGATTTTGAAGGCAATAGTTATTTGTAAATAGATTTATTTAACCTCATATATGACATTTTGTTCTACTCTCCTATAATTTGCCATATTTCTGGTTGTCTAAGTGATTTTTACATGTTTCCAGAGAACTGAAGTTCTTTCTAGTAAGTTTATTTTATAGGGATCAAAAGAAGTGTTAAAGTGCAGGGTCAGTTGATTAAAGTGTAGTTCCACATGCCATGCTTTTAATGAATGTCAGTTATCAGTTATCTCCTATTAATTTCCCTCTGAAACATGGCACATGGAACTAGAACATTCTACCCCAGTGAGTGAAATAAAGGGTTCAGTTCAACATTCCAACCACCTGAAGAAGGCCGGAGCGTACAATGGCTGAAATGTTGTAAATAAATATTGCGACAAAGATGAGGACAATAGTCTGAATAATGTAAATAATGTACATAATACCTCATCTCAGAAATATAGACAGGTAAATAAAATAGTTGGCTCAATCTAATAAGCAAGTTTGTAATTTAAAATTTTATTCCCAGGTTACAATTCAATCTTGACACCTCAACTTCAGTTGCTTTCTCACCGATGTGAGGTAGCTTCCTGCTGTTTTTTCTACAAATATCATGGCAATTGTTCTGATGAACTGTTTCCCTTAGTGCCTCATCTGCATGAATCTAAGCATGCTACTTGATTGGCAATTAGGTCTCATCATTTTACTGTAAACTAGCTAGATGCAACCATATGTTTTATTCAAATAGTCTCTTGCACTTCGAGCATATGGAACTCTCTTCCAATTTCTTGCTTCCCTACAATCATCAAAAATTTCAATGCAATACCAATCGCCATCTTCCCTCTTCTTTAATCCTCTTCCTTTATTGTCTGTTTCCTCATTAAAGTCTTCTCATTCTCTTTCACTCCCTGTAGCCACCCCCCATGTCCTAGTGACATTACTGCCTTGTTTGAGGCAAAATGTTTAAAAAAATCAAAAATTCTATTGCCTGTTCAGTTTCATATAAATCTTTTTTTTTTTTTTTTTTTTTTTTTTAAATCAATGTATTTGTTCAATGGATTTTTAGTTTTTACTTTAAAGGTTTAACATCACAGTAGCCCATTAGCCTTTGAACTGGTATCAGAAGTACTAACTCCAAAGCAGACATCAATACTCCATATCCTAGCAAAACTAGTGATCCTATTGACACTAGTAACAAGCAAGAGACTAAAGAGAGGAATAGAATATTACCTTTGACCCAAATTGTCAAAATCTGAAATCCATAGCATATATCAAAACGTTCTGTAGATTGTTTTTCAGAATATACTTATAGTAAGCACCAAAAGTAAAATAAAGTTATTTTCTCTTCTTTCATTATTTATTTATTTATTGTTTTTCCTCCATCTTTCTTTTCTTTTATTTAAAATATTTTTCAGTTTTTTGGACTTTGTCCAATGTTTTGGGGAAGATTGAGGACAGGGTGAACTTTCTGGTTAAAATGTATTTGCCTTTTCTACACAAAAGTGATAGTGGTGCCAAAACCTGCAAAAAAAAAAAAAAAAAGATGAGAAAGTATTGATGAAGAAAGGCAGCAGTAAAGGGAAAAAAAAAGCAGTGGTTCTAGGCCTGAAAGACTGCCATAACAAGAGAAACAAATTTCTTGTGTAAGCCTTGTTGCTATCTATTTCAAGACTGCATCGAAAGCATGCTCCACTGAGTAATGTGGATAATAATTTCCTCCACTGCTTTTTAGATTCTTCTATGTATTGTGTCTCTTCAGAATTTGAGCAATCATGGCTCCCTACAATGTCCTGTCTTTTGTACATCAGGGTGAACTTTCTGGTTAAAATGTAGTTGCCATTTCTACACAAAAGTGATAGTGGTGCCAAAACCTAAAAAAATAAAAAAAAAAACAGAGACAGGAAAGTATTGATGAAGAACAGCAGCAGTAAAGGAAAAAAAAACAGTGGTTGTAGGCCTGAGAGACTGTTTGCCATAACAAGAGAAACAAATTTCTTCTGTAAGACTTGCTGCTATCTGTATCTGTCTATATTTCTGAGATGAGGTATTATGTACACTGTTTACATTATTCAGACTATTGTCCTCCTCTTTGTCACAGTGGATAGAGGTGTTAGTTAGATCCATTGACAGGACCCAAAGAGTGTGAGTTAAATACCCGGTTAAGGCAGTGGAGAACTTTCAGATCGAAATTAACAGGAGATAACTGATAACTGACATCCATCAAACATGGCATGTGGAACTAGAACAGTCTACCCCAGTGAGCGAAATAAAGGGTTCAGTTCGACTTTCCAACCTCCTGAAAAAGGCCGGAACATACAACAGCCGAAACGTTGTAATAAATATGGCGACAAAGATGAGGACAATATTCCAAATAATGTATATTGTTGCTATCTATTTCAAGACTGCATCAAAAGCATGCTCCACTGAGTAATGTGGATAATAATTTCCCCACTGCCTTTTAGGCTCTTTTATGTATTGTGTCACTTCAGAATTTGAGCAATCATGGCTCTCTACAATGTCCTGTCCTTTGTATATCTTAGTAAATTTTATTTTTTCACTAATCTCTCTTAATCCCCTTTCATGAAGCATTTAAATAAGCTTGTTCCTTTTTTTTCTGTGACATGTCTCTTCAGAACATGAGTGATAAAGGCTCTCCACAACTTTCTGTCCTTTAGAGCTCTTAGTAATTTTTTTTTTTTTTTTTGCTAATCTCTCTTAATCCCTGTTCTAAAAACCATTTACACAAGCTTTTTGTTCTACTATATAGCATGTTCCTTCAAGACATGAGCGATCATGGTTCTATACAATAACCAATCCTTTAGAGTTCTTAGTAAATTTTGGTTTTTTGCTAATCTCTCTTAATCTCTGTTCTGTCAACCATTTACACAAGCTCCTATTTCTTCTATGTGCCATTTCCCTTCAACACATGAATGATCATGTCTCTCCACAATTTCCTGTCTTTGGTAGCTTTTTGTAATATTTGTCTTTTTGTTATCTCTCTGTAACAAAGGAGAAAATCAAAGTCTTATCTCAGAAAAACCTTTGTGTTCTTTGTACTATCTATTGAAAAAGAAAACCGGAATCAAGTTCAGGCCAACTTTGAAAGTTGAAAACCTAAATATTGCTTGTCATTTCATCTGCTGTGAGTGTCAAATTCTGTAAGCTCTCTTACCTCATTATGTGTCTGAGATAATTCAATTGCCTATTTCCGATTACCTCATTATGTGTCTGAGATAATTCAATTACCTCTTTTTGATTACCTCATTATGTGTCTGAGATAATTCAATTACCTCTTTTTGATTACCTCATTATGTGTCTGAGATAATTCAATTACCTCTTTTTGATTACCTCATTATGTGTCTGAGATAATTCAATTACCTCTTTTTGATTACCTCATTATGTGTCTGAGATAATTCAATTACCTCTTTTTGATTACCTCATTAGGTGTCTTCTTAGCATCCTTGTGTTCTTTTTGCTTTTTTTAATCATTTCACCCCAAGCAAGGCAGGAATGCCACTAGTATGCAGGGAGTTACAGGGAGTGAAAATGAATGAGAAGAATGAGTATAGAGAGGATTGAAGAAAGGACAAAAGATGAATAGGATTAAAAAAGATAGAAGATGGCGATTGACATTGCATTTAAATACTTGAAGATTGTAGTTATCAGAGAAGCAAGTAAACAAGAGATTTCCACTGGCGGGAAGTGAGAGGAAAGAAACTGTTGGAGTAGAAGTGGCAGTTGTATTTAGTTATTTCAACAGTGAGTGGGTGGGACCTAAGTGCCAATCTAGTAGCACACTTAAATTCATGTCTTTGGAGGACCAGGGCAAAAAAACTTGTCAGCGAAGTTGCCAGGAAAATATTTGTAGAAAAGACAGAGGGAAGCCATGTCTCATCATTGAGAAATTGACTGAAGTTGAGATAACTGGTCAGGAGCAAAAATTTCTTTTGCCTCAAGTCTCTTCTTTATCTGTGATGGGATTCGCCAACGATTACTGCTATATAATATGACCAATATATAACAGTTCAGCCCTCTTTTTCTTTGTTTTTAATACTTTGATTAACTTTTAGAAGGCATTTTTCATGATTAAACTTGGTTAGTAACTACTCAAGTTCAATCCTTCTTGTATTGTCTGTACTTCTAGACTTTTGCCATTTTCATTATCTTTTCTTTTTTTTCTTTTTTCCTTTTTTTTCTTTTTTCCTTTTTTCTTTTTCCTTTTTTCTTTTTTTTTTCTTTTTTACTTTTTTACTTTTTTCTTTTTTACTTTTTTCTTTTTTTCTTTTTTTCCTTTCTTCTTTTCTTTTCCTTTCTTCTTTTCTTTTCCTTTCTTCTTTTCTTTTCCTTTCTTCTTTTCTTTTCCTTTCTTCTTTTCTTTTCCTTTCTTCTTTTCTTTTCCTTTCTTCTTTTCTTTTCCTTTCTTCTTTTTTTCCTTTCTTTTTTTTTTCCTTTTTTTCTTTTTTTCTTTTCTTTTCCTTTTTCTTTTTTCTTTTTTTCCTTTTTCTTTTTTTCCTTTTTTTTTCTTTTCCTTTTTCTTTTCTTTTTTTCTTCTTTTTTTCCTTTCTTCTTTTTTTCCTTTTTCTTTTCTTTTTTTCTTCTTTTTTTTCTTTTTCTTTTTTTTCCTTTTTTTTTTTTTTTTTTCTTTTTTTTTTTTCTCTTTTCTCTTTTTTTCTTTTTTTCTTTTTTTCTTTTTTTCTTTTTTTTCCCTTTCTTCTTCTTCTTTTTTCCTTTTATTGAAGTTCCCCTAATGCCATGTTCAAGCTCCTACACACATTCCCGTGAGAGTCTGTTCTACATAGTAGCAGTTCTTGGAAAGAAGAAGTTGTCTGGGTAGAGTTTTCTCCTTACCATGGAATGTGGAGAAAATGAGATTGAAAATTAATTATTAAAACATCTGTGTAAAATTATTGAAGGTAATTTAACCGAAATGTTGTGATTGTTTTTAATATAAAATTTAACGAATTTCTTTTTGTATTTATTAATTTTTAAAACTTTAATATTTTATCTTTTTAATTTTTGCCAATTATTGCTTGCATTAAAAAGAAATACATTTCAGAATAGTGACTGCAGAAGTTGTTAACATTAAATGGATCAAAATGAATATTTATTTCTTAAACATTTTATTGGTGTTTTTATTATGCTACAAAGAAGTGTAGGCAAACTTGACCCTTTGAATAGTTTTTCCCTTCACACTGCTATTATTTTAACTATCTTCACACCTCAAAAATGTTTGTTTTAAAAAGTGATGACTTGAATTGTAATAAAACCTTAACATATGATGAAAGCAGATTTTTTTTTTTTTTTTTTTTTTTACCCCAAGCAAGGCAGTAAAGCCACTGAGTCTGAGGGGTTACTGTGTCTGGTTGAGTTAAAAGCAAAAATGTTGTTAACAAGTGAGAACAAAAGAGGAATTTTTTTTTTGAGAATTTACAATAAAAATATTAATCATTTATTTATTTATTGTTTCATTACAAGAATAATTTTATATTTACAACATTTTAAAAATTATTACAATTAAAACTAGTGCAGTGTAATATTTATCATTTATCAATTTATAAAGAAATAAATATGAAAATCTTTTATTCATAAATTTATAAACATTTGCTAAATTATTAAAATATGTGAACCATTAATAAGGAAATCCTTATTATCTAAGATTTTATGTTTGAATCAATTGGCAATTAGTCAGTCATTCCAATAATATAAAAAATAAATAGTGTAAATAAAAAATCTAATAAATATGTGGCATTTATTAATTTTGTTCCAAATTCTCAAGAACAAAATAAATGTATAAATTCATTTTCATATGTTTAGGTTTTATTAAAGTTTTAATCATCACTTTCTAAAGCAATAAACTTTGCCGAGGAGTGAAGGTAGTTTAAATAATAGCAGTGTCAATGGAAAACCCATCCTTTTGACACTCCGTTTATTTGTGGGTATGAAGGTTGGAGCTTAACCAAGCATAAATAATAAAAAAAAAGAAAGAAACATTTCGATTTTGTGACAGCTTAAATATTTTGGAGGGTGGATTAAAGATTTTTTTCAGGAAAGATCTGGATCGACAATGAACAAAGTTAATCTGGAATCTTGGCTAAGCCTCAATTAAAAACAAACGAATTTGTTTCCACTGTTATTAAAAACTAGTTGTTCAATAATTTAGACAATGGTTGCTATATTTAGCATTTTTATATTTCATAAGAACAATGCATTTGCAAAAGTACAGTATGCTAAAAATAATTTAACATAAAAATAAATGCTTTTTCTTTGTCAATTTTAAACTGACTAAAATTCTTAATTCTAATGATCACCCAATACAAGGCTCAAGTGCCACTTAAGGTAGAGAATTACTGTACACAGCAATTCTCTACCTTAAGTGGCTCTTGGGCATTGTATTGGGTGATCATTAAGAAGAGATAATTTTATTATCTCAGTTTAATTTTTAGCTTAATAACTGAGTGTGAGGTAAGCCAAAGACCTTTATATGTCAAGGGACTTTCTCTAAGGAGGAGACAAACCTCAAAAAACATGACCTTTTAACCATAATGTCACTTATGAGATATCATACTAAAAAAAAATATAACATTTTGACATGCAAAAAAAAAAAAAAAATATATATATATATATATAATATTTTTAACTATGTAAAAAGTTTTGGTAGCATGATTTGTATTAAGCTTTTAATTTTCACTTAGTAAATATAGTCTTCACTAAAAAAATTAATAACCTACCATGTTCCCTGTTAGGAAGACTTTTAAAACATTTTTTAAAATTAAAGAAAAATGAAAAAACTAACAGAAAAATGCAAACAATTCTTGTAAAAATTCTTTATTCATTAACTTTTTTTTTCTTCAGTTAATAATATCCTTAATGTATGTTATTTAAAAAGGCAAATAAATAACTATATAATTTGATAATTAGATAGTTTTATTGCAGTTTTTATTTTATGATTTGGAGCAGATTTTTTAAAAGTTTGCGGTAAAATTGATGATTTAATTTCTCCAAGGAGTCTTGCTTATAAATAATATAGAACAATTTGAGAACTGTTTGAAATTCTAGAAAATTTCATAAAATTAATTTATGGGGTGGGGTGGTAACAGATGTAAAAAAAAAAAAAAAAAAATTTTACCAAGATTTTCTAAAAATAAAAATTTCAAAGATAAATTCATTCATTTTTGAATGAGTCCTGAAAGTTTCATTAAAATCAGACAATTATTTGATTCTTGCAAGAATTTCCAAATTAATGGGGTTTCCACCAGAAACTGCTACACTAAAATAGCCATTTCCACAAATAGTACAAAGTTGACAAAAAATGAGATTTGAGAAAAATGAGAAAGAAGGAAAATTTTTTTTTAAAATAATTAAAAAATGCTTACTTCATTTGTTCCTCTTAATAATAAAATAAACATTTTGACGATAAAACTTTGTTTTTATTAAGTTTGGGGCCTTTTATCATTATGCCATACTGATTTTTAGCAAATTATTGGATGTACCTAATTAAAAGAATCAGCATGCATATTAAGCTCTGACAACCTCCTCAGACTTAACAGAGGAAAATTATTGGAAGTACCTAATATATATATATATATATATATATATATATATATATATATATATATATATAAGTACCTATATATATATATATATATATATATAACCTTCATCAGTCTTTCAGCTATTGATTTTGTTAAGTTTTCCACTGTTTTGATTTTAACATGAATTTGCAATACTTTTTCTTTGCTTGAATATTTTTTTTTTCATTTTCTCATAAAATGTTTTTAATGATAGTCTACAAGTTTTTACTGTCTTTGAAAACATTAAGAATGAGTTTAAGTTCCATAGGATTATAACTTAGCAGAGTAAAGAATTGTTTGTGGATTTGGTGGCATAGTAATTGTGAGTTCAATCCCTATGCTCGGTAGTATAGACTACATCATATATATATATGCAATCATAATTGCATATATATATATATATATATATATATATATAGTGGAAACAGGGCAAGCAGTAACTGAATGGTAATTACTAAAAAAAGATTATTGCTCTGATATAGTCTAGATGTAATCTAGACTATCCTGGACCAATAAATGAATTTTGTTAGTCATTTTGTGTTTAGGAATGAGAACAATCTATTCGCTAAATGAAATAATTTACTTAAATAAATCTAGATTAAATAAAGGGTCAGATTACCCAGACCAATAGACACCTGAAGAAGACCAAAGATCACAACAGCCAAAACATTCTGATAATAACAACAAAGATGAGGATATTAGTTCAAATGTAAATAATAGAGCAGCTCTATTCTGTCAATAATATTATCATTATCTCTTGACCTGTGACAATCCCTTCTTGCAATGCACATCATAAAAATTTATTAATGAAACATGCTAAAACAAATTTCAGTATTTAACCCTTTGTAGGGGGGGGGTCAAGAAACATCAGTAGAAGCTATTTGGTATTATATAGCCTTCATCTTACAACAATATTCTCTGTTTAATATTGATACTATCATCATTTTAAGGAATTTATAATCTTCTTTACAATATATATATATATATATATATATATATATATATATATATATATATATATATATATATATATATATATATATATATATATATATATATATATATATATATATATATATATATATATATATATATATATATATATATATATATATATATATATATAAATATATATATATATATATATATATATATATATATATATATATATATATATATATATATATATATATATATATATATATATATATATATATATATATATATATATATATATATATATATATATATATATATAGCATATATATATATATATATATATATATATAATATATGTATATTTTCTATATATGATATTATATATATATATATCAGTATATTATATATATATTATATATTATATATATATTGTTTTATATATATAATATATATATAATGTGTATTTTCATTTGATATTATATAACCTTCATCAGTCTTTCAAGCATTGACTTAAGTTTTCTATTGTTTTAATTCAAAGAACTTCTTTTTTTGTGCTTCCATTCCATTCTCCCCCTTTTTTTCTTACTGATGGATCACAATTTTTTTTCTTAGATGAAAAGTTTGATGCAATTCCATTAATTTGGTATCTTTGCCATTATTTTTGGCAATGCCAGCAATATTAACGTTGCAGAATATGAAGGAACATTGTCTAAGATGAATATATCCTTTAACTAAAACTTTCTTTATTATGATCTCTCCCACTCAGACAATATCTTATCCAGGAACTTCCAACATTTCACTGCATTTAATATTGATACGATCATCATTTTTAAAGGATCTATAACCTTCCTGCCTAAAATACTTGCCCCAAACATTACTTTCCCTTTCCCACTTTTGTCTTCTCAGTTGTGTTGGTTGTCTATTTCCAAGAATGACCCCACCCACTAGCCCAGCCATCAGATTTATCAATGAAGCTAGTCTATTGATCGATATGTATTACTTCTAAGATATCAGTTCTCTTGTACATTTTTTTGCATGTTTCTCTTTTTGATATTTACTTAAAGGCAATACTTTGTTTGCTTTCATGCCTTTATCCAATATTCTTAATCCTCTGTATCGTTTTTTCTTTGTTTACTTTAGCAAAACCAGTTCGCTTAAAAATCATCTTGTCCAACAACTTATAATAATTCTCTGGCTTTCTCTTGATGCCATTATCAACTCTGAAATGATCGATATGCTTAATGCCTACAATGCCAACCAAAAACACTCTCCTTCCTTTACCAATTTTTTCTAAGTCATTCGAATTGACTATTTTTATGAAGAACTCCAAGTTGAGCCCAGATCTAGGCCAATGCAGTTCTGCTTTACTCATCATTAAAAATTAAGGTGCATAGGAATGATGAAAGATGCCTTCCAGAAACTAAGTATTAAAAGATAGGAAAATGTCCTTAGAACTTAAACATTTCTTTCTGAGATGTTTACTTAAATGTGATATTTTTTTTCGCTTTCATGCCTTTTGCCAATGCTCAGAATATTCTGGATTTTTCTCTCTGTTTATAGTCATTAAATTTTTCAAATATTTTCTTTCTTAATAATCCATTTTTTCTTTATACCTGGGTGCATAGGAATGTAGAAAGATACCTTTCAGAAACTAAGAAAAAGTATTAAGAGATAGGAAAATGTCCTTAGAAACAAAGAAAAGAATGCTGTCATATCTAACTTCTTTATATGGCAATGGATGCAGAACAATCCCACAGATGAAAAGGAGACAAAGTGACAGATGAATGCTGAAAATAAAACACATGAGCAATGAAGGGTCTAAGAATATAATGAAAAAAAGAGGGTATGGCAAATATAACACTCTAAGACATATGGATAGCAAGAGTGGGCAAAAAAAAAGTAAAAAACTGATTCAATGAATTTGTGTGAATGTATAGGACAAAGATTGATGATAAAGGGTGAAAATTTACTTAAAGAAACAAAATATAAGATGCAGCGGAGAGCCACGATCATCCATGTCCTCAAATGACATAGTAAACAGAAGTAGGATGGACAGAAAGGCTTTATCAGTAAAATTATTTTGCTTTTAAGTCGTCAGGTCAATCTAATGATAATCCAAATACATAGTTAAAAATTACTGTCAAGAAATAAGTTTTCAGATACTCTTTGCCTAACTTACAAGTTCCTCTTTGTGATGTTTACTTCAAGGAGGTAGTTATTCATGTCTTTAACCACTTGTCTTAATAGCCTGCATTTTTTTACTTTTCTGTTTACATTCACAGCACTAGCCTTCTTGAAATATTTTCTTGCTGGTCAAGCCACTTTACTTGCTTATTACACTTAAATTTTTCTCAAATCTCTTTTTGTAACATTCTTAAAGCCAATTATTTTTTCTTGTTCGTATCTTGTAAATGTTTTCAATTTCTTTTTTGACTGCTCTCTTTTCCACATTTTTCAATGTTGTGTTCCCATCACTCAATAACGTTACAATTTGTTTCTTTCCCTTTTGAGATTATATCTTTCTTCCAACCCATAGAAATCTTTTTATATCTGAAATTAAAAATAAATATTAATAAACTATATTATTATATATGTATCTATTTGCAATCTGAGGAACAATCATAATTGCATAATAAACTCTCCAACCACTAAATAAGTTGTTAATATAAATAAACATTACTTACATTATTTATATTGTTCAGACTGTTATTCACAATGTTTCGGCTGTTGTATGCTCTGGATTTCTTCAGGTGATTGGAATTTCGAACCAAACCCTTTATTTTATCCACTGTGGTAGAAGGCCAGAGTGTACAATGACTGAAACATTGTGAATATGCCAATGAAGATGAGGATAATAGTCTGAATAATGTAAATGATGAAAGTAATCATAATATCTCATCTCAGAGATATAGACAGATACAAAACAAAGGTTATAAACCAAAATTTACATGGTATACTAATCATGTAAATAAAAGTATAGTCTACTAACATTAGTTAATACCAGTTCATCTATGACAGTAAATTTTTCTGACTTTTTAGGTGGCTAAAATTAGAAAATAGGGCTGACAGCCACATTACACTGAAATACTGGTTCCTATACACTCATCAAAGTTAAGCAACATCAAGCCTGGTCAGTATCTAGATGGGTGACAGTTAGTAGGTGCTGTAATGGATAATGGCTCAGAATTGTTAATCAGAGTTCCAATTCCCTTTGGGGTCATTACGTGAAAACACCCTTGGGAAAGGCATGGGTTAATTAGTAAGACTTGTATCACTAAACCAATTTTATCTCTCCACCCGCAAATTCTTACAATTTAAAAATATTTTCTGGTTTTAAATAACCTGGAAGCAGTTGATAAGCCATAGAAAGTGAATAATTAATCAAAATTTGAAAATGTTTTAATGAAAAACAAGTATGCCTAATTGATTCGCATAACATTAGCAACACTAGCTTCTTAAAAGGACTGAAAGTGCGACTCTGAAATCTAAAAGTGTATTGGGATAACTGAAAGATGCCTTCCAAAAGTTAAGCAGAGTACTAAGAAATAGAAAGACTTTGCTAGAAACAAGGAAAACAGAACTAAACTGTTACAAAATGTGGGAGTAAGTGCTCAACAATCTTCTCAAAGATGAAGAAGAGACTTGAAACAGCAGAAGTGTGGTTCTACAGAAAGATACTGAGGATGTCATGAACTAAACATGTGAGCATCAACGAAGTTATAGAGAAAATGGAAACAAAAAGAAAACTTATATTTAACATCCGGAAATGACAGTTGAAACTTCTGGGGCACATAATGAAGAAAGATGACTTGGAAAATCTGATACTCACAGGACAGATTGAAAGTAAGCAATACAGAGAAAAACAATGCATAACATACTTAGTGTGTTAAATAATAGTTTAACACTTTTTTAGTGGTAGTGTATTTGGCTTGGACCTTCTGAGGCTGACCTTGGGGTCAGCTGGTAGACAAAACAGGGATGTCAATTTTGAATAGCTGAGCTGAACATGGGAATGTTAGAAAGAAAGAAAGTGTTTTCGACGAGTTAATTTTTATGTGTTGAAGGATGCAGACTTGTTGATTTTGTGTGTGGAAACTGCTCCCCAGTGGGGGTGATAGAGTAGCCCCACTGGATAGTTAAAAAATGTACACATCAACATGATTAATAAAGTAGATAAGTTTAAAATTCCATTTATTGATGTCTCTCTTTTAATTCCAAACATTTCGACACACATCCGTGAGAAGATGGCCAAGAGAAAAGAAAGCAACATTATTATTATGGAATCGACCCTGTCAAGAAAGACCTCTCCAGAACGAAGCGGGTATACAATAAGTGAACTTGAGTAAGTGGATGGAGGAACAAGGTTTAGGAGAAATAACAAAAAGACAAAATTTATTAAGAGTTGCAAAGGGAAGTTGTGGAGGGCCATATTCACCTACATAGTGAGAGGAGGCAGCACCTAAAGGAGAAGAAGCTTGAAATATTTACTTGCTGGTCAAACCACTTTACTTGCTTATTACACTAAAATTTTTATCAAATCTCTTTTTGTAATGCTCTGAATGCCATTTTTTTTCTTGGTCTAATCTTGCCAATATTTTCAATTTCTTGATTGTATTTTGATATATGTTCAACTTTTTTTTTTTTCTTTTTTTTTGCAATTTCCAATATTGAGTTCCCATCACTTCAAAACTGTACAATATCTTGTTTCTCTTTTGAGATAATATTTTTCTTATGACCCTGGGCAATATTTATATATCTGAAGTTAAAAAATATAAGTATCAGCAAATATATACTATTGTAGCTATTAATTTCCAATATGAGAAATAACACTCATATTGCTTAAAACAATCTCACATCATGAAATAAGTTACTGTAAATATTTCTAATACAACCAGAAATCTGCATGGTATATTTATACATATAAAGATACCGTAAAAAGTTTATGAAGGATACATGGGACAGTGGATAAAGGTGTTGGTTAGATCCAGTGATAGGACCCAAAGAATGTGAGTTCAATACTCGGTTAAGGCAGTGGAGAACTTGGAGAGGGGAATTAACTGATAACTGACATCTGTTAAAAATAGCATGTAGAACTAGAACAGTCTAACCTAGTTCGACATTCCAGCCACCTTGAAGAAGGCCGGAGCGTACAACGGCTGAAATGTCGTAATATATATGGCAACAAAGATGAGGACAATAGTCCGAATAATGCAAATAGTGTACATAATACCTCATCTAAGAAATATAGACAGATACTTAAGGATCGGATAAATATGGCAACAAAGATGAGGACAATAGTCCGAATAATGTAAATAGTGTACATAATACCTCATCTCAGAAATATAGACAGATACTGAAAGATCAGATAAATATGGTCATAAAGATGAGAACAATAGTCCGAATAATGTAAATAGTGTACATAATACCTCATTTCAGAAATCTAGACAGATAAGTTGGTGAGTTAGTTACTCACATATTTAGTCCATTGAATTCTCAGCATCATTCTGTAGAACTATATTTATATCACCCCAAGTCTTTTCTTCAGCTGTGAGGACATTGTCCAGCATTCATTGGCATATAGGATTGATATTGCATAACAGTTAAGTACACTTTTTATGCTTCTAACAAAATTTTCCTGTTTCTTAATACTATGCTTAGCTTTTGGGAGGCATCTTTCACTATTCCAATCCTCTGTTAAAACTCTTCCTAGACATTTTATACATACTTGATGTTTGGTATTACCAATTCGCATCATGGTTTCTATCTTTTACAAGCAACCATACATTCTATCTTTCTATTTTTGTATATTTGCTGAATTCATTTTCTGATGTATAAGGCACTGGTCTTGATTTTACTATATAAATGTGTTGCAAACAAAAAGAAAGGATTATCTATAATCAGGAATTGATACAAGCATTATTAGCAAAACCGGGTTATTATATATGCAATATAAATTAACTTCCCTTTTCCCAAAATGCAATTTTCATTCATTCTGCTAGCCATAATTCTGTCCGCATTTCTTTGCACTACTGTGTTATTTGTGTCCATTTCTTTTTATATTTCATGTGTAAATGAAGCAATTGGTCAGCATCAGATGAACTTGGAATTTAGGCAAGAGAATTAAGAATCGACCAAATGTTGTCCTATTTTTGACAACCTTAATAATCTCCAATGTTCCTAGGCTGTAACCTCTGCTCTAAACCTCAGCTAATAATCAACAAAAGGATTAAGATCTGAATTTAGATCTCCTCGCCATAATTCACCTTTAGCCCATCAATACATCTTCATTCACCATCCTGTCTCCTCCTTTCTTTTGCCAGATGAAAACATTTATTTATTTCTTCTGTTTGATTATTGGTTAGCTTGTTTTATTTTTTTTTTATTTAGCTGCATGCCAATACGTCTATGAGTTATTTAATGCTGAAATCTAAATATTTTATAGGTAATTTTATTTCCTTTTTTCTTTTTTTTTTTAGGTAATAATGTCTTTAGTGATACAAGTCTTACTAATTAACCCATAGCTGGGGGAAGAAGAGGTGGATTTATAGCTTTCTCAAGGTTATTTGCACATAAGTGAATATAACGAACCCAACTGGAATTGAAACTCAGCTCTCTGATTAACAATTCTGAGACATTATACAATTAGGTATGAACCAGGCTTAATGTTGCTTAACTTCAGTGATTATATGGGAATTTCAATGCAGTGATTGTAAGCCTCTGCTTGATGTTCAATTTCATTCTGCTTGAACCATATGTATGTATATATATTCATATTTAGGCAGCAAATTCTCTTTTAGTCATATCTGATTGAATAAATTACAAATATTATATTACAAATACTGTAGTAATGTCCTAAAATGCCTATAAAAAGAACAATTTTCACACTTGAATAAATGCTTAACCATGACATTCCAACATAAAAGAAAAAATTCCATAATGGATAACTTTCACATTCTAATGAATGCTAAATCATAACTATCAACCATAGTATTTAAAGGCAAAAAAAAAATTCTGTAATGGATACCTACGCATAGTTTTTGCCTTACTAGTTGCAGTGGCGTAGCTAGAGTAAATGTCACCCGGGGTGGTCCGCTCAAATGTCAACCCAATGACCCCGATTCACCCTATGCTGAATGGTTAGCTGTAGCTAAATTTTCATACATGCTCTACCTCTACCTCTACCTCTACTTTACTCTACTGACTGGTACGTTACTGTTTACATGTATGATCCAAGACAAAATCCAATACCACAAAATAATCAGTTCAAATCAAAAGATTTTTAAAATGCAACTGTTCACTTTCAGAACAACTAAATACAAAACACGGCAATACACAAAAGAATGACATTCGGTACTATGGTCTTAGAATGAATGTTTTCTTGTTTTCATTGTGGCAAACTGGTCAATGACATCGTCAAAATCTGTTTGTCTTGTAAGCTCGTTTTCAATGGACAGCACAGCCAGATCCAATAGTCTCGACTGGCTCATGGTTGACGTAATTTTCTGTTGCTAATTTTCCGGTGTCCAATTTTCTGTTGCATTATTTTCTGGGTACTATTTAATTATCAATGATGTTTGAAAGTATTTTTCTTGACAAAAATGTTCTATTTAATTTTTAAGCATTTTTCGGAACATTGTAAATCAACTGCATTCTTTTAAAGGTTACCTAGAGAATTTATGCAAAGTTTATTTTTTTGTTTTTCTTTATACAAGTAAAATAAATTTACATTGTATTTTGATGTTGTTATGATTTTAGTTTTAGTGATAATTTAAAAACAATAAATATTTATCATTAGTACCAATAATGGAAAATTAAGTTAAAAATTTAAAAGAATCGTTTTTGGAATCAGAAAATAGGCACAAATTTTTCCGTTTCCGATACCCCAAAAATTTCTGATTTTTCCAATTTCGATTAATCGTCCCAACACTAGTAGATATATTCAAAAGTATATCACTCACTTAATGGAAAATTGTATCTCAGCGAATTCATACACAGGCAAGACTGAAATTGTTGCACTTTTGGCTTCGTATTTTGCTTTGTTGTTATTAATGATGCAGAGTTAAAACACCATATCATCCGATAAAATGTTACAGCAATGTCTCTTGTTAGTAACCAAGATTGTAGCAACTGAACTACATGAAAGCTGAAAACATTGCTATTTTTCCTACTCACAAATTTCCCGACAATTTATTAGAAAATTTTTGACGGGGGTGGGGACAAAACTGGGTGGTCATAAATTATTTATGGGGGTCATATGCCCGCCTGCGAAACCCTGTGTCTCCACCACTGTTTTCAGGCTATTTTTCGCACCTTAGCCTGTTTGAAAAATTTTGTTGGGGGTGACATTGTGTCACCCCTCCTGTCGCCCTGCTCGCCACGCCACTGACTAGTTGCACTCCCAATGATGATCTCAGAAAGAGATGGAAAGTACTTGTGAAATAAGTGATTCTCATTGTTACATTTCTTGCCTTATTTAATTGTAATATACAGAAAAAATATTTGTGAATATGAAAAGACTATGATAAAAATAAGCAGACATAAAGTTTATATTTTATTCAATCGGAGACACACACACATATATATATATATATATATATATATAGAGAGAGAGAGAGAGAGAGATAGATATATAACTATTTTAAATGTTATTTTTGCCAGATACTCAGATTTGAATAGGCACTGTTTATTTTTTACACAATATATTTATTTATTCTTCTCTCCTCACTTGTATATTTGGGAATCTGACAGATATATAAATAAATATACTATTTAAAAAATAAATGGACTGCAAGGAAAAGGACTTGTCATGAGGGGAAGCATCATGAAAAGTTTTAACCTGTGTGAAAAATGGATCTATCAGTATGTAAATGAAAAAGGAATTTCAAATGAAAAACATTCTCAAGAGAATGCTACCCTGAAAACTACAATCTTGGTTTAAATGATATCTATCTTATATGCCCACATGACACTTTACCCTTCCTTACAAAAATCTCACTCAGTAACCCTCTATCTTGATTGCCCCTTGTGCCTTGTATTAAAAGAAAGAGCCATCATTAAAAAGAGATTTATCATGAAAAAGACACTCATGAAAAATTTTGACTCTTGTGTAAACCATACATATTAATATAAAAATTTATAATTAACTCCCCCTTCAAAATTTACAATAATATACACCCTAAAAGCCACTTGAAGAAGAGGATTACAGAGTAAGACGTAAGAAGCACAGTTTATGAGGATATGTGGGGAAGATAATGGTTAACCCTAGACTTGAAGAGGTTAAGATTGTAGTGGTCGGGAAAGCATCCTCCTGGGAGTCATTTCCACAAAAGTAAGACGTAAGAAGCACAGTTTATGAGGATATGTATGTGGGAAGATAACGGTTAACCCTAGACTTGAAGAGGTTAAGATTGTAGTGGTCGGGAAAGCATCCTCCTGGGAGTCATTTCCACAAAGTAAGACGTAAGAAGCAATAGTTTATGAGGATATGTGGGGAAGATAACGGTTAACCCTAGACTTGAAGAGGTTAAGATTGTAGTGGTCGGGAAAGCATCCTCCTGGGAGTCATTTCCCCAAAGTAAGACATAAGAAGCACAGTTTATGAGGATATGTGGGGAAGATAACGGTTAACCCTAGACTTGAAGAGGTTAAGATTGTAGTGGTCGGGAAAGCATCCTCCTGGGAGTCATTTCCCCAAAGTAAGACGTAAGAAGCACAGTTTATGAGGATATGTGGGGAAGATAACGGTTAACCCTAGACTTGAAGAGGTTAAGATTGTAGTTGTCGGGAAAGCATCCTCCTGGGAGTCATTTCCACAAATTAAGACGAAAGAAGCACAGTTTATGAGGATATGTGGGGAAGATAACGGTTAACCCTAGACTTGAAGAGGTTAAGATTGTAGTGGTCGGGAAATCATCCTCCTGGGAGTCATTTCCACAAAGTAAGACGTAGGAGGCACAGTTTATGAAGATATGTGGGGAAGATAACGGTTTACCCTAGACTTGAAGAGGTTAAGATTGTAGTTGTCGGGAAAGCATCCTCCTGGGAGTCATTTCCACAAAGTAAGACGAAGAAGCACAGTTTATGAGGATATGTGGGGAAGATAACGTTAACCCTAGACTTGAAGAGGTTAAGATTGTAGTGGTCGGGAAAGCATCCTCCTGGGAGTCATTTCCCCAAAGTAAGACATAAAGCAAGCACAGTTTATGAGGATATGTGGAGAAGATAACGTTAACCCTAGACTTGAAGAGGTTAAGATTGTAGTTGTCGGGAAAGCATCCTCCTGGGAGTCATTTCCCCAAAGTAAGACGTAAAAATGCACATGTTTATGAGGATATGTGGAGAAGATAACAATTAACCCTAGACTTGAAGAGGTTAAGATTTGGGAAAGCATCCTCCTGGGAGTTGTCGGGAAATGCATATCCTTGGAGGTCATTTACAAAGCATTAGTCATTTGATTTGAAATTAAGACACAGAAAGTTTATGAGGATGTGGGGAAGATAATTACTTAACCCTAGACTTGAAGAGGTTAAGATTGTAGTGGTCCCATTTATCATCCTCCTGGGAGTCATTTCCACAAAAGTAAGACGTAAAGGCACAGTTTATGAAGATATGTGGGGAAGATAAGCGGTTTGAACCTAGACTTGAAGAGGTTAAGATTGTAGTGGTCGGGAAAGCATCCTCCTGGGAGTCATTTCCACAAAGTAAGACCTAAGAAGCACAGTTTATGAGGATATGTGGGAAGATAACAATTAACCCTAGACTTGAAGAGGTTAAGATTGTAGTTGTAAATAAAGCATCCTCCTGGGAGTCATTTCCACAAAGTAAGACGTAAGAAGCACAGTTTATGAGGATATGTGGGAAGATAACGGTTAACCCTAGACTTGAAGAGGTTAAGATTGTAGTGGTCGGAAAGCATCCTCCTGGGAGTCATTTCCACAAAGTAAGACGTAAGAAGCACAGTTTATGAGGATATGTGGGGAAGATAACGGTTAACCCTAGACTTTGAAGAGGTTATGATTGTAGTGGTGGGAAAGCATTCTTGTTTCAGTCATTTCCACAAAGTAAGACGTAAGAAGCATCAGTTTATGAGGATATGGGGGAAGATAACGGTTAACCCTAGACTTGAAGAGGTTATGATTGTAGTGGTCGGGAAAGCATCCTCCTGGGAGTCATTTCCACAAAGTAAGACGTAAGAAGCACAGTTTATGAGGATATGTGGGGAAGATAACGGTTAACCCTAGACTTGAAGAGGTTAAGATTGTAGTGGTCGGGAAAGCATCCTCCTGGGAGTCATTTCCACAAAGTAAGACGTAAGAAGCACAGTTTATGAGGATATGTGGGGAAGATAACGGTTAACCCTAGACTTGAAGAGGTTAAGATTGTAGTGGTCGGGAAAGCATCCTCCTGGGAGTCATTTCCCCAAAGTAAGACATAAGAAGCACAGTTTATGAGGATATGTGGGGAAGATAACGGTTAACCCTAGACTTGAAGAGGTTAAGATTGTAGTTGTCGGGAAAGCATCCTCCTGGGAGTCATTTCCCCAAAGTAAGACGTAAGAAGCACAGTTTATGAGGATATGCAAGATAACGTTTAAAGAAGATTGAAGAGGATATGGGGGAAGATAATGTTTAACCCTAGACTTGAAGAGGTTAAGATTGTAGTGGTCGGGAAATCATCCTCCTGGGAGTCATTTCCACAAATTAAGAAAAGAAGCACAGTTTATGAGGATATGTGGGAAGATAACGGTTTTACCCTAGACTTGAAGAGGTTAAGATTGTAGTGGTCAAATCATCTCCTGGGAGTCATTTCCACAAAGTAAGACGTAAGAAGCACAGTTTATGAGGATATGGGGGAAGATAACGGTTAACCCTAGACTTGAAGAGGTTAAGATTGTAGTGGTCGGGAAAGCATCCTCCTGGGAGTCATTTCCACAAAGTAAGACGTAAGAAGCACAGTTTATGAGGATATGTGTGGAAGATAACAATTAACCCTAGACTTGAAGAGGTTAAGATTGTAGTTGTCGGGAAAGCATCCTCCTGGGGAGTCATTTCCACAAATTAAGACGAAGAAGCACAGTTTATGAGGATATGTGGGAAGATAACGGTTAACCCTAGACTTGAAGAGGTTAAGATTGTAGTTGTCGGGAAAGCATCCTCCTGGGAGTCATTTCCACAAAGTAAGACGTAAGAAGCACAGTTTATGAGGATATGGGGGAAGATAACGGTTAACCCTAGACTTGAAGAGGTTAAGATTGTAGTGGTCGGGAAAGCATCCTCCTGGGAGTCATTTCCACAAAGTAAGACGTAAGAAGCACAGTTTATGAGGATATGGGGAAGATAACGGTTAACCCTAGACTTGAAGATTGAGGTTAAAGCATCCTCCTGGGAGTCATTGTAGTGGTCGGGAAAGCATCGTCCTGAGGAGTCAAGATTTCCCACAAAGTAAGACGTAAGAAAGCACAGTTTATGAGGATATGGGGGAAGATAACGGTTAACCCTAGACTTGAAGAGGTTATGATTGTAGTGGTCGGGAAAGCATCCTCCTGGGAGTCATTTCCACAAAGTAAGACGTAAGAAGCACAGTTTATGAGGATATGTGGGGAAGATAACGGTTAACCCTAGACTTGAAGAGGTTAAGATTGTAGTGGTCGGGAAAGCATCCTCCTGGGAGTCATTTCCACAAAGTAAGACGTAAGAAGCACAGTTTATGAGGATATGTGGGGAAGATAACGGTTAACCCTAGACTTGAAGAGGTTATGATTGTAGTGACCAGGGAAGCAACCTCTTTGGAATTAGTTCTACAAAGCAACAGTTCAGGTGAGTGGGAATCATATCACACCAATGGAATCCAAATGTAATGAGCGTGGTTCGCTACAGTGTACATAACGAAATATCATCCATTTAACAAATCATGGCATTATACAATTCTGAATGGCTTAAAATACTGTTTTTAAAAAAAAATGAATGTATCCTTTATATATAGATCAGTATTTCTCCCTTCAATCAGAATACCTATGCACTTTACTTAGGATCAATTTTTTGCATCGCAACATTTTTATATTAGGTAAGGTCACCCCTTTTTAAGAAATATACATCTGAACACTTAATTATGAGTTCAAACACTGGCCTGCAGAGTGTGTACTTGGACTCAGGGGAAATAGGTGAGCAATAACTGTGCATTATGAAAAACAAGAACTAGACAAGACATCTCTATCCATGGGCAGTAGAATGAGAGCAGTCCACTCCATAGATTAAATATATTGTTCAGTTCAGAATTCCCTGTAGGTTACCCAGATCAATATACAACTGATGAAGGCCAGAGGACACAATTGCTGAAATGTTGTGATAATAACAACCAAAATGAGTATAATAGTCCAAATGTAAATGGTAGAAATAATGAAAACTCATTCCTGAAATTCAGAATTACATTTAGTGGATATATGTATGCAGCAGTTCAAAAGTTACAGCTGGTAATTTTTTAAATTGGTCTAAAAAGTAGTTGTTTTATACTTTGAATAAGAGAAAATTATTATACATGGTTAAAAAAAAAAGTGAGACATCATGATTTTTGATTAGAAATTTTATTACGACAAAAAGAAAAAAGACTTTTATGATTAAATTTTGCTCTCTACAAAATATCCTCCTTAATCCTTGTATACTGCAGCACAAATTTTTGGCATTTGTTGCAACAATTTCTCAAAGTATAAGTTTGATAACTGATTCCATTTTTTTTATCAATGTCACTGAGAGTTCTCTTCCCTATATTTTTTCACACTTTTATCAAGTTCATCCCATGCTAATTCTGGGGGTGGCTTTAAATTTTTGAACTGTAACATATAATTATTAAATTATGTTAGTATTAGTATCTCATGGAAATGTATATTTCCTTACAATATGAACAAACACTGAGTTGCCTATTAAATCTCAAATCCCCAAGAACGTTATTGTAAAAGACATGATGTACTGAGAATCAAATGCTATATTTATCATGTAAATATAAGTATATTCTGAAAAATTCTGTAAACTTTATTGTGCAATATATATATATATATATATATATATATATATATATATACCCAAGTATATAATTGGTATATACGGAATGAATTCCAATAACCAACAATTACTATTCTTAAAAGAGTGCTCAATACAAAGTATAGAAGATATATAAAAATTATTTATAAAAAATTATAACATAAGTATCACCTTATAAAATGACTGAAGATAAAATAAACCATTTATTTTATCTTCAACATCATCACTTGATAAGACACTGAGTGTGTTGAAACAATATGGCTATTTTTGTAGTGATTTTATAACATACTTAGGTTATAATTTTTTTATAAATAATAATTATATATATATATGAGGTATATTGTCCCGCTTCGTCTGTGGCATTTATTTGCACCGACTGAGTGTATCAATAGTTCCAAAAAGTGTGGATGGTTCTGCACAAGCCTTCACCACTTTAATCAAATCACTTGTGTGGGTTTTCTGGTGGTTTACCTTGATTCTTGCTCCATATGTGGCCTCCTTTGTAAATCACTAGCAGGTCTTAAATGCCACTTAAGATTATCGCACAAACTTTCATAACTGAATCAATAAGCTGTCAGATCCTCATACGTCGAAATCGACAGGAGAGTCCATTATTATATATATATATATATATATATATATACTACCAGTTCAAAAGTTTGAAACCATCCCCTATAATTTTTTAAAATTAGCCCAAAAAGTAGTTGTTTTATCCTTTAAATAAAAGAAAATTATTATATGCAGTTAAAAAAAAGTGAGACATGATTTTTGATTAGAAATTTTATTACGTCAAAAAAAAAAAAAGGATTTAATGATTAAATTTTGCTCTCGTCAAAATATCCTCCTTTATCCTTGATTACTGCAGCACAAATTTTTTGGCATTTGTTGCAAAAATTTCTCAAAGTATAATTTTCATAACTGATTCCATTTTTTATCAATAACACCGAGAACTCTCTTTCATTTTTCTTCACTCTTCTATCAAGTTCGTCCCATGCTAATTTTGGGAGTGGCTTCAAACTTTGAACCGTAGTGTGTGTAAGTAGACGTCCCTGACTTTTTTTCTTTTAGCATAATTTAATTGATATCTACTCACCTGGGCATTCAAGACATTTAATAAAGAAAATATGCTTTTGGCAGGGTTCAAATCATGATGAAGACAATAGTTTGAGTGTAAATAGTGTAAATAATAATAACTGCTTATCTTATAAATTCAGACCGAAATTACTATTTTTTTTTTTACTGTATATTCAAAGTGTGTCCTAACTGATGGGATTAAAAAGTGCATCTTATCTGAACATTTGCCATGTAAATAGCAATAAACTAGTGACAGGCTTGCAATATTTTGCCTGTGGGAAAGAGAAAGAGGCTTCTGGGTGGAGAGTAATTCTTTCTCTATAAGACCATGAAAACTATTTCAAACTCTGTCAAGGCTGAAAAATGTTGACTGAGCAATTCCAGCCCAGATATGTCAGAAATATTCCATACTCTTTCAACATGGTGAATAATGGACCTTGCTATGTCTACTTTATCTGTGCAATATTTGCAGAGGGTTTGAATTCATAGCTATGTGCTGCCTTCCTGACTAAAGAGCTCCATCTGCCTTGTTATTTAATCCATACCTGGAGGGAGAAGAAATGGATACAAAAGACATAAATGTAAAGTAAACAAAAGCACCATAATAAACACTATGTCAGCAACATGCACATATCCATTCACACACATATAGATTTTACTTTTATTCACTTAATATAAGGCTCAAGAGCCACTCAATTTAGAAGGTTATTGAATGAGATGCAGGATATGAATATAAGAGGAGAAAATGCAGGTGATGAGGATATGGTGGATATATAATGATTAACCCTTAACTTGAAGAGTTTAAAATTGTAGTGTTTGGAGAAAAATCTGTGCGGAAGTCTGTTTCCCAAAGTAGCTAGTGGTTCTCGGATTAAAATCTGTCTGAGTGTAACCTTCTTTTTACATTTGGAATATGGAATGAATTTGGATTTTTTGACTCTGTGGATGGCGTATGACAGGTCTTAGCTGTCAAGGAATAGATCTTCTCTTAAGTTCTCTAAGTTCTCATGGGACACTGTCAGGATATCTGACTCACCTTTTTTTTTCTTTTTTTTTTTAACATTTTATTTTAGTTTTATATTTATTTTAGTTACTGTAATATAGCAACAACTCTAAGTAGAAACCTTTATTTGAGTAATTCCATTTTAACTCTGAAAACGTTTATTTTATTATAGTGGTTGGTTACAAGAAAGAGGGGAGGTTTGCTTATTTTATTACCACAATTACATTTTTTAATTACTCACTTCTGTTACAAGTCATTGCTATAAAACTAACAAATGCGATATAGTAAACAGCAAAACACTGAAATAAAATATGTATGCAAACACCTCCATGATGATATAGTGTGTGACTGTGTGGGAACCACACCTAGGAATACCAAAAGGCCGCTTTCATGGTTTGGGGGGGGGGGTTGACGCAAAGAAGTCCGTGAGGGCTTTGCGCAAGTCTTCTTCATTGGTGAAGGATTTCCCACAAAGATGATTATCCAGGGAGTGGAAGAGGTGGTAATCGGATGGTGCAAGGTCAGGTGAATAAGGTGGATGGCACAAAGTCTCCCACCCAAGTTGCTATATGGTATCCCTGACCACTCGCGCGACATGCGGCCTGGCGTTGTCATGGAGGAAAAGCACACCTTTGCGATTCACCAGTGCTGCCTCCTTCTGGCGCAATGCCTGTTGCACACGTTTCAATTGCTGCGAGTATAGGTCTCCAGTGACCGTTTGGCCTGTTGGTAGCAGTTCATAATGAACCACTTGACGATCTGTCCACCAGACACAAAGCATAATCTTGCGTGGATGCATAGGCGGTCTTGCGGTGTGAGGGACAGCATCCTGAGGAGACAACCAATGTCTGGAACGCTTGGGAGTTTCATACAGAACCCACTTTTCATCACTGGTAAGCACTCGATTGAATAAGGATGCGATACGCAGGCTGCCACTTGTTGTCCCTTGTGGACCTCCAACAGCGTTTGCGGAACCCGCTTGCTCAGTTTGTACATTTTACCTAGGCGGTGCAGGTGGTCTAACTGTTTCATCGGAAATGTTGAACTGTCTTGCAAGTTTACCACACGTTAGACTATTGTCCTCTTCAATGGCCGCCTTCAGGACTCCGTCATTCAAGACCTGTGGTCATCCACTGTGAGGCTCATCATGGAGAGACAAATCTCCCAACTTGAATTTTCGAAACCAACACCTTGTAGTACATTCATCCACAGCACTATCCCCAAATGCTTGACATATGTGGCGACTTGATGCAGCTGCTGATAAGCCCACTTTGAAGTCGTAAAGCAAACAGCCCCGAACGAGATCTCTAGACACTTCCATCCTTCTCACAGCTGTCTGGCTTATAACTGATGGCCGGGCACAGTGCGCATGTTTTTTTATAACGTCTGATGTTCCTACTTCCGGCTGTCCGAATTTGAAAACAATTGCTACACGCATTTTGTATATATTTCAACTTCATTCAATGACTAATCAAAAAACGGACAGAACTTTTTTGGTTACCTTGTATTTAGAGATTTTTGAGAAAAGAAAAAAGAATCTGCAATGTTATTGTTCCTTACCTGGCATCTCGGCTTCAGTCACTCTCCCACCTTTTCTATAAATATTTTCATGGTAATTGTTCTAATAAGCTTTCTTCTATGGAACCTTGACTTTACAAATTTAAATATACTACTAGATTAGTAGCTCGGTCTCAGCATTTTACAGTTGAACTTGCTAGATGTAACCATAAGTTCTATACTAACAGTTTCTTTTCTCTCACTTCTTGCTTGTGGAACTCTCTTCCAGCTTCTTACTTTCCAATTAAATTTTCTATCATTATTTTCTGTCTCCTTAGTTCCTGTTCTTGTATTGTCCTCTCACCTTAATAATGATTTCTTTTCTCATTCTTTTACATTCAGTAACCCCCTTGCATCTTAGTGGTTTTATTGCCTTGCTTGGGGTGAAATGATTTTTAAAAACATAACCATGAAGCTCTTGATGCAATAATATATAAGTAAAGAAAAATTGTATGGGGGCAGAAAAAGCATTTTAATTCATTATTTACAATCAGTCTTAGTAACCTATTCCATTAATATATTTATCAAACTACCTACCTTGAAATCTTGAATTTTTTGCTTTACCATTAAGCTACTTCTTTAGATAAGAGGATTAACATAATCTATATTAATGAGGATTTACAGTTTATATGTATTGGATAAATGTTTTTCTGAGTTCTCTGTATTATTCAGAAACATTACCAAGCTCACAATAATGAATAAACGCTATCGTTTTTATTTCTATGACTAAATATCCTAGATTGAAAGTGGCACAGAAATCTGAAGGTACATTGACGTATCAAAAGAAACCTTCCAGAAACTAAACAAAGTAAAGACAGACATTCCAAAAACTAAGCAAAGTATTAATAAATAGGAAAATTTTGTTTAAAACAGAAAAAAGAGTACTGAACTGCTATGTAATATCAGTCCTCTAATATGGCAGAGAAAGCTGGACAAATCTCAAAGATGAAGAGAAAGCTGGAGGCAACAGAAATGTGGTTCTACAGAAGGATGCTGAGAATACTAAGGACAGAACATACAAAGAAAAAATGTAAAATCATTAAGAGTTAAAATTTCAAAGACATCTAATGAGGAAAGAAGGCTTGAAGAATTTGACACTTAAAGGACACGGAAACCAATAAGGACAGAGAGAGGACAAGGAAACCAATAAGGACAGAGAGAGGACAAGGAAACCAATAAGGACAGAGAGAGGACACGGAAAACCAATAAGGACAGAGAGAGGACACGGAAAACCAATAAGGACAGAGAGAGGACACGGAAAACCAATAAGGACAGAGAGAGGACACGGAAACCAATAAGGACAGAGAGAGGACACGGAAAACCAATAAGGACAGAGAGAGGACAAGGAAACCAATAAGGAGATAGAGAGGACACGGAAACCAATAAGGAGAGAGAGAGGACACGGAAACCAATAAGGAGAGAGAGAGAGGACACGGAAACCAATAAGGAGAGAGAGAGAGGACACGGAAACCAATAAGGACAGATAGAGGACACGGAAACCAATAAGGACAGATAGAAACAGAGATTAACGTACCTAACATGCTTGCTTAAATAGATGGCCTGACAAGGACTAGGCAAGAGCATGAGAGGACTAAACATTTACAAAGGATAGGAAGTTGTGAAGAGCCATGACTGCATATATCCTGAAGGTTCATAAAAGATGAGTAAATGCCAATACAGTAATCTCTCCTGATAGGACTATGCTCTATAACACTTATTATTTTTATATGACTATCCCTTCTGAATGTGTGCAATCATGGTTCTCCACAACATCCTTTTTGTTATCTTAAGTAACTTTTTACCATTTACCGTCATTATCCACTTTCTTTATCCCTCTTCTGTTATCCATTTACACAAGATCACTAGGTAGGTTACTTATATCCTTCTGTTACTTGTCTTTAGTATGTCCTGTGAGTGTTAGATTCTCTAGGCCATCTTTCCTCATAATGTACCCTAGAAATTTCAACTTTTTTCCAATTTTAAGTATTTTCCTTGAAACTTCTTTGTTGCTCACATAAGCTAGTTATCTGATGAAGCTCACATTCATTTGCACCCGGTTGCTTTTTGAAAATAAATTTTATGAGATCTTAGATCTTGACTCCTACAACAATTTCCATGCATGACATCCAACTTATTCAGAAAAGTCTAAACTGTCAACTGTTTACAGCTTCTTTCTCAGATCGTTAGAAATGGTTTCTAGCAAATGAACCTGTAGGTCTTAGACAAGACCATAATTCATCATATCCCATGGACCGGCGCTGCAGATTTACAAAGACTTTTACTAAATAACAGATGCCACATCATTTGAAGACTTTTAAGAACAATAGCTAAGACAATGACATAATCAAGATGTTGACGTTCCACACGACTTGGAATAAAAGGTTAGTAAGGAAACTCCCATTAATACTGGAAAGAGCAACAAGTATAATTGCAAAAACTTATTTTTATGAAAAATCTGTTTTCGAGAGAAAGATTTTATAAATTTTAACCTACAGTGAGGCTATCTGGTCAATGAATGTAAAATGTTTCCTTATAAGGAAACAGTTAATCTCACATTTACCATTATTCATTTCCTAAAATTTTCTAAGACTGACAGCAGCATTATTACAATCCCATCTGGTTGTTTGTGTTAATCTTTGCCAGTGCCAATCTTACAATAAATTTTGATATCACAGGTTCTTCCATGATTGTATATATTGTAGGTTTCTCTCTTCTGCCATGGAAGATGTCTCTGGTGTATTGATTTCATCTTTCTTTGTTGTATTATTCCTTTTTCTGTTATGAGCATTTCCTTTTTAAACTTTATATATCTTGTCATGGAACAGGTTTTATTTTATTTTTTTATGTTTGCCATTTATGTCTATGTTCCATAGATTTTATCCCTGTATACTTTTCATTGAGGTATTCATCTTTTTCTTCCTTGCCTTTATTTCTAAGGCTTTTGCTTAACATTCTTTATTCTGTGCCATTCCTCAGCATTGTCAGCTGTCTTTTCTTCTAAAATGATAATTCAAAAATTTCATCTGTCATACATTTTTGTTTGTCTCTCTTTTTTTTATTTTTTATTACCTCAGGATGATATGTTTTGCCAGTTTCCGTCATGTGTTCCTAAGGGAAGTTTTTCTTTTAGGATGGGCATTCGGCAAGTGAATTTAAATGAGAAAAAATTTCATTGGATCAATATTTAAAGAGTAAAATATGGAATAGATATTTTATGCTTTGCTAAAGAAAATAATGAAATAAAAATGAAAAACTAAATTTATAAAGGTTTTTTGTTCACAATGTACAAGGCCCAAGAGCCACTCAAGGTAGACGGTTATAGGCTAAGATAACCTCTTTGGTGTTTATTCCACAAAACAGTAGTTTGTGAGAAAAAGCTGTTTGCATGGAACTTACCAAGGGCATATGAGGAAAGTGTGTGAGGGATGGTGGATCTTAGCCAAGGTTATAGAAATAAATGATTTCAATTATGACAGTCCTAAAATTAGACCAACATGACACAATTTACTTAGAAACAGTATGCTGTACTGCTTGGCATTCGTGCCAGAAGCTCCAATACAAATATTTCAGAGTGTTTGAGTATCTGAGGACAGTGCAGAAGATTCAGAAAGAGTTAGATGAGTCTAATGGTGATTAGGAGGCATGTGGAGTAATGGATAGTGGCTCAGATTGAGGAATTAGAGAGCCAAGTTTGAATTCCAGTCAGATCCATTGCATTCACTTATGTGCTAATACATGCTAAAAAATGAGAATCATCTTGTTCTCCCCCCATCTATGGTTAAATATCAGGACAGACTGGGTTTTATAGGTTCTAGGAGAAAGTAGCTCTGAATTCAAACTATGTAGCCCTGTTGTAGCAGATACTATACAGCTAAAGGAAGGATCATTCGCATTGGCATGATGATCCCAACTATGGTCAAATGAGGATGATGATTATGAAGGTGTTTGGAATGATCAATAGTGATGGTAATGTTATGCCAACATTCATCTTCCTACAGGGCCTCAGATTCAACACAGGGCTCTACATCAAGTGCCTTGAGGAAGTAGTGCTGCCCTGAAGCAACAGGGTGGCTGCTGTAAGACCCTGTCTAGCAACAGGACTCTGCACCATGCTACACAAGCAAGAGAACCCAGTCATGGCTGTAAGATAATTTCTGCGACCACATCACTCCTTACATCCGGCCACCTAATTCTCCAGACTGCAAAACCCTTGATTACTATGTGTGGGGCACAGTTGAGTGAGAGAGCAACAAAACGCCTTGTAAAACCAAAGATGAACTGAAGGCAACAATTATGGCTGCATTCACCATCTTAAACAAGGAGACCGTTCAGAAGAGAAGCAGGAGATTCCAAAGTCATTTGCAGGCTGTGGTTGAAGCCAATGGTGATTTTTGTGAATACATTTACTCTTTAGTATTTTCAAGATATTTTTGTGCCATCTGTTAAAATGAGATGTCAGTGTTGTTTTCATTTTTGCATAATTTAGATGACAATTTATTCAGCGCACCCTGTATATAGTGGTGTGATTCTGAGAGATTTAGAAGTCCTATTAGAATTTTTTTATTGGCAGCCACAATCTTAAGATATGCAGATGTCATAGTGTTGATACCAGATGCCAAAATGAAAGTACAAGATCTTCTACAGAAATAATGAAGGAAAGGGAGAAAAAAGAATTAAACATCAATTGCAAGAAGATAGAATGATTAGTTGTTAGAAAAAGAAATAGCCCAACATTCAAACTATGAATTGGTGGTCAAAATGAAGCAAGCAAAAAGATTTAAATTCCTGGAAAAAGTTTCACACAAGGCGGAAAGTGTAATAATGAAATCTGAAGGTGCACTGGGATAGTGAAAGATGCCTTCTAAAAGCTGAGCAAATTATTACGAAACAAGAAAATTTAATTAGAAATAAAGAAAGAGAAACTTATATCAGTCCTCCCATATGTCATTGAATGTTAGACAATCTCTTCACTGATGAAGATGAGACTTGAATCAACAGAAATGTTGTTCTACAGAAGGATGCTGAGAATACCATAGACTGAACATGAGAGTAGATGAAATTTTAGAGAAAATGGAAACAAAAAGGAAACTTATACTTAAAGAATTTGCTACTCATGGGACATATTGAAGTTGAGAGGTGCAGAGGAAAACAATGGCTGACGAAACAAGGTTTAGAAGATATATCTAAAAAAACAAAATTTACTAAGAGCTACAAAAGACAGGAAATTGTGAAGACCCATGATCAATAATGTCCTGAGGAGACATGGCACAGAGAAGAAGAAGAATACAATGTTATATGAAAAAGATTTTATAAATTTGTAATAGATACCGAAAAAGAAACTTGAATTGAACCAAAGAGAGAAAATGAAAGTTCTCATAACATTTGATGTACCATTTAACGGTTTTTTCTTCTCTGATGAAGGGTGGGGTTTTTACACAATCAAATAGAGTAAGCTGGATTTCATCTAGGCTTTTGACGGGAAGTCAGTTAAAAATATTGATTTTATGTTGATTTGGTTTTGCTTGTGTTAACATCAAAGCTTAATGGTTGGGCCACTTGCAGTAAAACACATTTTTAAACAACATCAATGCCATCATTCTTCTTTGTCAGCCAATGATCGTTGTCTTAGTAATAGCGCCATAGAAATACAACTAAAACATCTTCAGTTTTTGTCTCTTACATGATCATTTTATTCCAAACTAGCAGAGCTACCCAGTGTTGCCTGGGAACTAATCTTGTCCCGGTAAAAAGACAGACACTTCATTTTATTTGTATAGATCATTAAAATAACCAAGGGAAATAATTACTACAATTTACTACCAAAAGCACTGATTTACTTCCCCTTGGTGTTGTTAATTTTTCTTCATGTTTAGACTTAGATGTATTTGTTGTGTCTTGTTTTGAATATTAGTAGGAGCATTTATTCCAGGTTCTCATGTTGAGCACTGCTAGAATTCAAGTGAGCATCTTTCTATTTTTTAAAAAAAACTTTCATCACAACATTCCCACTATTAAATAAGATGCTGATAGTAGGAGAGAGATGTTTAATATACAGGGCCTATCTTATAGCAAAAAGTTTCAAGTAATGTGATTTATGTAGAATTTTAATGTTCCAAAGTTCTTGTAAATTGTGGGTAGATTTATCTGATATGACACATGAGGCATCAATCCAAGGAGGTGGTTGTATGTCCAATATAGGTAATTGATTTATGGCAATAAACACCGTCTTTCTATTTACATTATTCGGACTATTGTCCTCATCTTTGTCGCCATATTTATTACAAAGTTTCGGCCGTTGTATGCTTCGGACTTCTTCAGGTGGTTGGAATGTCGAACTGAACCCTTTATTTCGCTCACTGGGGTAGATTGTTTTAGTTCCACATGCCATGTCTTAATGGATGTCAGTTGTCACCTATCTCCTGTTAATTCCCCTCTCCAAGTTCTCCACTGCCTTAAGTGGGTATTGAACTCACACTCTTTGGGTTCTGTCACTGGATCTGACACCTTCATCCACTGTGCCATGTGTCCAAGGACACATGGCACAGTGGAGATACACACACACACATACATGCAATTTATATATATATATATATATATATATATATATATGGAATTCTTTTTTTTTTTTTTTTATAGTGGTTAATTTTTTCACGTTCTAATGAATGCTCAGCACATTGTCAACCATTTTGCATTTAAAAGCATAATGAAAAAATTATGGTAATGGATAACAATGCACAACTTTGTATAAATACTTATATTAATGAACAACATATAGTTTTGTACTACTTGCAACCCCTGAAGATGATCTTGGAAAAAGATCGAAAGTATTTGGGAAATGAAAATAAAAGAAATTTAAACAGCTATAACACATTTCTCTCATGCTTTAACATCAATACACAGAAGTTTATTTGTGAGTATGAATGGATTTTGTTAAAAATTAGCAGACATAATATTTGTAATTTATTCAATCAGACATCGCTAAAAGAGAATTTGCTGCCTAAATACACACACACACACATATATATAAATATATATATATATATATATATATATATATATATATATATATAGAGAGAGAGAGAGCGAAAGTGAAAGACACACAGATGACAAATCTCTTTGTGGGTGGGTTTTTTTTTTTTATACATTTTGAAGTATATTATGTATTTTTTTAATGAGTTTGTTGATATTTTGATATTTGTCCTCCTCCTTAAAATCTGGAATGGGTTCTCTTGTATTAGTTATAAAATCTTAAATATCTATTGAAATACATATACATAAATATATAAGTAGATACCAATCTACAGATACTAATGCAAATACATTAAACATATTTGAACTGCAGTTTTTCATTAATGACCAACAAAAAGTTCTTTGTCAATATTTTGATTATTTTTCTCTATACTTCAGACCATTTTGATGGTTTCCAATGAATATTTGAATATACATTGTCCAATATCTGGGTATTTTCAACTTTCATAAACGATTATCAAAAAGTTTTTTGTTGATAGGGTTTTGACTATGTATAAGGTCATTGGACAATTGATATTCATGTACACGCGAGAAACCAGGAAAATATCACAAAATATAGAAAAAAAGAAACAAAAACTACCATAAGACTTTTGTTGGTCTTTAAAGAAACTTTTATATACATACAGAGATACTGTGGAGGTTGTGTTAATGAATTAAATTATATTGATCAAAAATTGTTGAGTAAACTAGGCTGCGTGATGAAATTAACAATTTCCTCTCATATTAAATTTCAGTATTCAACAAACATACAATAAGGACAACATGAGAAACAACAGTTTTTGCACAACAATGAATAAAATATTTATATAACAAAGAGGTACAAACAACTGGAGTAAAAAAGTTGTTTAAAAAGTTCAAACGTCTTTTTATGTTTAGATGAAAGGTTGTCAAAGTTCTGGTTTGATAGATTATAATTTGTTGAATGGTCTGTACAATAATGAGAAAGTGTGTTTGGGTATTATAGTAATTTAAGAAAAAAAATAAACAGTTCAAGTTTATATTTAAATAGAGAAATATTGTTTACGACTTACTTTAAGGTTTACGGATTTATCGCTCTTTGATTTGTTTTTACTTGTTCGAAGAGAATATTCTAGTTGGGGTAAGTGGTTCTTAACAAGCAGTGTTTATGTTAATTGTAATAATTAACGTTGATCTTGAAAGCGTATGAAAAAGATTCGTGTATTAAGTTGAATGTGGAAAACTTGAGTTGATTGTTCGTCATAAAATATTGTTGTGTGAATGAGTGTTCTCTCAGGCTGGAATCATGTTAAGGAACTTTAACGTAAAGCCTGGAACTGAGTTCAAAGGATTCCGATCGACGCACTGTCGAAGATGAAAGACGTTTCATATTTTATTGCTAACTTTGGTCACGTGATAGGCTCACAGAAGCTTGATAGATTTTGGCAGAATTATCTTTTTGGTCAGGTCAAGAACTAGGTTGATGTTATTAAATATTAAGTGACCAATTAGAAGTTGAGATTTTTTGAAAATATACATTAAGCTGAATAAGCTCTGTGATCCACTTTTTGTACGAAAATTGATATTGATAAAAAAAGGTGGTAGCGGGATGCTAAAATACAAATACATTTTAAATTCTTAGATAGTCTTGACAAAATCCAAAGAGGAATCTGCAATGTTATTGGTTCTTTTATCACCATTTTATCATTAGTTGCCTTTGCCTTTTCTATAAGTATTTTCATGTTAACTATTAAGATAATCTTTTCTATTTGGTACTAGGTATATACCATACCTATGAACACTCATGGGTATGTCCCAATCTTCAGTGGACACTATTGTAACTGAGGGTAATATGTTGTCTAAGTAGTCCAGTACTAGCAGTGGTTTACTTACTTTACACTGCTGTTGAATATTATATTTTATTGTTATAAAACACCAGTTGACCATAGTAAAAAAAAATAGATTAATTATTTAATACAAAAAATGTAAAATCTCTAACCTTATAGTTAAAAATAATAATCACCTCTTAGAACAAAATTAAATAGGACAAATATTATTTATGAATTTAAATGTCCATTAAGATAATTATATTCCTGATTGATCAAAATTTGTAAATAATTATATAGGCCATACTACATGTTTAACATGAAGACTCACTCTACACCTTTCTGACCATAGCTCAATTAGATCTCATTTAAATATTCATGGAGACCTATCGAACACTGTTCATAATATACATGTTGACTACACAAATTTAATAGGATGCAAAAAAAGGCTAAAAATAATGGAAGCCTTATTAATAAAAACAACAAAAAAAAAACAACACTCAATAATATCCACTATGAACATGGACACAATATCTTGATTGTGTTTTGAAAATGAAAACATTGTTAACAGACAATATATTTCAACCTTGAAAATGGCTAAAGGTATAGCTGAAAGCACTTGGATAAAAAGAACATTTGGGCAGTTTTTATATAATTTATCATCTGAAAAGAAAAAAATTATTGGATCACATGAGAAATTGTATAAAAGACGAAATCAAAGCACCTTATATATATATATATATATATATATATATATATTATTGCATATTATTACCTATATTATATATATATATATATATTATTGCATATTATTACCTATATTATATATATATATATATAAAATTGCATATTATTACCTATATTATATATATATATATATAAAATATATTATTATATATATATTATATATATTGTATATATATATATTATATATTATTACCTATTATATATATATATATATATATATATATATATATATATTATTACATTTTTTTTTCATATTGCATATATTTATATATTTTTACATAATTTTTAAATTTTATATAGTTTTACATTCAGTATCCTCATCTTGGTTATTTTTCTCACAATATTTCAATCAATTTACCCTCTGACCTTCTTCAAATGTCTATACTTTGCTATTTGAACCAACATCTACTGACTAATGAAGACATGAATCATTCATATTTAACAATAAACTTTATTCAAATTAAATATTCTCAACCAGTCTGAATATCTGACTCTATAGGGTTCTCAACTGAACATCATTTTTACTTTTTCACTCAATACAAGGCCTAAGAGGCACTCAGGGTAGAGGATTCCTGAATGGGGATGTTGTGAGGGCCTACATGGAGAGAGTAAGTGTTGCATATTATGGGAATATGTAGAATAGATAATGGTTGACTGTCAACTTGAAGGCATTAAGATTGTAGCGATTAGGAGAGCATCCCCTCAGGAGTCTGTTCACATTACAACAGTTCATGCTTACATTCTCGTCTCTGATCTCTGTCCACCTCTCTAGAGCAGATGTTTATATAGCCATATTCCAGATTTTTTCCATGCCAACAAAACTGGATGCTGGTGTGATGTCACATGTTTTTCCATTCTGCAGTTGGGAGTAACCTCTGGTGACCCCTTCACCTGGTTTTATTGACAGTCTGGTATGAAATTGAGTGCAAAGACTATTCTGTTATTCTTCTTCTGTGTGCCATGTTCCTTCAGGATGTTAGCAATCATTGTTCTCTGCAATTTCCTCTCCTGTAGCTTTTAATAAATTATGTCTTCTTCCTATTTCTTCCAAACTCTGCTCTGCCATTCATTTGTTTGCCAGGTCAATTGTACATAATACTGCATAAAGATTTGTTTGTTTTTTGTTTTGTTTTGTTTTGTAAAAGATTAAACAAAAAAAAAATAAAAATAAAACAAGTAATTATTTAGCAATAAAGTTAATAACAAATAACTTTCAAAACTATTGTTTGCCTCTTTGGGATTTTAAATTATTCCAAGATAGAGAAGCCCGATATATCTGAGTGTGAAAATGAAACAATTTCAAAATTATAATATGTTTGAAACCTGAAGAATTTTCAGACATTGATAACAGCCATTGGGAAGATAATTTGGATAATAAAGCTGAATATGAATAAGTGACTAACCAGGAAACAAGAAAATAATGAATGAAGTCTATTATCTTTACTCATTTTGTTCATATGCAGTCAGTTAAATAACTACTAGCTAAACTACCCATCTTTGACAGGGAAGTGTTCAAAATGGATTATAATGACAATAAACCGATTTCTTTGTACCAATATTGAGCTGGACTGTTTTATGATACAAAACATCATTAAATATCAAGGTCAAACACAGAAAGGAAAATGTTTTATGATCTTTTTCCTCTACTATCCTGTTGTCGATCATGGCTCTCTACAACTTCCTGCCCTTTAACATCTGTCTATATTTCTGAGATGAGGTATTGTAATTATTTACACTTATATATTTACATATTGTCCTCATTTTTCTTGTCATATTCACAATGTTTTGGCCGTCGTCTGCCCTGACCTTCTTCAAGTGATTGGAATTTCAAACTGAACACTTTATTTTGTCCACTGAGGTAGATTGTTCTAGTTCCATGTGCCATGCCTCTTCTGGATATCTCAGTTTCAGTTATTTTCCTTAGTAACTCAAATGTCTGTTTTTATTCACCACTGCTGTTGTCAGGTATTGAACACACAACTCTTTGGTTCAAGTCACTGGATTACTTCAACTAATGCTTTTATCCACCGGGCTGTATGACCCCCAAGGAAACATGGCCCAGTGGATAAAATCACTGGATGCAATAAAGTGTTCAGTTTGAAATTCCAATCACCTTAAGAAAGGCCAGGTAATACAAGGGCCGGAGAATTGTTAATATGACAATAAAGATGAGGACAACAGTTCAAACAATGTAAATAATCTAAATATTTCTGCCCTTTGTAGCATTAAATAAAGATTCCTTTTTGCTATCTCTCCTGATCCCTGTTCTGCCATTCATTTACATAAGCTTGTGGACTCTTCCACAACAAGCTAGTTAACCCCTGCTAGGAAATGCACTATTCTTGTTATAATTTTCACCATCACAATCTTACAAATATATAACAAGTATTCATTGGTCAATCACCTTCAATCTAGCTTGCTGATTGGTCAGTTCCAACCAATCAAACTGCCTACACGAATTTTCTGACAACCATATATTTTACCTACTTACAATTGATGTTTAATCCTTTTTTTTTTTTCTCGCTTTCCTTCACTACCTTCCGCAGAAGTTCCTGTAGTTGAATTTCTATGTCTGCTATATAAACACCGAGTCATCTGCCAATCTAATCTTGTGGCTGCCAATAATGAATCCTATTAGGACTTCTAATTTTATCAGGAGCACTTCACTGTAATGGTAATTTGTTGGAGAAACGGTAGAGTAACAGATTGCAACTCAAATTGAGGAATCAGATAGCCAATTTTGAATTCCAGTCAAGTTCTTTACATTGACTTATATGCTAATATCCCTTAGGAAAGATATAAATCTTCTCCCCCCAGCTATGGGTAATTATTAGGAGAGATTGGATTCTATAACCTTGACTGGCAACCAGAATAGGGGAATGAAAAACTGAATTCAAAACTGCATGTAGCTCTGGTGAAGCACATACTATACAGATAAAGGAAAAGAATTGTTTTGCACTGACTCTATAATCTCAACTATGGTCAACTCCTTTATAATAGTAATGGTAATATTAGCTATTTCCCTATAAGGAACATTTGACATTCACTGACCAAACAGCCGCTACTGTTTTAGATTGAAATTTGATTGAAGATGATTTACAAGGCACTGGGATTAAGCTTTTTATTAAATGTTTCTTGTTTTCATACAAGTATTTTCTTTTCTGGATATAGTGTCCAAATGATCTGTGGATCCACGCTCTTTTGACTAATCAATGATGTTTTCTTTATATTTATACTGTAGGGGAAATAAATATTTGTACTCATCCAAATTTTGATTTAATAGAAATACATCCCATTTATTCATTTTAATGGGTAAAAAAAGTATTTGTACATTACAAAAATGGATACATAATCTTCATTTAATACTTTGTAGAATAGCCATTATTCACTTCTACAGCAACCAACCCTTTTCTTGTAGTTCTCAATTAATGATTTGCAAATTTTGGTTGGTATTTTGTTCCATTTTTCTTTGCATATGGTCTTCAGATCTGGAATCTTTGGAGCTCTCGATTAGATTTGAATTTTCAAATAATGTCACAGATTCTCTATTAGGTTTAAGTCTTGGGACTGACTTGGCCATTTCAGGATATTTCAATTATTTTCAGCAAGACATTTCTTCATAGATTTTGCAGTGTGCTTAAGATCTTGTTGGAAGATCTAATCAGGAAGAAGTTCAAGATTTTCAACTGAAATCATTAAATTTGTTTCCAAAATATTTTGATATGCTGTGGCATTCATTCTACCATGTATTACTGATATGTTGCCAGTATTTTTTTGCAGAAAAACATCCCAAAACCATGATGCTGCAACCACCAAATTTCACTGTTGGAACAGTTCTATGTTTGAAGACATTGCCATCTCCTCCATACATGATTTCTAGAATTACATTCAGACAACTCAGTTTTGGTTTTGTCTGTCCATAATACTCTTTCCCAATATGATTTTCTCCTCTCCTTATGTTTACAAATGAATTTCAACCTGGCATCTCTGCATCTTTTCAAGAGTTTTCCAAGGGGAGTGTGAATTTAGATTGTTCCTATGTATTTCATTGCTTATTGTCTGTTTAGTGACACAGATTCTTGATGAAAGCTAATCATCCTGCAACTCTTGATGAGTAACCATTGGATTTTGTTTAATTTGATGCATTAATTTCCTTGAAGATCTTAAAGAAATCTTCCGTGGAACACCTGTTCTTCTTTGGTTTTCAACAGTTTTGAGATTACTTATACTTTGTAATGAAAAAACTAATGGGAGTAAATGGAATATTGAGGTTGTCTGAGATTTTCCTGTAACTTTTACCTTCTTACCAGAGTTTAACATGCATTTTTTTGCGAATTTTTCAATTCTTTACCTCTTGCCATGATGATTAGCTTCTTGCACGTATATCAATTACAGAATATTCTGTTTGTATTTTTTAGGCTAAAAACATCTGATAACATTATTGGAACATTCTAGAATATTCCACTTGAATAATCTAGAGTATAAAAGTAATTTAAAAGTTGTAAAATCTGAAATTTGCATTATACAAATACTTTTTTCACCCATTGAAATGGATAAAAGGGGTTTATTTTTCTGTTTTCTATGCATATTTAGTTATTATGCATCTGTGTACAGTTAATTATATGAAAAGCATGTTTATTCATTAGTTGGAAATACAATACATTAAAAATTTGTATGTGTATGAATATTTGTTTCTGCCCACTTTATACACAAGCACACACACACACACACACACAAGAAAAATATTTCGGCAAAAATTGGTTGCGACAGATGGAGACATGGTTGATATTTTTTACAAAGACTTATTATCTATCTGTTTTTTTCCTATTATCTATCTATCTTGGTCTGTTCCTATCTATCTGTCTAGGTTTATTCATTATCTATCTCTCTATCTATTTCAGTCTGTTTATATCTATCTAAGTCTGTTCATATTTATCTATTTTGGGTTTTTCCTATTATCTATCTCTCTTGGTTTGCTCATATCTATCTGCATGTATATTTGTTTCCAACACCACTAATATATATATATATATATATATATATGTTAGTAAATGTAAATGGATATAGATCCGACAGAATGAAGAAAAATTTGGAAAAAACAAACAAAAATCCTTAAATGCAATTATGTTGTTTAAAATGAATGAAATGTCAACGTCTGACGTTTCGGTTTAATAAACCTTCTTCAGGACAATATTCATTAAAATACAATTCAAATTTTCAGTTATCTGTTTTGGATAAGACTTGTTTTTTTATGTCCATCATCTTTGTCAAATTGAACTGAATTGTATTTTAATGAATATTGTCCCAAAGAAGGTTTATTAAACCGAAAACGTCAGACATCGACATTTCATTCATTTTAAACAACATAATTGCATTTATTTTTTGTTTTTTTTTTGTTTTTTCTTCATATATATATATATATATATATATATATATATATATATATATATATATATATATATATATATATATGTGTGTGTGTGTTACACACACTATTCAAAGTTCACATTAGATAAGATTTCAATATTGTTTATAATGTCAGTGAAATGTTTCCTTCATACTGATGATGGACTGGACTGCTTAATGAACTGAAGGATAATTAAATTCACTTGATATATCTCATTATACCAAGGTAAATCAAATGAAATGTATAATTAAGAAATTTCTATTTCACAATTTTTCTTAATAAAAGTTGTTATTGTCATAATTCATGCTCTTCAAGTATCACACTGTCGGAAAAACTGGTCACAAACAAATTAATATCCTAAAAGAAAATTAAGATTCCTAATAAAGAAAGAAAAAAAAAAAAACTAGAAAGAGATAAAAGTAGAAATAAATTTTTAGGGAGAAAAATTTTTCTGTGATATTGCTTTCTGAATCACCGAAATATTTTCTCATCTTAATTCAAATAATAAAGAAGAAACTGTAGTCTGCAACCTAATAGTTACAAATGGTATCTGTTTTTAGCAAAGGTACTTCCACGTAACAGAAAAGACACCCCCCCTTTCAACACTTGTAACACATTTTTTTGTCAATATTTCTGAGATGAGATATTATCTATCGAATTTACATTATTCGGACTATTGTCCTCATCTTTGTTGCCATATTTATCCAATCCTTCAATATCTGTCTACATTTCTGAGATGACGTATTATGTACACTATTTACATTATTCAGACTATTGTCCTCGTCTTTGTTGCCATATTTATTCAATCCTTCAGTATCTGTCTACATTTCTGAGATGAGGTATTATGTACACTATTTACATTATTCGGACTATTGTCCTCATCTTTGTTGCCATATTTATCACAACATTTCGACCGTTGTATGCTATGACTTTCTTACCGACACATGGCACAGTAGATAAAGGCATTAGTTAGATCCAGTGACAGGACCCAAAGAGTTATGAGTTCAATACCTGGTTAAGGCAGTGGAAAACCTGCAGAGGTGAATTAACAGGAGATAAATGATAATTGACATCCATTAGACATGGCACATGGAACTAGAACAGTCTCCCCCAGCGAGCAAAATAAAGGGTTCAGTTTGACATTCCAACCACCTGAAGAAGGCTGGAGTGTACAATGGCTGAAATGTTGTGATAAACATGGCGACAGTTTTTGAAATTTGAAATTGTCTCTGTTAACCTCATTGTACAATCTCAGAAGCTGGAGTGAATGTGGATCTATGTTTTGATAAGTAAAACTACTTGAGACTTAGGAGCATATAGTCAAGGTGTAGGCTCCGGGCATCACCAAACCTTTGCACGTCACTGCCCTGATCACTATCATCTTAACCTCTATCTTCCATATCTTCAAAATCTTCCCTTCCTACTTCTACCTTTTATATTCATATCATGCACATCATTCAGTAACGCTCTACTTTGGGTGGCTCTTGGGCTTTATTAAAAAGTTAAATACTCATCTAAAATATTTACTCAGCTTTAGTTTTTGTTTAACTCACTGTTAGTCGTGTGGGGCCCTGTCACAAAAAATTAGTCATGTTGGGTATTCAAACACCACATTTAAAATGATATTTTTGTAAAATTTTAAATTAAAATTTTACAAAAAATATTATTTAGTTCTTAATTTTCTTGGTATATATTGTCGTGAGAGTTCTTTCTGCTTTTATTGAATAAATAAAAAAAAATCAAATGTAGCTAGCATTTTTATTATACCATACATTTATGCGATTTTTAAGCTAATTTTAAGGGAATGACGAATCGTTTAATTTTATATGTACTGCTTATAATAATAATAATGCATGTAATATTCACATATTAGTACTATTGTATTATAAAATAGAAACATAGCAAATATGCATCTTTTCAATTGTTTACGTTTTATAAGATGTTTAACTGTTTTTCGTTCGGTTGTTTATGTCTGTACGCATGTACGCAATGAGTATAGCGTTATTAATGATACTTTTAGCATTCTCTTTTACATTTTAACTTATTTAACTAGAAGATGGAATAAAGTGATAGAGAAAAAGAGATCAGTATTGTAATTTGGTCTCTCTTAAAAGAAACTCATATAATACACGAGATACATAAAAAATTATTTTTAATTTTATATGTATTACTGGCTGTCTACAGTACACTGTTGACCAAACTATATAAATCCATAAACTGTAGTCAAAAAGTACAGCTGTATTTAAAATAAACATGATTTTCATAAAACTGTTGTTTTACTTAACTGTATCCAATAATAATGCATGTAATATTCGCATATTAGTATTGTATTATAAAAGACAAACATAGTGAATATACATCTTCTCCATTGTTTACGTTTATAAGAAGTTTAGCTGATTGCTACTACTGTCTATGCTGTACGCATTTACGTAATGATTATAGTGTTACTAACGATGTTTTTACCGTTGTCTTTTTTTTAATCATTTCACCCCAATCAAGGTGAGATGCCACTAGAACGCAAGGGTTTACAGAGAGTGTGACCAAGAGTAAAGAGGCGTGAGAGAGGAAAGGGTGAAGAGAAGAAAAAGGGAATAGATCAAGGCATCTGGAGATGTCAATTGACATTACATTTGAATAGTTGGAGATTATAGCTGTCCCGGAAGCAAATAAGAGGAAGGGAATTTCACAGACGGGAGGTGCGAGACATGAAGCTATTGGAGTAGAAGAGACGGCTGCATTTAACCGTTTTGACAGTGAAAGCGTGGGGCCAAGATGGCAGCCTAGTTGCACGTTTAAATTCACGCAATTTGAGAACTAGCGAAAGTGGCTCATCGGAGCAGTTACCGTGAAGGTATCTGTAGAAAAAACAGAGGGAGGCGACGGCACGTTTACTTTTTTTAATTCATCTATGTTAACTCGAAGATGGGATAAAGTGATAGAGGAAAAGAGGTTTGTCTATTGTAATTTGGTCTCTCAAAAAAGAACTCGCATGATACACGAGACACATTATAAAATCTTTTTTTTTTATAATTAAAAATTTTGGGGTCGCATAATACGCGAGATCTCGCGTTACACGAGATCACACGTTACACGAGTATATACGGTAATTAGTTTATGTTGTAGGACTCATTACCATGTTTCATGTAATTCTTACTATTCTCTCTCTTAGCAGAGGATTACTATGTTTGATATAATTCTTCTTATTATTTTTTTTCTACCTCTTTCAGGTCTTGTTCATTGTCAGTAGACAATAAACGTTTTTTTACAGAACAAATAGATTCCATTCTTATTTATGAACAACAAAACCATAGCAGGCTATGGACCCAATCTGGATTTGTAGAAGAAACTTCTCCAAAATTGGTACAGCTTCATAAGAACCGCCGTTTTTTTTTTTTTTTTTAATTTAAATCAAAATGTATGAAAATATTTTAACATGGAGAAAAGCTCAGCTGCTCTCTCTCTTGCCCATGGGACACTAAATTATTCATCTTTTCCATTGTTTACATTAGATGTTTGTTTCTCGTTCTTCTCTTCATGGTTGTACACGTTTAATTTGTAGAGGGTCGTGGCTGTTATGTTGTTGATAGAAGTCAGACGTAGAAGAAACGCATGTAAGGTTCAGATACTCCTGCTCGCCGGGCCCAACCACATAAAAAGCTTGGACTCTGATTAAGTCCAAAGAAGAAGCCAAAGAAAAGCAAACAAAACACAAAACCGATAATATATGTATATACAAATATATATTAATAACAAGTTACAATACATGGAAACAGTACAAAGGATGAAGTGTATGGGAATATTCTGTATGTGCATGTGTGTGTGTGAATATTCTGTATGTGCGTGCGTGTGTATTGTGCTTAGCATGTTTCCACGCTATCCCTTGTTAGCGCCTACATTTTGAGGTTGATAGCTGAAATCCTGAGGAAGAAGAGAGATTTACCTCAAGGTGTCGGTGCACAGGCCTGAAGGAAAAAAGAGAGAGGCGAAAGGTCAGCGGCTATTTATATCCAGGGAAGAGAGACCCCTGGTGAAAGGGTTAATATACTAAAGGAGGAGTTAACTCCGACAAAGTATATAGCATTACTAACGATACTTTTATCACTCTCTTTTACTTTTTAACTTACTTAAACAGAAGATGGGATAAAGAGATAGAGTAAAAGCAGTTAGTCTATTGTAATTTGGTCCCTCAAAAAAGGAACTCGCATGATACACGAGATACGTGATAAAATCATTTTTTATAAATGTAAATTTGTGGGTCACATGGTATGTGAGGTCGCGCATTAGACGAGTATGACGGTATATAGTAAAATAGATAAAAGTAATGGGATCTTCTACTTGTAGTCAAAAAGAGACTCTCTATCCCTTTTATACAAAAGTGGAATCTTCCAGCATCAAGCGGATAGCTTGAAAATAAAATAAAAAAATAAACAACCTATGGATGAGCATGGCCACACCCACCTTTTTTTATTTGTTTTCTTTCTTCATATATTTGTCTCACCAAATCAACAGACTTCCTCTCTACAGGCCTTCAAAGATAAATCAATCACTGAGGTAGTGTTTTATGTTACACAAGACGTTTGCCTAAAGATCCAAAGATAATAGCCCAAAGTAAGAACCTATTTTGGCTTTTCTACCAAATTAACAAAAGAAATGGAACTGTCAAATTTTTCTTCTTTATGTGCTGTCCCCTCAGGACATAGGCAATCATGGCTCTCCACAACTTCCAGCCTCTTGTAGCTCTTAATAAATTTTGTCTGCCTGTTATTTCTCCTAGGCCATGTTCCACCATCCATTTATTCAAGCTCACTAAACAAGTTATGAATTGTTTTCCTTTCCCTCTTGCCTTCAATCTGTCCTGTGAGTATCAAATTTTCCAAGCCCTTCTTCCTTATGTGTCACAGAAATTTCAACTCTCTCTTCCTGATGTTAAGTATAAGTGTCCCTTTCTTTTCCAATTTTTCTAAAACTTGCTAGGTAGGTTATACATTACTTTCCTCTCTCCCTCTTGGCCTTCAATCTATCCTGTGAGTATCAAATTTTCCAAGCCCTCTTTCCTCATTATCTGCCCTAGAAATTTCAACAGTCTCATTCTGAGGTTAAGGATAAGTGTCCTTTTTGTTTCCATTTTCTCTAAAACTTACTAGGTAGGTTATGCAATGTTTTCCTCTGTCCCGCTTTGCCTTCAATCTGTTCTGTGAGTATCAAGTTTCCCAAGCCCTCTTTCCTCACTATGTGCCCTAGAAATCTGAATGGTCTCTTCCTGATGTTAAGTATAAGTTTTCTTTTTGTTTTCATTTTCCATTTTCTTCTTTGTTCACGTGTTTAAGTCTATGGTATCCTACACATCATTTGGTAGAACTTCATTTCCATTCCTTCAAATCTATTCTTCATCTTTGAGGACATTGTCCAGCACTCCCTGCCATATATGAAGACAGATATCATGTAACAGTTCAGTACACTTTTCTTTGTTTGTAATGAAATTTTTCTTTTTCTTAATACTCTGCTTAGCTTTTGGATTGCATCTTTGGCTATCCCGATGTGTTTTTGAATTTCAGTGCCGCACTTTCCATCCTGTGTTAGAACACTTCACAGATACTTAAATTTCTGCACTTTGATTTCGGTATTTCCAATTTGCAGTTCCCACTTTGAACTCCTAACAACCATGCATTATGATTTCTTAGCATTGGTGTTTAATCCTTTGTTCACACTTTCCTTCACTGCCTTCTGTTGGAGATTTGTAGTTGAAATTCTATGTCTACTATCAAAACTGAGTCATTTACATACCTTACCTTGTTATGATTGTGGCTGCTGATAATGAATGTTTCTTTGGATCCATGACTGTCTAGGCAAAAAAAATTCCTGCAATTTTCCTCCTGTTTTTCTGTATTTGACTGGTTGCCAACCAAAGCTATAGGGCCTAATCTGTCCTATTATTTAACCCATAACTGGGGGATAAGAGGTGGACTCATACTTTTCACTAGGATATTTGTGCATAATTGAATGTAACGAACTGGCCTGGAATTCAAGCTCAGTTCTCTGATGTTTGGTCTATGGTATCCTCAGCATACTTCTGTGGAACCATATTTCTGCTGCTTCAAATAAGGGAAAAATAATTCAAGGCACATTCAGATGGATATTTGTTTTTTTTTTTTTTTTATTTCTTGTATTTTTATTTTTTGAAGATACTCTAAATTTGACAATACTTGAACCTTGGGTTATTTAAAAAAAAACAAAAAAAAAAACGAGCGAGATAGAGAGAAATTGTTTAAAAAATATATTTGCTTAAATCATATCTTCCTGGTGTCATTCATATTCCTATATTGAAACCATTTTGCTTTAAGTTCATATTGTCTTGAATTCAGATAAAAACTTTCTAACATATTTATAAGTTTATAATTATAACTTAGATATATGGAAAAAAAAGTCAGTCTAAACTGATGTGAAGTATCTATAGTTTAATGGTACAAGAGATTACATTATTTTTATTTACAGCTACTAATCTAGCTTAAGTACATTGACCCAGGAGAAGAATAGGTACAGTGTCCAAAACAATATATATCTACCAAGCATTAATTTAAACTGATACCTTCTTTTTTCCATATATTGTTTGCATGTTTTGCTTAATGTTCATATTTTCTTGATTTCCGATAAAATATTGGAAAATCTATAATAACAAAGCACAGTGTACATGTGGCCATCTGTCTGTCCATTTTCACTCTCAGTAAATTATAAACAACCTAAAGTAATGGGTTATAACTAATGTAGTTACGCGCGATTAAAAATTAAATAAATAACTCATTTAAAGTTAAATTTAAATATCAAACCAAATCTTATCAAGTTTACAATTTTTCAACAGATCAGTCGTAAACTTTTGCAGTACACAGTAACATTGGCATTCACCACAGATGACTGCCATTTTGATTTGTCTGCAAATGTACCGCTTCAGTGCGGAAATATATAAAATCAGCTGAGGTCATTAAAGAGAAAATTTACTGTTGATTTACTTATTTGCTTTGCCAAAAGTTTTGTTTGGTTTGTTATGTAAGCATAATTCTTTGAGTAAGAAGTTCTATTTCATCAGAGGCAGTCAAGATCATAGCCATTGTGAACTTTCTAATCTTTAGCTCAACCATGTGTGCTTTGGTTTTGAATTCAGATCTTTCTTCTAAACTGGTTTCCAAGTCTGCCCTGCTATTTAACCCATAGCTGGGGAGTAGAAGATATGAATTCGTAACTTTCCTCAGGGTATTTGTATGAAAGTGGATGTAACAAACTCAACCAGAATTCAAACTCTGCATGCTGATTTCTCATTTGGAGCGGATTAACAGTTACATCACCTGCACATGAATTTAGTTAAATTTAAAGGCTCCTCATAACTAGTTAGTATAATGTTTGAAAACTTTTCATGCAAATGCACTTAGGAAAGATATGAAACCATTTCTTTTCCCACCAGCTATGGGTTAAATAGCGGGACTGAATAGGCTCTCTTACCTTGAGGCGGCAACAATTCTAAGAGAAGGAAAACTTTGAATTCAAAACCATCTTGAAGAGAGGTGAGATTCATAAGGTTATCTTGCCCTAGATACACCACTACTGTTGTGGCTGCAGTACATCTGGTATCCCTACAACCCTAACAGGTTATGAGACTTGTTACATAGGATGACAAAAACAAGAATATTTATTTTTAGATTACTGAAGTTAGTACATTTCATTAGGATATGTCAAGTGCTTCGAGTTCAATCCCTGGGCCAGATATTGCAGTTTTAGACTCAGTGGAAACAGGTCAAACAATAACTGAGCATTACTAAATAAGAACAAGATAGGAAACCTCTAGATGTATACAGTGGAACAAAAACAATCTACTCTAGTAGATTAAATGAAGGGCTCAATTTGAAATTTCCTGACTCATACCCAGATCGACAGATATCTGAAGAATTCTGGAGAACATATTGACCAAAATGTTTGCATAATAAGGTTTGTTTCAATCTCAAGGAATGACTGCTAAAAAAATCCTCCTCCTCAAATTTATAAACAGGTCTTACAGATGCATGCTGGGATTTCTTCCTAGCAATTATAAATGGACAATTCTTGGTTTTACTTATACATTTAAAAGGCTTGACTATTCTTTTTGCATGTGAACATTATTTCTGTTTTGTGAACCTTTTACTTTGTTACTTTTTTATAGTTGCTTTGCTTTGTATTATTTTGCCTTCTTCCTCTTCTTATTGTTATTGAGAATTTTGTCAATTCCACTTAACTGTGCCTGCTTCCATAACAAAATAAAGATGAGGACAATGATCTGAATATAAATAATGTATATCGGCAAGCTTTTCATTTGGTCACTATCAACTGCAAATGGTTGACTTGACTATAGAACGTTATTCAGTGACAAATCCCTTTTTTGATCGCCCATAATACTTTCTTTATAAACTGCTCAGACATTTTTTTTTTTTTTCATCCAAATCAAAATTTTACCTTTCTTAGAATAAAAAAAAAACTTGCCAAAAATGTTGGTTATTTTCTTTCTATCTTCAGTGTTAAAATCAATAAACAAGAATAACAACAATTTGAGTATTTTTTTTTTTTTTTTTTAAATGACTGCCAATGTGACAGATGCAATCAAATGGGATTTTCCTCTTCTTTTTTTCTGTAATGAAATTATTTAAAACTGAACTTTTTGGCCAACTTGCTAGCACAAATTCGATTCAGATACATTATGAATATTTATATTCTGCGAAAAAATAAAAAAAATCTCTCAAGTTTGTTTAATATTGTTATGATGACAACGCAAGTAATTCTTATGTTAGCATTGAAACCAAACAACAGTAATGTGACACTGGTACAAAATATGTTAATCCTTTATTTAATACTCAGCTCAAAATATATCTGTATCTAAATAAACGTCTCATCCAGGGAATCAAAAAATGGGTAGGTTGCCTTATTTTGGTGTAATGGTTAACAAGCTGGTCACTTGTTTAAATACTTTGGAGTAGTGAATTCAATCTTCCTAGGATATCTCATATATATATATATATATATATATATAGTGCGATTAGTAAATTGTCGCCATATATATATATATATATATATATATACCTACCCAAGTATAGGATTGGTGTATATAGAATAAATTCCAATAACCAATGAATACTATTCTTAAAAGAGTGCTCAATACAGAGTAGAGCAATAAAATCATTTATTTGAAAATTATAACATAAATATGTTATAAAATCACTACAAAAATAACCATTTTTTTCAACACTTCTGGTGTCTTATCAAGTGATGGTTTGAATATATATATATATATATATATATATATATATATACACATATATATATATATGTATGTGTGTATTTTATGAGGTGTGCTGAATATAACATCAATCAGCTAAGTGACAAATTTTTTATATATATATATATATATATATAAATTTTTACATATGGACAAAAACAACTTGTTCAAGACGTTTATGGAAAAAAAAAAGAAATTTTTTTTTTCATAAGTGACTTGCTTGTAAATCAGCATTTTTCTCGCCAGTCGAGATGCAACTGCATCAAAAGAAGAATGCATCTTTGTAGTGAGCAAGTTGTTTTAGTCTGTATGAAAAATTATAATGAATAATTATTGCTCTACTCTTGGTATCAAGCCCTCTTTGAATTAATGGTGTGAATGTTAGGATTTATATTATTTTCATTCTCATTACATATATATATATATATATATATATATTGTTGTGGGTACCACTTCTTTGTTTGCAAGATGTATGGAAAGCCATAACAAAAATTCTAAACCCTCTCCTTGAAAAAAATCAATCCATCTCATATAAAGCTGAAAAACTAAGAGAAAGGAACATGACCGACAAGCTCATGGCCAGTCAAAATATAAAATCCCTTTACATCAACATCCCACTTGAAAAAAGCCTAAATCTTCTAAATATTATCTAACACGATAAAGGAAAAGCTCTCCCTACCAACAGGTAAAATAAAAATCTTCCATCTCATCACCATTCAATCCTATTTCACATTTAATGATGATTTTTACAAAGAAAAATTGGATTACCGATTGGAACACTTCTTAGGAGAATAATGGCATGTATCTTCTTAGAATTTGGTCCTTTCTAAAATATTTTCCTTAAACAATCAACATGCTTCTGTTATATTAATGATACTCTATTATTATATCCATGTGATAATGATTTACCTGACCTTGTAGATAAACTTAAAGTCAAACATATGATACAATTTACATACAAAATGGAAGAATACAATTCTTTACCTTTCCTAGATATCAAGCTACACTGTACTAACAACAGTTTTAAAATTTGTTGTTCACTGGAAAATCGACCAACAAAGACAATAATAAATTTCTATTCTCATCATAATAGCAAGATAAAATCCAGTATCATCATTGGATTCTATTTAAGAGCACTGAGAATTTGCAGCCCTCAATATTTACATGAAGAGAGGAAATACATGGAAAACACTTTCAAGCTTCTTCAGTAGCCAATTCATTTTATATTCAATGCAAAACAAAAGGCTTATAAAATATTCCAACATAGAAAAACGGTCCCTCCTGAGAAACCCAATCAATCAAAAAATATATTATCCAACCAACTAACTCCGTCCCAAATACAACTGAAAATAATCTAACTAAACTCGGCATAAAATTTGTCGCTACTATATCTAAAACAATAAAAGACTCAGTCAATACTAAACAAAACAATAAGCTAAAACCTGATGGAGGAATTTACTTGATCACCTGTAATAATTGTCACAAAAAATACATAGGAGAAAGGAATCTACATAAAAGATTATATATATATTTTTTAAGCATATCACCCCAAGCAAAGTGGGATGCCACTAGCACGCAAGGGGTTACAGAGAATGGGAGCAAGAGTAAAGAGGCATGATAGAGGGAAGGATGAAGAGAAGGACAGGGAAAAGATCAAGGCATCTGGAGATTACATTTGAATAATTGAAGAGTATCACTATCAGGGGAAAAAAGTAATAGGAAGGGAATTTCACAGACGGGAGGTGTGAGACATGAAGCTATTGGAGTAGAAGAGACGGCTACATTTAACCATTTCAACAGTGAAAGGGTGGGACTGAGATGCTAGCATGTTTAAATTCATGCAGTCTGGGAACTATCAAAAGTAGCTCGTCGAAGCAGTTACTGTGAAAGTAATTGTAGAAAAGACAGAGGGAGTTGACAGCACATCTGTAAGTGAGCAACTGTAGACAAGATGCCCGATCAGGACCAATCACATTGCATATCTGTCTCTGGATTTTGTCGAGGACTTTAAGACGAACACAAAAGAGACATATTATAAAACAATACAAGTTGCCCACCATAATGAGACTCAACATAATCTTGACATAAAAACATGCTACTCTGATCAAAGGATGAAAAAATTTACTATACTTAAAATGTCTAGAGAGAGCCTTGATTGCAAGGTTATCTACAGTAAATTTGCTCCTAGGATCTTACAAAATTTCACTATTCCTGTCAGAATTTCTATTATGACACACAGTGTGGGACATCTACTAACAAAATTGATGAAAAGAAAAAGAATTTTCTAAATGAAATTGGCTCGAATGAAAAAAAAAAAATAGAATTTAAAATTCTCAGGATCCCTCTTTCAGGCACATGTGTAGCCGCACTAACATAACAAATTTAGTCTGAAGTCCTAAAGGTTAAAAGATATCAGTAGAAAACTTTTTACACTTTATCGTACACATACACACACACACACACACATTGTGTATTTAGGCAAGAGTCCCTCTTTTATAAGTGTTTTGTTAAAGATGACAGCCAAGGTACTGCGATTAAGCCTTTTATTTAATTTTTCTTGTGTTCATCCAAGTGTTTTCTTTTCTGGACACAGTGTGTAAAAACTGTCCATATATATATATATATATAGTAAACATTAAGGTGAACACCAAACAACAACAGTCTTTCACATGCTAGAACACAATCTTCAGGCCATTTGAGAATGAAATACTGTCACCACTGCTCAGTTTTTGACTTCAATGTCCACTTTTATATTCACATATGCTCTATCCTTGATATTGACCACTCTTATCCATAAACTTAAGTGGTCAATTTATATATATATATATATTTTATTCATATATATATATATATATATATATATATATATATACACACACATATATATATATATATATATATATATAAGATTCAAGTCTTGTGTTATTAAGTAGCACACATCAACTTCATTTCATAGTGAATGCTATCAAATTAAAAATAGTTACGCATAATGTCATTAAAGATGTACCAGAAACCAGGTGACAGATGACTGTGTCTACAGTCCTATGGCCTAACTATTAAGCTCTATAAAAAGTGCTTGCTCAATCACAATTCAGTGATTTGTCGTTCAGTAGACACATTCTGGAAACCTATTCACATATATTTTCTTTTTTCCTTTCTCTTTTTAATTGTACTCTGCCTGGCACAACGCCATTTACTGAAAATGTATGTTTCGTTTTTTTTTATTATTTTATTTTTCAGAAGGAGGGAAGGGGACAAAGTTTTTGGCAAAACCTACACGTCTATTCTTCTTTACTTATTTATAAATTCTTGTGTATATTTTGAATTTCAAATAAGTTCAAAGGTCTGCACTTTTCCCTATATTCATTCTGACAGCAGTTCAGTAGTAAAAACATTGAACTGGAGGTTTCTCCCCTTTTATGTGCCAAGTCTTTTCAGAACACAGAAGATCATAACTCTCCACAACTTCCTGCCTATTATTACTCTAAATAACATTTTACTCTTTACCTTCTCTCTATGTTCATGATCACACAATTATTACATTGATTACTCCACTTGCTCCTCTTGCTATCAGCATGTCCTTTAATTGTTAGATTCTCCAGGCCCATGGTATTCTTAATGTTCATTCGTAGAACCACATCTCTCTCACTTCATATCTCTTCATCGTCTTCATGCCAAAAATGGAGGATACTTGCCATATGTGGCAGGAGCTGCACTTTACTCACTTTCTATGCTCAATAGAGTACAAAATCATCTCCATGACAAATTACTTTTTAATTTGTGAAACATTGGAAGTTTTTCACTGCTCTATCGCTATTTCCATGGAGTTTTCGGATGAATTACATTCCTTAGTTTTACCTTAATGCTAAAGATCCACAATGCCACACCCGTTGAAACGAACCACCTTCATTCCCTTCATATTCCCCAGGTGAGATGTAAGTTCCACTTGGTCAGTTACTTCCAATGAATCACTGCCTTGTGGACACAGAAGATTATTGTTCTCCACAACTTTCTTCCTGTTATTAATCTAAATAACATTTGACTCTTTACCATCCCTCTTTGTCCATAGATTCATTACATAGATTACTCCACCTGCTTCTTTTGCTATCAGTATATCCTTTGAGTGTTAGATTCTCTAGGCCATCTTTCCTCAGTTCTTATTAATTTCCTTCTTAGTGCTATTTTCTTTCAGACTTACTCATTGTTCACATGTTCCAGCCATGGTATTCTTAATATTTATTGGTAGAACCACATCTCTGTCATGTCATATCTCTTCTTCTCCTTCTTCTTCTTCATGCTGAAAATGTAGTACTGCTGCCATATGTGGACAGGAGCTTCACTTTTCACTCTTGATAGAATACAAAATCATCTCCGCAACAAATTATTTTCCACTCATCAATCCCTTCCTCACAGATGAAACGTTGCAAGCCACTCACTGCTCTATTGCTATTTCCTTGGAAAGTGTTCAGGCGAACACATTCCTTAGTTTCACCAGTTCTAATCTTCATGTCTAAGACAAGCCATGCCCCGAAAATTGTAGCATTCCCTTTATATTCCATTAGTAAGTTCCACTTGAAGAGCTTCATATCACTTCATCTTCATGCTGAAAATGCAGTACTGCTGCTATATATGGGCAGGAGCTGCATTTTCCTCACTTTCAACTCTCGATAGAGTACAAAACCATCTGTGCATCCTTGTAAGTGACAAATTATTTTCCACTCTAAAATCCCTTTTCTCACAGATAAGTCATTGCAAGCCTCTCACTGCTATATTACTATTTCCCTTATAAATGTTCTATGAACTACACTTCCACTAGTCTAAGACCTGCCATGCCATGCACATTGTAGCAAACCGTCTTCATTTCCTTCATATTCCTCTGGTAAGATGCAAGACTGTAATTAAACAGCTTTTTCCCATGAATTGCTGCTTGTGGATTTGACTCCTAGTAGACTGTTTCCCTGATCATTACAATCTTAACTTGTTCAAGTCTAAGGTTAACCCTTATGTTACCCGCATATTGCTATAAAATGTGCATCTTAATCTGTAACTCTCTACCAATTGATACGTACATGAACCCACATATCGACATAAGCTGTACCTGTTATGTTATAACTCTCTATTTTGAGTGGCCCCCATGACCTTGTACAGGATGAATACCACTTTAAAAAGAATTGTACAGCATCCACTGTTATATAGGAATTAATTTATTGTATAAGAGTTCAGGATTTTTTCTCTTTTTTCATAATGATATTTTCCTTTGTCCTAATACTTTCCTTAGTTTCTAACTTGCAAGAGGCTGCTTCCCTGATCACGACAATCTTTTTTTTCCTATGAATATGTTTTCTATTGGCTGTGTTATATAAGCAGTCATCTGATAAAATAAATGTTTTTCTGTATTTAATAAATCATACTTTTCATATAACCTATTAAATAAACATCCTTAAACTAATATATTTAGAAAGTATATATTATCCAATAAAAACTTGAATCTCACACAATTTCTCCACAAACTTGATATTGGTTAGATGTAAATTCTATTCAAGCAGCTTCTTCCCATGAACCTCTGCTTTGTGGAAACGGACTCCCAAGAGGTTGCTTCCCTGATCACTACAATCTTAACCTGTTCTAGGGTTAATCCGTGTTAACCCACATATCTCCATAAAATGCGTGTTTTAATGTGTAACTCTCTACCAATTGATACGTACATGAACCCACATATCAGCATAAGCTGTACCTGTTATACTATAACTCTCTACCTGAGTGGCCCCCATGGCCTTGTACAGAATGAATACCACTTTAAAAGGAAAAAAAATTGTACAGTATCCACTGTTATTTAGGAATTAACATATTGCAGGGTACAGGATTTTTTTCTCTTTTTTTTTTTTTAATGATATTTTCCTCTGTCCTAATACTTTTCTTAGTTTCTGGAAGGTATCTTTCAATATTTCTGTGCACCTTTGGCTTTCTGTATCAAATTTTTTTTATCATCTGTTTCTATACGGCCCAGATAAAGTTAATATTTATAACCTGGTTGTATAATTATAATTTATTGTCTGTTTGTATAATTGGATAAAATTTGTTCTCAGAGAAGCTGATCTTTGTTCGCCCCAATACATAATGGGCACACCCCAGATGTGACTAAAATCCCCGGAATCAATCCTTCAGATCTACAAATCAACAATTCGCCCTTGCATGGAGTATTGCTGCCATATATGGTCTGGAGCCCCTTCTGTTTGCCTCGGGGTTCTTGATAAGATCCAGAGGTGGATATGCAATATAATTGGCCCTGTTCTGGCATCTCATCTACAGTTGCTCTCTCACAGATGCATCGTCGCCTCTCTCTGTCTTTTCTACAAATACTTTCATGGTAATTGCTCCGATGAGCTGCTTTCACTGGTTCCCAGTCTCCATGAATTCAAGCGCCCTACGAGGCTGGCATCCCGCTCCCACCATTACTCTGTAGAAACTTTTAAATGTAGCCATCTCTTCTACTCCAATAGTGTCATACCTTGCACCTCTTGCCTGTGGAACACCCTTTCCTATTACTGTTTCCCTGAGAGCTATAATCTACAACTATTCAAATGTAATGTCAATCGACATCTCCAGTTGCCTTGATCTATCCACTACCCTTCTCCTCATCCTTTCCTCTATCACTCCTATCTGATCTTGCTCCAAATCTTCTGTAACCCCTTGTGTCCTAGTGGCTTCCCGCCTTGTTTGGGGTGAAATGCTTAAAAAGGAAAAAAAAAAAAATCTTTGCATGCAGTTTCACACCAGAGCTTCCAGTCTCCAGAAATCTTATTTTTGTACACAATATTGTTCTTAAGAAATGATTTCTCATTGCATTTTTCAGTTCTGAATTCAGTGTTTTCTATATCCATGCACTGAATGCCCTACCAACATTAAAGAGTTCCAATTGCCCTGCTGTTTAAACCTTAACTGTAGGAAAAATAGAATCATGTTTTTCCCAAGTGTAGTAATATAAACTCTTTCAAACGGAACCCAAATTCCCTTTGCCAGTTCCATTTTCTAGGTGAATAATGGTTTGGCTTGATTTTTTGTTTAATGGCATATCAACTCCTTATGGGCCATTTAATGCCAAAATCTAATTTTCTTGGGTGCTTTGGTAATTTTTTTTTTTTTACTATTAAAACCTATTCCTGGTATTTTTACTAAAAATTGTAGCTTTATACTTTTATAGTATTTTGATCCTTGTTTGGAGGTTCACTATTTGCCCATAACTGGGACCCTAACACGTGCTACCACTCCAGGTGAACCTAGGGAATGACAGCAATTAAGAGGTAGTTCTATTCTCCTCAAAACCTCTCAATCAGAGGCCTTGTAGTGTATTGTCATACCCAGGATGATATGCAGATAATCGTTACATCACCCTGCATCCTTTAACCTTTCTTTCCAGGTATTTAAACTGATCTCTAGCTTCTCTGCAAGTGTCTGGTAGGCAATTAGATGTGAAAATAAAGTTTAAAAAAAAGAAATAGTAAAACGGGATAGAATTCCGTCTCAGCCAAGTGAGCTTAATAATCTACTGATCTAGCATGACATTGTAATCAATCCAGACTCTTTATATCTATCCACAGCTGCAAACTAATCAGCTATTAGTTTGGCTGGTCTTGAGGAAACTTTACAAAGTTTGAAACTTGAATGACGAGATGTAATTAGATTTTTAGAAAGTGTCCCCATGACATCTT
>CAHIKZ030005433.1:2812500-2995000 GCA_903632075.3 Acanthosepion pharaonis | reverse complement strand
TCCAGAGAGCTCAATGTAAAATTCAGAGCAGATATGTTTGAATAAAAGACAGACCACGTTAAGATTCCATGTAATATGCTATTTCACCATAACCCCTTTAACAGGGTTCTGGATCATCAGACTTTACTTCCAAAAGCTGATTTTCAGCTTTTGGAAGTAACGTGGTCTGTCTTTTATTCAAATATATATATATATATATATATGATATATTTTTAAGGTATGCTATATTTATGGGTTAAAGTGCTCAATATCATGGATAGTGTGATAAATATAAAAGTTAGCTAGGTTTTGACACAGCCACAATTATGAAGTACGAATTTAGGCTTATGTTACCCATTCAGTAATGATCATTGAGACTGGCTTGTTAACCGTTACCCCATGCCATAGCACCCAAAGACATATTGATGGGAAATTTGCAATTGAAGAAATGGTCTGCTTATAGTTTCAGCCAGTTAAGTGCCATGCATAATACACACCTAGGTGATCATGTATCTTTCGATACATGACAGATGAGGCAGATTTTTTCCTGCAGCAGGTTGCCATTTCTTTCTGCAGTAGACCAGTTGCCATCCAAGGCTATAGAACCCGGTCTGTCCTGCTATTTACCCATAGCTAGAAGGGAGAAGAGGATTCATACCTTTCCCAAGGGCATTAGCATATAAGTAAATGTAATGGATTCACTTATAGTTTACTGTCATTACTTGGTGACATCCTTTAGCAATATTCTTGCTTTGTATTTTTCAAACTATCTGTGTTTTGTTTGATTTGATAAGTCCATCCATTCAATCACTACCTTTTTGTTTCCCCAATGGTAAATTTGTCATTCCGAATGTTATTTTCTTTGAGAGAATTCATTTTCCTCTTTCATAGCATTAACCCGAATTTCTGCTTTACTTGAACTCGGAGCTCCTTGTGTATTTCTGACGCATTGCACACAACTTTATAATAGTAACTAGTATTGATTAATATTTGGTCATTGAATTCAACATCCATTACCGAGTTATTCAAAGATTTTTCCGTCCCTTTTGGGGATTCTACCCTCTTTTACTCAAACATTTTATGCACTGTCAGAGATTTCATTTTAAGTCTCTCAACTGAGGTCTGGCACTCAGCTAATTTCTTTATGACAAACTTCAATAGCTTGCCTCAGAACTTTTCTGTTGTTTGAACCGTAAAGAATGAATGTTTATTTCTGTCATCTTCTTTTCTTGCATGTGCTGTGTCAGTTCACAGCTTACTAAATCATGGTTCTCCACACCTTCCTATCCTTTGTAGCTATTAGCAATGTTTACTTTTTTTACTCTCTTTCCTGCTTCCAGATCTGTCATCCATTTATACAAGATCATTCAGCAGATCCCTTGCTGTTTCACTCTTGCTCTCAATATGTCCTGTGTGTGCCAAATTCTCCAACCACTCTTCTCTTTTCACATAGTAAATGTAACTTGTCTTGTTTGCATGCAAAGCATTATTATTTGTTTTATTTGTTTTCTTAATGCCGTGTTCTTTCAGGAGGTAGGTGATCATGGCTCTCCACAGATTCCTTTTCTTTCTCATCTGTGAATTACCATAACATCTCAGAAAAGATAGCAGAGTAGTTTCTTGTCCCCCTAGACTATAGAATTAAAATTTAACTTTATTTACATTATTCGGACTATTGTCCTCATCTTTGTCGCCATATTTATCACAACGTTTCGGCTGTTGTACGCTCCGGCCTTCTTCAGTTGGTTGGAATTTCAAACTGAACCCTTTATTTCGCTCACTGGGGTAGACTGTTCTAGTTCCATGTGCCATGTTTGATGGATGTCAGTTATCAGTTATCTCCTGTTAATTTTCCCTCTGAAAGTTCTCCACTGCCTTAACTGGGTATTGAACGCACACTCTTTGGGTCCTGTCACTAGATCTAACCACACCTTTATCCACTGTGCCATGTGTCCTTGAGGACATATGGCACAGTTGAGCGTACAATGGCAGAAACGTTATGATAAATATGGTGACAAAAATGAGGACAATAGTCCGAATAATGTAAATAATGTACATAATACCTCATCACAGAAATATAGACAAAATTTAACTTAGTTATAATCTTACAATGATTCTTCTGTCATCCCTACATTAGCTTTTCCATTCAATATCATCCCCTCTCCTAGCAGTCAAACACTATAGAAGCTGTGAAGGGCCATGATCACTTATATCCAGAAGGGACATGACATTCATATTTTTCTGCTTATAAGATGTTCTGATGAAATAGACTCCCCACCCAACAAAGAAAATTTTGAAGCAAGAAAACGGATAAAAAGTCATTTTCCTTGTACTTAATAGCCCTCCCCACTATCTCCAATTTTACCCACTGAATAGTATATTTCAGCAGGAAACCTTGATTAATCATTTACCACAGACTAAGAAGTACCAAATTTATGGTAACTATTTAGAACGTAATAATTAGAAGAGAAATTAGAGGGCATGATACTACTGAAACCTAACCTTGTTACAACCTGAAATCCTTACTAATTGTGATGAAATCATCACAAGTCAGAATGGAGCCTTAATTTTAAATTCAAGACATGTAAACTTGGATACAGAAGTAAAGTTAGGCTTGAATTATGTTTAGGTTAAGAGGTATGATAGTGCTTACTGCAATGCTGAATCCTTATACTGTAGGAGGAATTTGTTTTTCCTGTCAATATCTGAGTATTGCAACTGCAGCAATGGTCTCTCTTAAAATGTTAATTTAATTTTAAAACACTGGACTTGTTTTACTTTCAAGGGATCTGAATCAGATCTAATATGAGTAGATATGTTCAGTTATCATCCAGTTCACATTTCTTCTTGGTCTTTTGTAAAGGAGTAGAGGTTTATCCCTTGTTTCCTGTTTTGGATTAGGTTTCCAGTTCCTTCTAAAATCTACTTCAACTCTATACTTCTAACATTGCCTAAAACTTTGAACTTTTATTATTTTTTTTTTTTTACATGTTTTTTCCTCAGTAATAATAGATAGGTTTGCCAATCTTCTGGTTCACATTCCCTGCCCACTCTTTTGTAAAGGAGTAGACGTTTATCCCTTGTTTTCGTTTAGGATTGGGTTTCCAATTCTTTTTAAAATCTTTAATCATTCATAGGGGTGACTGGTTATTCCATTACATCAAAAAAGAAAGTCTGTAAGAACTCATACATGCTAAGGAAAATTTAGTTGTAAAAACACAAACTTAAAAATATTTTATATTTAAACAATAATTTCTCACTTTTTCCTATCTTATAGGTTGATTCAAATACACAACAAAACATTGTCTCTTCCTTTGCACCTGCAAAATGTGCCATTGTATGCCAGGATTTTCTTTCAAAAGAACTACATTACTGTCTCTTTATAGAATTTGTCTGGACATGCCCTTGCTTTATGTCTCTTTCAACTGCAGTTGTAGCATGAAATGATTCCTTCATTGTTATTTTCTTTCCTTCCTATTCTTGAATTTGTCATAATCATTCTTTATTATATTATCATTTGAACTCGGGCAGTATTCCTCAATGTCCTGAAAAGTTCTAAGTCAGATTATCAAGTCTACAAACATTCCATCCTCAATAGCTTTCCAAATTATTGTAATTAGCAGCCAATCATTAGATGTCTCACCAGCATTTTTAGTGTTATAATGACCATTTCTGCCTGTGTTTGTGACACTCACATTCATGTCTTTCTGAAAAGAAGTCAGGTCAGCATAGGGCTAACCACACAAGGCTTTTCTTAGCCAGTGTAATCTCTTTCTTGTATATGATCTGCCATGACCCTTCAGGATGTGGGCAATCACAGCCCTGCACATCTTCTGTCTTTTGTTGTTCAGGACAATTCGCAATCATGACGATCTTGTAATATTTGAAAACCTCCTCTTTCATTGTCTGTGGCTTCTTCTCATTATCACAGACTTTTGTCATCCAGAAATTGGATTAATTTAATGTAGGCTTCTTCATTCTTTTCCTTGTCAGATGTGAGCATCTTTGGCTGGTTCATTCACAATGGTGTCTTTCAGCCCCCAACATACATAGGTGGCCTAAAACTTTATTTCTCCATACTTTGTAAGTGTTCAGAAAAACACAGTCTACTCCATCAGTTTTGTATATCCCTCCTGTGACTATAGATTGTTGGTTGAGCTATAATTAAGGGAGGACAGTTACATAGTCAGGCAATGATAACAAAGGATACATACAGCTGTAAGTCTCACTTGAAACTGTGAGTGAATGAGAATGGGAAGGTATATTTCTATTATTGTTCGTAGGTATTTATCTGTCTGTGTGCTTATATGAAATATGACACAAGATCATTTTTAAAGTGGGCTTTCCGTGTGTACATGGGATAAGTCCTAAAATTGCTCAAGCTTTTTTCAGTACTTGCTTCTGGAATACATTTCTACCAGGAATGGACCCTAACATTCCCCCTCTTAAAGCAACAAAAAAGAGGTTTTATATAATTTGGATGATTGACCGAATTGAGCTAACATCCTTATTAACTTGGCCATGTACGGTCATGGTCATAAATCTATATGAAAGCTCACATATATATATATATATATATATATATATATATATATATATATATATATATATTATTTTTTTATAATTTTTTCATATAGACAAAAACATTGTATGTGAGTAAAATGTTTTTGTCTATATGAAAAATTATAATAAAAAATAATTATTGCTCTACTATCTTTATCAATCCCTCTTTGAATTAACGCTGTGAACATTAGAATTTATATATTATTTTCATTGTATCGGACACATATATATATATATATATGAAAAAGTGTGTGTATATATATATATATATATATATATATATATATATATATATATATATATATATAAATTATTTATATATTATATGCCCGGTACTTATTAGAAAGTGCTCAATATCAAAGATAGAGTTAACATATTTGGTTGATTGATGTGAGTTTGTGACCCTGGGTTTCACACTTTTGCGATTGTCAGACAAACTGACGATCAGGAAACAAAAACCCAGGGTCACAAACTCATCAATCCAACCAAATATATATATATATATATATATATATATATATAGGTGCAATTAGTAAATTTTTACCATTTTATAATATTAATTTCACGTATTCATGTTGCTTGTTTTTGATTTGAGGGTCATTTAGGCACTATCTGTGAGAAAAAAGAGCACCATGAGGCAATTCACTCTGCCAGAAATTTGGAAACACCATGCTGTACTGCTTGGTATTCACACACTGGAAGCTCCAATACAAATATTTCAGAATGTCTCAGTGTCAATCTGAGGACAGTGCAGTACATTTGGAAAAAGTTTGATCAGTCTACTGAAGGGGTCACAAGTGATGGTGACGTTATGTCAACATTTACCTTACAACAGGGCTGCAGACTAAACAAAATTAGCATAAAAACCCCCAAAAAATAAAAAATTGCTTATTTTACGTTTTATGCTAATTTTAGATTTTAGTAGTTGGTTTTAATCAATAAATATGTTCCTTGTTATATTCTCTTCAGCCAGTTTACCCTGAAGATCCATTTAGATGAAACCTAGGTAGGTATTTCATGGCCCTTTAGTATTTTTTATTTTCTACTTTACTTAGCGTATGTGTCTTTTCACCAACAGAGTATAGTTATTTATATATATATATATATATATATATATATATATAATAATATAATTATTTATTTAAAAATATGATTCTAACGCTACATAAGAGTTCTCATGTTTCAAAACAAGAGCAAAAACTTCAATATAATTATTTGAATTAAATTGAATTAAAGTACCAAGCTCTGTTCCATCTTCAAGTGAAATTTTTTTTGAATAACTAATTTTGAAATTTACGCATTTTATAAGCATATTCATTATTGAAATTAAAATTACTATGGTAATGACTAGACAAATTATTTAAAGAAAAGGGGTCTATATTTTTACACACACATATATATATATATATATATATATATATGTCCACTGGTCTTGTCTGGCCAAATATTTTTATATTTGACATTGAATATAAAAAGCTCAAAAAACCACACCACTAATATCCTTCAGGATAATGGTGTAGTGGATATAAGAGTTGGTTATACATGTTACTGTTGTCTAGTGGTCATGAGTTGGATCTGGTATTGATACAGCAATTCAGCAGGAATTAACAATAACTGATAACACAATAATCAACAGATAATCCCATATTAGCCAATCATTAACACCTGATGATGAACAGAGGTACATGGTTGTAACATGTCTATAATAACATCTATATCAACCAAGTTGAGAACAATTGTTCAAAATAATACAAAGATATTGACAATTACTCATCTCGGAAATGAAATGCTAAAATTCCTCCTATAAATTTGTGAACATGCCATTAGTGTTCTTTGATTAGGTCCATATATATATATATATATATATATATACACACACACATACACACACATATATATATATATATATATATATATATATATATATATATATATTGATGGATTTGTTTGACCCTGGATTTTTGCTTTTGTGATTGTCAGTTTGTCTGACAATCACAAAAGCGTGAAACCCAGGCTCACAAACTCACATCAATCCAACCAAATATGTTAACTCTATCTCTGATATTGAATGCTTTCTAATAAGTACTGTGTATATAATATATAAATAATAATATATATAATATATTACCTACACATATATATACACACACACACACACACTTTTCACACACACACACATATATATATATATATATATATATATATATATATATATATTTATTTATATTTAGTTATTTTCTAAGCGTAGCTTAGATGTGGCACGAGGCCGAAAGTATGGGGCGCCTAGTGAGGATCAAACTCACTTTTCAGTCGTAATTGATCTAGCGAGACAAGCTTGCTAACCATTACACCACGCCAATCAGGTTGAAGGCACTGGTTTTCATTCAATCCCCAAAGTTAAGCAGCATTGAGTCTGGTCAGTACTTAGAGAGTGACCACTTGGAAACACCCAGTGGTTTAATCAATGATTCATAATGCAATGATATGACCTTTGACAGTCATTATCAAGTCCACCAGTTTCAAATCATATGCATCACAGGTAGTCTCTTAATTTATCAATGTTCTTTCCATTGGCTCATCACAACCTCGCAATGACTATAAACAATTGTGCAGATTTACAGTGTTTTGAACAGGGGAATGTTTTCTTCATTGAGATTGGGGTTGATAAACTGTAAAAAAGGAAATCAATCAAATCTTTTGGCATTGAGAAAAATCATAATGATGAATGGTGATGAGTAACATGAATTAGTGAAACTATTCCTTAAGCAAGTATGAAAATATAAATATCTGGGAAATATTTTAACAGAAGATGTGTCAAAAATCCAAAGAGACATTGGCAGAGCAAAATATGCCTTCGAAAAGCTAAGCAACTAAAAATCTCACTAGAAACAGAAACGTGTGCTGAACTGTTATGCAGTATCTGTTCTCGTTTATACCAATAAATGCTGGATAATCTCTTTACCTATAAAAGAAGAGACCTGAAGCAACAGAAATATGTTCTACAGAAGGATGCTGAGAATACCATGAACTGAACATTTGAGAAATGAGGAAGTTTTAAGGAAAAGGGAAGCAAAAAGTATGCTTATACATAAAATCAGAAAGAAACAGTTGAAATACTTTAAATAATTAATGAGGAAAGAGGGCTTGGGGAATTTAACACTCACTTAAAGCAGGAGGAACAGCAACAAGTATCCTACAAAATGAGCTTGCATAAATGGATGGCAGAAGAATGGCTGGAAGAGTGGGTGAAAAGTCAAAGCTTACTACAAGCTACAAAAAGATAGGAAGTTGTGGAAAGCCATGATCACCCGCATTCTGAAGTGGCATGGCACACAGAAAAAGAAGAAACTTTAGGGATAACATAGTGCATAATCATTTTTTAGCATGGAGTTTCGTAGGTTTTTGAACGCCTCTGTGATACAAAGAGTAAAGTGAGAACTTTCTACTTTCCAGTATTATTTGCTGCAATTTGAATATAGGAATTTCAAATTTGCTCTTTCATTTTTTTTTCTGGTGTAAGGAAGATGGCGTACCATCTGTTGCTGAAAAATTACTTGTCTATATATATGAGTATATATATAAATGATAAAGTTGGTTTCATGCTGATAAGATTTATTGAACATTCTGTACACGTACTTATTTGTCAAAACTAAAGTAAAAATCCTTGTGTAAACATTATATATATGTGTGTACGTATGTATGACATTTGTGTGTGTTTGTGTCGGTGTGTGGAACTTGCAAAAAGATTTATTTTTATTAAACCGAACAAACTGTAAATCAATCAAAATGTCACAAACAGTGTTAAATTTTTCGTCAGTAAATAAAACTCTCTTTCGATTTTTCTTTCCTAGGTTTTAGTTTTTGATTTTAAATTTTTTTTTCTCCCTCACCAGAATTTGTTTTTTTTTTTTTCTTTGCTCTGAAGGTTTTACGATTTGCTTTTGTTATTTTCTTTCTAATGACTCACCTTTTCTGTTTTCTTTCTCTCCTGTCTTTTTCTTTCCCCTCCTTTTCCCTTTTCTGTACTTTTCTTTTCCATTCTCCTCTTCTTCTTGACCTCTGTCTTCTATTTGCCTCTCATCCTCTTAAATTCTTTTTGACTTTCCCTCCTTCATTCTTCTTTTCACCTCCTTCATCTTCTTTTCCTTATCCTTCTCCTCTTCTTTCTCCCTTCCTCTTTTCCTTTCTTTTTTTTTCCCTTTTCTCTTGTTCTTTTTTCCTCCTTCTTCTTCCTTTTCTATATTCCTCTCTTCTTCCTTTTCTTTATTCATCTCTTCTTCCTTTTCTTTATTCCCCTTTACCCTCTTTTTCTTTTTCCTCTTTACCATCTTTTTCTTTTTCCTCTTTACCCTCTTTTTCTTTTTCCTCTTTACCATCTTCTTCTTTTTCCTCTTTACCCTCCTCTTCTTTTTCCTCTTTACCCTCTTCTTCTTTTTCCTCTTTACCCTCTTCTTCATTTTTCATTTCTTTATTCCATCTTATTCCTCTTCTTTTCATCCTCCCTTCTCGTCTTCTTTTCTCTATCCCCCACTGCTTCTCCCACTCTTCTCTTTTTTCTTTCCTTCTTTCCTCTCACCTTTTTTCTTTTCCCTCTTCTTCTTTTTCTTTATTCCCCTTTTGTTCTTTTTCCCTATCATTTTTCTTCCTTTCTCTCTTCTACTACTTCTCTTCTTTTTCTTTTCCTTTTAGAAAAACATTTGGTCTTCCATTTTTTTTCCTGTGAAATTATCACACATTTGCTCACCTGCAAAAGCTTTCACAATTTCCCATAAATTTCTCTCATGTTTTCCCTTGTGGTTTGTTCTGTGTTTTCCATTTTCCCCTTTCCTTTCAACAGATATTTCTCTGATTGGTGCCAAACCTTTTTTCCCTTGTAGTTCATAGTTGCTTAAAATGATTTTTTTGTTCCTCTCCAGTTCTTATGTGTAAACTTTCTCCACCATCTTTAATATTACAAATATTAATCCACTTTCAACATAACACATAAATCTGTATCCCTGTTGAATTGAGAAATGATAGAAGCAAAGCTAAGTTTTTGTGCAATGTTGATCTTAATCCAATTTCATAAAAACCACATAATTCTTACACCTTATTCTTGCTCAAGTTTATTTTTTCCCTTTCTAATAGCAAATTTAATATATGAGATAAGGAAATTGAACATAGAATAGGCTGCTTTGGAGGTAGTTTTGCCCGACACTTCAAATTGCTACAAAACCAAAATGTTAACATAAAAACAGAAGTCATGTTCAATCTCTTCAGATCAAAACTTCATATGGATGCCCTGCAAGATATTAGACGTGTTCAGAAATATCTAAACTGTCACACAATTGCTTTCTCAGATCAATGATTAAAGATAGCTTGAAGTGAGTGAAGCCCGTAGATCTTAATGATGACCATCCTTCTTCAAAATTTGTCTCCTGGTGCTATAAAATTACAAACATCTGTATCAAATAACAGAAACTACATTACTTGTGAACTTCCAACAGCAGCAACAACTAAAATGCATAGTACATGTGACCCAACAAGAAAATTATGACATAATGAAGATGCTGACATTCCACACTACTTCAAACAAAAGGTTAGGAAGGAAGCTCCTATAAGTACTGGAAAAATCAATAACAATTACTGAACTCGATGAAACTATTTCCATGAAAAAATGTTTATATAGAAAGATTTAATAAATTTCAACTGAAAGCAACACTGCCTTAACCAGGTATTGAACTCACACTGGGTCCTGTCACTGGATCTAACAAATGCCTTTATCCACTATGCCATGTGTCCTTGAGGGCACAAAGAGTGTGAGTTCAATACTTGATTAAGGCAGTGGAGAAATTTCAGAGGGGAATTAACAGAAAATAACTGACATCCATTAGACATGGCATGTGGAACTAGAACAGTCTACCCCAGTGAGCAAAATAAAGGGTTCAGTTTAACATTCCAACCACCTGAAGAAGGCCAGGGCATACAATGGCATAATGTTGTGATAAACATGCCAACAAAGATGAGGACAATAGTCCAAATAATGTAAATAGTGTTCATAATACGTCATCTCAAAAATGTAGACAGATATTGAAGGATTGGATAAATATGGCAACAAAGATGAGGACAATAGTCTGAATAATGTAAATAGTGTACATAATACGTCATCTCAAAAATGTAGACAGATATTGAAGGATTGGATAAATATGGCAACAAAGATGAGGACAATAGTCTGAATAATGTAAATAGTGTACATAATACGTCATCCCAAAAATGTAGACAGATATTGAAGGATCGGATAAATATGGCAACAAAAATGAGGACAATAGTCCGAATAATGTAAATAGTGTACATAATACCTCATCTCAGAAATGTAGATAGAGGCTTGAAGCCATTTTTAATTATTGATCACTGAATATGGTTGTATACAGATGATAGACTTTACTAAATGATTTGGGGACCATGAATGATATCCATATGAGATCTGACAAATAAAGCAAACCTCTTACGGAAGTATTTCTGGTTATTTTGTTTCTTTTGGCATGTGCAATAGAATTCATGCCAATGGATTAATTATTTCATAATATTTTTTTCTTATTTAATATAGCTCGACATTGTCTATGAAAATGGTGCTATTTTTATTTGAATAACAGTTGATTCAGACTGAGAAATAGGTGTCCTTTCTTTATACGGCTTTCCTTGGTCTGCTTACAACACATGCTGACAACTTCTGTCTTACAACAGGGAATATTTCAATTTCCCATCTCATTGCATGAAGACATTTTTCTGATAGCCCAGGTCGATTGGAATGAGATGAAGCTGCTTCCTCTCTTTCATTAGTGAGTTTTACAATCACACAATTCACAGGTGTACATGGAATTCCCAATTTCAATTTTGACAAGTTCATTCCAGCACTGCATTATCCAGCTGTACACATTCATCCAAAATCTAACAATTCCTATGCTATGACAGTTTAAGTTACCAGAATGTTATTTTTGGATGGCTGAAATTGGATTACTCTTGAGTTTTATTGCAGACTGAATAATTGTGAGTAGTTATTAATATTCAATCGAAGAAAATTATTTAAGTCCAAAATTTCTCTCTCTCTTTCTCTCATATATATATGTAATATATTTATACATATATATATATATATATATATATATATAAGAAACAGCATATATTTTTATATATAGTGCTCAATATTAAAAATAGAGCATTAATAATATTATATAAAAAGATTACTTTTAAATATCAATTATTTTTTGTTGTTGTTTACCCTGACTTCAAAATTTCTTGGTAAATGTCTGTTCTTCAGAAAAATGGACATTTACCAAGAAACATCAAAGTTAGAGAAAACAACAAAAAATTGGTATTTAAAAGTTAAGTAATCTTTATATATATATATATATATATATATATATATATATATATATAATTATTTATTTAAAATTATAACATAAATATGTTATAAAATCATTACAAAAATAGCCATTTTGTTTCAACACCTTTGGTGTCTTATCAAGTGATGATGTAGATTGTAGAACCAATCATACACTTGGTGTGTATATATATATATATATATATATATATATATACACACACACACTTGGAACCAATCATACACTTGGTATATATATACATATACACGTGTGTGTGTATATATATATATATATATATTAGGACTTCATTGAACAAGGTTTGTTTACGTTGATGCAACTACGCATGAACAAGAGACACTTAATCACACGTTCATCCACAATAAATTTGCATCCAGGATTTTACAAAGTTTCTCCATTCTTCACAGATCTCCTGTTATCACAATGTGGGATATTTAATAACAAAGATGATGGAAATAAAAAGCAAAAGTATGTAGGTCATTTGTTGATTTACTTGCCATCAATATATCCTGTGAGTGTCAAAATTTCAAAGCCTTCTTTCCTCATTCTATGTACTAGAATTTTCTGTTGTCTTTTTCTGATTTTGAGTACAAGTGTCCTTTTTGTTTCCATTTTCTGTAAAATTTTGTCATTGCACAAGTCTTTAATATATGGTGTTCTCAGTATCCTTTTGTAGAACTACATTTCTGTCATCTCAAGTTTCTTCATCCGAGATGAGATTGTCCAGCATTCACTGACTCCTAAACTGCTAATAATAATATTTGATAAGGCTTCATCTAATATACAATTAAAATTAGTGTAATTACAAATGAAATATTAATAATAATGGTTGATAATGTTTCATCCAATAAAAATTGTGATGAAAGTAAATATGAGTAGCAATTGAATAATAGTGGTTGGCAATGTTTCAATAAAAAAATTAAGATAAAAGAAAGTAATAAAGAAAAATAAAAAATATCTAATAAAAAATTATGAAAGTAAATATAAGTAAAAAATTAATAATAATGTTTAACAGTGCTTCATTAAATTAAAAAAAAATAATACTGCTGCTACTAATATTACACATGTAAAATACAGTGCCAAGAGAAGTTGTGAACACTATTTACATTATTCAGACTATTGTCCTTTGGAAACTGCTGATCCAAATATTGATGCACTTGCATTTTCCTCTGTATGTAAACTTATAGCCCACCCTATATATATATATATATATATATATATATATATATAAAATCGATTCTCCCATGGGGTTCGACGTATGAGGGTCAAGCAGATCAATTTCCATGAAACTGACAGCCTGACACCGGCACATGAGATTCGATTATAGTGGTGAAGGCATGCAGGACCATCCACACTTTTTTGAAGGGCAATACAGAGACCTGGTGACCAAACAACCCCTCAAGTTTTGAATTCAGAGTTGTCCTTCCCTAGACCAGTTGCCATTCGAGGCTATAGAACCCAGTTATTTAACCCATAGCTAAGGAGAAGAAGAGGGTATTAGTGAATGTAATGGGTTCAACATGGATTAAACTGCTCTTGGATATATATATATATATATATATATATAATATAAATCCATTATTTGAACTATTGTCTCATCTTTGTTCACATATTTGTTAAACAACCCCCAAGTTTTGAATGTCAGAGACTGTTCCTGTTCAACATTCTAATGAATGTCAGTAGACCAAAGTTCACCACCCTGAACCAGCCACACACTTTTGAGGCTATCTAGAACCCAGTCTGTCCTTCTGTACATTATTTCTGTTTCTAATACCTCATAAAATAGAAAAACAAATATGGAAGGAGAAGAAGAGGTTGATTCCTGGAAATAGAAAAGAAATTCAGAGCAGTATAAAGATCCTTGCATATAAATAAAATTCTAATATGTACAGAATTAATGGAGTTTTTTAATCAGATATAAATATGGAACCTATAATTTGGAAAATTAAATGAGTGAATGTGGATTTTAAACTCGGCTCTTGATATAAATTATTGCAAGTTTTAGAATGAAATGGAGCAAAAAAACAAAAAACACATACCCAGAATCAGAAACAGTTATAGGTCTAATAAAAGAGGGCAAAAATTTGACATCAGGAAGAAACTGTTTTAGAAAAATTTTTCAGGAAGAAACTGGTTAGGTTACATAATGAGGAAAGAGGGCTTGGAAAATTTGATACTCACAGGACAGATTGAAAGCAAAGAGGGAAAAAGGAAAGCAGAGAATAACCTACCTAACAAGCTTGTGGAGATGGTTGGCAAAATAGGGATGAGAAGGTATAGCAAAATTTTACAAATGACAGGAAGTTGTGGAGAGCCCTGATCATCCACGTCCTGAAGGAACAAGGTACATCCTTTGAAAGTTGATCCCTTTTCATTATATGGATCCATTCCCTTTTGTCCTGATAATTACTACTAAAAATCTCCACATAGAAAAATTTTAGGATCAAATTGGCAGTTTCCTGTTACCTGATCTCTTCGGCTTTCATCTTTATTTTTTATTTGATGAAGCTTTGTCAAACATTATTATTAATTTTTCATTAGTAATTAATATTAATTTTTCTTAATTTTTTATTTGATGAAGCATTATCAACTATTATTATTAATATTTAAAGAGTCAGTGAATGCTGGACAGTTTCATGTCAGATGAATAAGAAGCTTTAGGTAGTAGAAATGTCTACAAAATGATACTATAGACTAAACGTGTGCAACGGCAAAATTTTAGAGAAAATGGAAACAGAACAGACACTTATACTCAGAATCAGAAAAAGACAATAGAAAATTCTTGTTCATGAAAGAAGGCTTTGAAAATTCACCACCCACAGGACATACTGAAGGCCAGAGGGGAAAAGTAAAAGAACAAATAACCTATCAAACATGCATGTGTAGATGGTTGACAGAACAGGGATTATAGCAAAAAGAGAAAACTTACTAAGAGCTATAAAGGACAGGAAATAGTGGAGAGCCATCATTACCCACATCCTGAAGGGAAGACACATAGAAGCAGAAGAAATGCAATTCACCATCAATTAGCTAGCTTCTTCTGAGGTAAAAGCTACACTTTTTGAAAACCCATATCTTCTTATTTCTTTTTATCATGTGGAGCCATTTTTTTTTTTGTCCTGATCATTGCTACTAAAAATTTCCCTCATAGGAAGATTTTAGGATCAAATTGGCAGTTTCCTGTTTGCTATATGAGAAACCATTTCTTTTAAGAGAATGAATTTTACCACAGGGTTTCATATGATGAGAGTTAAAGTGTGTGGAAATACTTTTCCTTTTCTTTGGCCATATTAATGCCTATCATGCTGGAATAAATATGAATCGTTCCTGATATTCAAGATTGTTCACCATGATATGGATTTATCTCCAAGTTCCATCACAAGCTTCCAGTAAGTTCTGCTCTGGAGATGTTATCCCAGTTTTCTGCTTTTAAGTTGCACCTATGTTTACTTTGCCAAGGAATTTTCATCTTTCACTTTGTATGCGATTGCTTTCCTGGAGGCAATTCTTCTAGATTAGAGTCTGTTGGAAACTTTTCAAGAAAAACTATATAGTTAAGAATTCTTAAAATATTTATATGCAGAATAGGCAAAAATGTCTACACATACCTCTGTGTATGTATAAGGAGTTTTTTGAAATATGTATGCATGGATGTATATAAATGTGTATATAAATGTATGTGTATAAAAAGAATTTTTAAAATATGTATACACAGACATACACACATGTTTATATATACATGTGTGTCTGAAGAGTTTTTAAAATGTGTACACAGAGAGACACATACATATATATATATATATATATATATATAAGCAAATATATGGATATAGATCCGAGATAATAGAAAAAAAAAAAATTTAATATAATTATGCTGTATTAATGTTAATATAAAGTCGACATTAATACAGCATAATTGCATGTTAAAAATTTTTGTTTGTTTTTTCTGTATTTTTCTTCATGTCAATATTTTATATCATTTAAATTTGTGCATGCAGATTGTTTTAAATTTTGTCAATTGCATAGTATAGTAGGGTCAATTGGGCATCATCTTTAAGAAAAAGATTCACTCTGGCATAAATTTGGGAAATGGCATGCTATACTGCTTGGTATTCATGCCAAAAGCTCTGATATGAACATTTCAGAGTGTTTGGGTGTCATTCTGAAAACAGTGCAGAGGAATCGGAAAGAGTTGAAGGAGTCTAATGGTGATTACAAAGGTGTGAGAGTTCACTCTGATCATTTGGATGAGAAAAGAACTCCTGAATTTATTGGTGAGGGCCTCAGATTCAATACGGAAGTCTGCATCATCAAATGCCTTGAAGAGGTAGTGTTGCTCTGGGCCAAGAGTGTGTCTGCTGGAAGATCCTATATCTGGCAACAGGATTCTGCACCATGACGCACAAGCAGGAGAACACATTCATGGCTGTCAGACAATTTCTGTGGCCACATCACCCCTTATATCTAGTCACTTAACTCTTCAGACTGCAACCTTCTTGATTATTATGTGGGGGGGGGCACAGTTGAGCTAAAAACCAACAAAACAACTTGCACCATCAAAGATGAAGTGGAGGCAAGGATTATGGCAGCATTCACCAACTTAATCTTGGTGACTGTCCAGAAGAGAAGCAGGAGATTCTGAAGTCGGCTGGAGACTGTGGTTGAAGCTAATGGTGATTTTATTGAATATTTAGTATTTTTAGATTTTTTTTTTTTTTTTTTATAATTTTTTGTAAAATTTTGTTTATAAATAAGTCCAAAAGAAACATATATCTGTTAAAGTGTGATGTCAGTGTTATTTTCACTTTGGCATAATTTACACGACAATTTATCCATCGCACCCTGTATGTGTGTGTATGTGTGTGCATTAAGGTTTCTTAATAATGTATGCACCAACATACACACCCACATGTGTATGAAGGAAGCTTTTCTAAAATAGTTGTACATGTGATGATGGATTCTACTGCTGTTTTCATCCTATGAGGGTTCACTTCCTAGAACTGAACAGCTACACAACTCTCTATACACAGTTTGATTCTAGGAGTGAATGCTAGTGCAGAAGAATCCACACTTTTTGAAAGAACTGATAACAGTGAACAGGTGTACATCATGTGACTTGATGTTTCCAATTGTCCCTCCTCAGAGTTTAAATCAAGAGATGACCTCCTAGACTGGTTTCGAACCAATTCATCAAAAACCCTGTTTTTCTTAGTATTTAACCCATAGCTTTGGGGGGGGAGTGAAGGATTCATACCTTTCTCAAGTGTATTTGTTTGAAAATGAATCTGAGTGTAATTTGAACTCAGTTTGCTGATTTCTCATTCCAAGCCATTAAACATTACATGAATAAAGACAAAAGGTAAACTTATCTTAGCTGATCTGATACATCCTCTGAGGAAGAAACGTGTTTCATTTAGTCTTTATTCACACACAAATATATATACTGAATAATTTGGACAAGTTTTGTTTACTTATTTTCAAAAGGATCCTTTCATATTCACAGACAAGCTTCTTAATATCTTTATTAAAGGAGGAGAGAAAATTAGCAGGTTCATACATATTCATTTATTCTGAGTACTTTTGACATTAGCACAATGTCATCATTAGGACATTATTGACAGGGTTTAGCATGGATATGCATATGTAGTACTGTAAAGTACAGGATATGCCTATATAGTGCATATATAGTACAGGACAGTATAGGATATGCAAATATAGTACTAGCAGCATGGCCCGACATTGCCTGTGCTTGATTCAAAAATTGTATGATAGCAATCGCTATCACTTGACTTAAAATATTTTTGCCCTTCCTTGACTTTAAAGGAGTGCCCTTTGCCATGCTGATGTTGCTACTTCTTGCCTATCTCACACTGCAAATTTTTTCTAAGCTCTATACTAAACATTTGAAAAGTATATTACAGCAATTCATGTCAATTCATATTACATTTAATTAATGCATGATTATTTTTATTATGAAATATATATATGTGAAATGGATGAAGGCTGACAATTATTTTAATATATTTTGTTATACATTATTTATATAGACACAAATATTTAAGTAAATGCTTTATTTATACTAAACAGTATTAACAACATTTAACAGCCTGAACATCCAAGAAAATTTCATAGAAAATATGTGTCCTCCGACGGGAATTAAAACTCTATGCTACAGAGAACCATCATTTAGCCTGACATGCTATACCATTTTAGTTAAAGTGGAACATCTGGTTAGCAAGGTCAACTTTACTGCTTTTAAACTACAATTTTCCATGATTTCCCCAGAACATTCATATCTGCTCAAAGTGTACTTAAACATAAACAAATGATGTCACACACTACAAAACTATATGAAACTATATAAATAAGATATAACAATAAAATATATTAAAATAATTGTCGGACTTTGCCCATTTCATAGTGTGACATCATAAAGAAGAAGAATTAAAAAGACTGAAGATAATGATTGATATTGCATTTAAATTTTTGAAGATCAATATTGAGTGGGAAGCATGAATCCAAAAGAGTTCCTCTAGCAAGTGTGATAGAAGAAATTGTAAGTATAGAACTAACTTCATTTTGTCTAGCAGCCATTTTAACTGTAAAATAATGAGAGCCAGTCGCCAATCTAGTACTGCCCTTAAATTCATAAAGTCTACATACCACAGTGAAAAGTTTATCAGAACAATTATCATGAAAGTATTTATAGAAAAGGCAGAGGGAAACTACAGTGTGGCAGTGGGAAAGAGACTGAAGCTGAGATGCCAGGTCAGGACTAATAATATTGCAGATTCTTATTTGGATTTTATCAAAAATCTCTAAATATATAGCAGGAGCTGATGTGGCAGCAATATTCAAGCCTGAATGAATGTTTACTGTAACACAGATTCTGGCAAAAAAAAAAAACTGCCAACAAGATGTAGCGAACCAACTTTTTTAGCTGCAGCATAGACAGTTTTTTTTTTTTGTTTGCCAGAATCTAGTTTGAAGCATAGACTATATGAGATTTTTTTTTTCTTTCTTTAAAAATATTTGTATACAATATTTAGCCTGAAATTGGCACTGCTTCCTGTTTTTGTTCTTTGGAAATGCTAAATTTATTTTCTTTTATTGTCAACATATCTAATCCTCAGTTTATCTTTGGCACAAAATAATTTCAATTATTGTTCAAAGCTCTCCACAATCATCCTTATTTCCCAGTGACTTCTTTCAATTTCTAAGAAATACATCATGGCATTCTTGAATTCAGGGAATAAAGTTATGTAATTCATTTTGTGCACATTTATTAGAAAGGCTTGAATCATTGATCTTCTTCTCAAAGTTTTATTTTGAGTTTAATTATATTCTTTCTTGTTTTTACGTTTAAACTGCAATTAAAAATTTAACAGCTGATGAAGCCTAAACTTATTTTTATAAACTAAAACAAATGAAACCGTGTTTATATTTACTTTGCTTATCAATTTTCCAATCCATTTGTTTAAACTTCATTTTGCTGCTGTTGCAGGAACATCATTATTATTACAAACAAATAAAAAATATAAAATAATAATGAAAATTATAAAATAAAATAAAACAATATTTAATCCTTGTTTAAAATAAATAAAAAAAAAAAAAATAAAGATAATAAAATTGCTCCCAGCATGCCAGAAATACGGACATTCTGCCAAAAAGACATTAGATTCAATTTCTTTGCCCAAGAACCATCAAGAAGACAACTGTAACTTCCCTCTGTGGTATGACTTGTAATATGACATAGTAAATTTCTCCATTTTATATCATGTACATTAACACAATTGTAACATAAAAATACACGTGCCAATACATAAATAAAATTGTATCAAATTACCATACAATTCGCCATGACTTCTCCGTTATTGTGTCCGTTTATTTTTTTGTTTTTATCTTCTTGAAAACCAAGCCTGAAATTTCCTTCTACCATGGTGTGAGTGAATATCCCATATTGTCTTCATTGTTTTTTTGTCCATTTTCTTTCTTTTAAACTAAGAAATACAAAAAAATGTACAAACACAAACAAACTGATTAAGTTACCTAGGTCAAAATAGTGTTTATCATCACCAAAAATTTAGTTTCAGTTGTCTGAGAGACAAAATCCAGGCTGTTTTACTGACCTGTTTAAACTTGTTATCTTGAACGCAATTAATTCTTTCAATTGCAAAATTATTTGGCATTGTGCATTTAAAAAAGGAAACCATTGCTGATAGCAAGACTTATCAAGTAATTTTCTAGTTTAAAAAAACAAATGGAATCCAGTTCCACAGACACCTGCAAACAAAAAATGTTTTAGCAGAAAATATTAAATTTGAAAGACGGAAAAATCAAATTGGACATTGCATTGTAATAAATGCATAATCAATTACATGGATCCTTGCACAACTCTTGTTTTTGATGAAGCACTTTGGTCAAAATCTAATAAAATCATGGCTCTTCACAAATTCCTGTTTTTTGTTGCTCAAAATAACATTACCATCCCTCATTGTCTTTATTTTACCATCCTTTTACAGACATTTGTTAAGTATGTGATCATGACTCTCCACAACTTCTTATATTTTATTGCTCTAAATAACTTTTGATCTTTTACCATACCTTCTTGCTCTTATTTTACCATCCATTCACAGAAACTTATTAAGTAGATTACCTACTGTTTATCAACATCTATGGATTATTCAATGTCAAAATATAAATATTTAAACCCTCAATAGGTATCTCTATTGCAGTGCCAGGGCCAAGTGCAGTTTTGGATTCAGAATTGTCATTCTCCTAGATAAGTGGTTCCCAAACATTTTTTCTCTGGGCTGCATTTTTGGAATATAAATTTGTTTGCACCTCACCAAATATTATTTGATAAAAAGTGCATGTATGAAAACACCAGCTCAGAAGAAGGGAAGTCCCAGTGAAAAAGCACAAGCAGTCCTATGGCAAAGAAGATCCGGAGAGATGGTTAAAGATAGATAACCACTGATTTGAAGTCAGAACATTATCATTGATAACTCTCTCCACCAATTTACAGACCCTAGTTACTATATTCTTAATACTTGATATAATGGCAAAAATATCACAATGATAAAATCACTCAATAATTATTTATAACTATTTATACTTGGAATCATACATTCAATTACAAGTAGTCCATAATAAAATTTTAAATTTTGAAATTATATTTATTTTTGGCATATCAATTTTTTGAAACTGCTTCTAGATCCTTGATTGTCTTTCCATTTCACCTGCTATCCTCCTCCTCCTCCAAACCTATGAGGTGCACCACACAACTTGGGGACCACTGTCCTAGACTGATTGCCAACCACACCTAGATAAACCTGTTAATTAATCCATAGCTTGGAGGAGAAGAAATTGATTCATACTTTTCCCAAGGGTATTTGTTTGTAAGTGAATTTAACAAACTTGATTATCCTTAGCAGATCTTAAGATCTGTTCACTACATCTGGACTGGAATTAATTCTTTCAATTGCAAAATTATCTGGCATTGTCCATTTTAAAAGAAAGAAAAAAAAAAGCTTTCAGAAATCATTACTGATAGCAAAATTTATTGAGTAAACTTTCTGGTTTAATGGAACAAATTAAGTCCAATTTCACAAATGCCTGTAAATGGACAGTGTTTTAGGAGAAAATATTAAATTTGAAAACTGCCAAAGTACCTGTATCTGATCAGAATGGATTTGGGTAATTTACCTTTTTTTTTATGTGTTCTTTCAGGATATGGAAAATCATGGCTCTCCACAGCTTTCTGTCTTTTGTTGGTTTAAATAACTTTTGACTTTTTGCTGTCCCTCTTTGTCTTTATTTTACCACCCATTGACAAAAACCTGTTTAATAGGTGATTATGGCTCTTCACAACTTACTGTTTTTTATTGTTCAAAATAACTTTACCATCCCTCATTGTCTTTATTTTACCATCCTTTTACAGACATTTGTTAAGTACAAGATCATGACTCTCCTTTTTCTTGTATTGCTCTAAGTAACCTTTGATCTTTTATCATATTTCTTTTATCATATTTGTTCTTATTTTACCATTCATTCACAGAAACTCGTTAAGTAGATTACCTACTGTTTATCAACATCTATGGGTTATTCAATGCCAAAATATAAATATTTTATACCCTCAATTACAGATAATTTGTACATAATTTTAGAAAAATGTATTTCTAGGAATTTTACTATAAAATGTATTGTTATACTTTTTTAGTATTGTATTGATTGTATTACATACCACCCTATTTTACAGTTATAGTAGTAGTGGGAGGTATAGTAACATATAATATAAAATTACAAATATTTTTACCGGTGGTTCTTCCTTGATTGATCAAACACAACCAAACTAGGTGGAATCAATTAACGAACAAACTCGGTGGGTGACAACCAACAGAAGGCAAAGATATAAGGATAACAAATAATCATTTTATTATTAAAATATATGAATGGAGATTAAATGTATTGAGGTATATTAAAAGATGAAAGACCGAGCAAAACAAAACAATGCCGGTGTGGGGGGGGATTTAACTTTTCAGAAAGGCAAATATTGTATTGACAAGCAACCTTGTGCCAAACTTGCATGAAATTACAAATAATCAAAAAGGCAAAATGAACAAAAATAAAACAGGCAATAGAAACAAAGGACTTATGTTTTTTGTAAAAGTCTTTCTTTTTCTTTTCTTTTCTTTTTCTCTTTTTCTTTTCTTTCTCTTTTTCTTTTCTTTCTCTTTTTCTCTTTTTCTTTTCTTTTTCTTTTTCTCTTTTTCTTTTCTTTTTCTTTTTCTCTTTTCTTTTAATGTCTCTTATAGGTTTCTCTTTTCTTTTATATTTCTTTTTATCATTTATCTTTTCTCTTCTCTTTATTGGGTAGAAAGTTTATCTGTGAAATGGATTTCTTTTTGGTTTCCTTTTTTTCTTTTTCTCTTTTGTCTTGTTCAGAGGTTTAGTGAAGAATAAGTTGAAGCTTTCTTTTCCTTGGCTCTCAGGATAATGTATCTTTCTTTGTTTCATTGTATCTTCTTCTTTTAGAACACCAGTGTTTTATTTCTATGAATCAACACTTTACTGAATCTTTTCAGCTCAGAAACTTTAATAGATTTCTATCAATTCTGCACATCCAAATTTATAGCAGATCATAGCAAGTTTAGCTGGATGTACATTCAGTTTGAATTCTGAAGAGGGACACACCTCAATTTTGGCATGTGATACATGACTTCCAAATATGGATTTTTACAAAAAAGAGGTCACTGACTCTTTTCCTTTTTCTGTAGTATCTCATACAGTTCAAGGTTACCTTAATGTCTGGATAGTATCTAGTCCAATCATCACACTGTTACATGACCAAGAAGGAGAAAGTGTAATTTTCATAAGAAACATAATCTTTGCTCGGATGCATGCAAATTTGATCAAGAACCGTTAATTGTCAATTTCACTTTATTTCTTTTTCATTTTCCCACTTTCTGAAAGTACTGGCTCCTCATTCAGAGTACTTCTAAAATATAAACTTTAGTGTTGATTTTAAAATAAAATTAGATGAGGGTCTGTAACAATTGTCACTTGTTATAAAAATATACTGTTGATTTTTGTTTTGGATTTCACTATTTGCCCATTACTGGGACCCTAACAAGTGCTACCACCCAAAGTTAGTGGGGACCTGGGAACAACAGCAGTTAAATGGGGGTTCAATGCTCCTGAAAACCTTCAACACTCCTGATCAGAGGCCATGCTACCAGATGTACTTACTTTATCGTCATACCCACAACAGGACTAAACTCCTCTCAATATCAAGGGTGTAAGATGGATTAGATATAAGGGTGTTTCATTAAGACGGATCAAAGTCAGCAGTAAATAAATCAGTGTTATTGGTGAAAATTTATTCGTTTCTCTATTGCATCATGTTATTTGTCGTGCAATTATGTGTGAAAAATAATATCGCTCAAATGTCTGCCAAATCTGAAAGAAAAAGAAAAAAAATCATTAGATGCTTAAACTTAATTCACATTAAAACCTGTTCAAGTTATTGGAACACCCTTTTTATATATATATAACATATATATATTATATATTTGGATTTGGTTACATTAGAACATTTGAATATATATATATATATATATATATATATATATATATATATATATATATTGCATGTTCTAATATATATATATATATATATAAAACATTTACATTAAAAACATGCAAGTTAGCGGCATTTGATTTGTTAAATGCAAATATTTGAATATATATAAACATATATATATAAAAATATATATTGTATGTTCTAATGTAAAACTTATATAACAGAAAGAAACATTAAAACCAACAGAGAGTAGAACGGGACTGGAAGAAATAACAGTCTTTTTTATGCTTAAATGCAAACAATTGGCCAAAAGGAAAATTGAATAGCCTACTTAATAATTTTATGCAAATGAAACAGACTGGGACTGGAGTTAAAAAAGAAAAAAGATGGGATGTTGTGGAGGGCCATAACTGCTGACAAACTGAAAGGACAGAAAGAAACATTGAATAACCTACTCAATGATTTTATGCAAACAGGGAGAAGGACAGGGACTGAAAGGAATAGTAAGGGGACAAACATTGCTTTGTATTAAAAAAGATAGGAAATTGTGGAGGGACATAACCACTGAAGTAATGAAGTGATTGAAGGCAACATCGAATAACCTACTTAATGGTTTTATGCAAATAGATAGCAAAACAGGGATTAGAAGGAATAGTAAGGTAACAAAGATTGCTAAGGCCTTAAAAAGATAGGAAATTGTGGAGGGCCATGACCATTGCCCTACTGGGGTAACTGAGGGAAACACTGAATAACCCACTTAGTAAGTTAATAGAAATAGGGAGCAGAACAAGGACTGGAAGGAATAGTAAGGGGAGAAATATAGCTAAAAACTAAAAAAAATAGGAAGTTGTGGAGAACCATCACCGTAGACGTACTGAGGTGACTGAAATATTGAATGACCCACTTAATGAGAATGCAAATAGGGAGCAGAACAGGAATAGTAAGTAAAGAAACATTCCTAATAGAAAGATAGGAAGTTGTGGAAAGCCGTGATTGTTTACATCCTGAAGGAACATGGCAGATAAAAAGCAATACTCCATGTTTTAAATGTAAATTGCCAAAACAAATAAGTTGTGTTATATTGTAATTTCTAAAAGCCACTTTCTTTTTTATTCTTCAATTTTCCCTGTTATTTGGTTCAGGCACAAGCTTTGGTAATTGCAAAGCAAAATTGACGACCACTTGGGAATCAGTTAGTTATGTCCCATGCATGATACATACTTAGGCAATGATGAATCTTTCGATACGTGACTGACATGGCAGATCTTTTCCCTGCAGTAGGTTTCCTTCTGCAGTAGACCAGATGCCATCCAAGGCTATAGAACCCAGTCTGTTCTGCTATTTAACCCATAGCTGGGGGAAGAAGAGTATTCATACCTTTCCAAAGGTTATTAGCACATAAGTGAATGCAATGTATTCAACTGGAATTCTAACTCGGCTCTCTGATTCTTCAATCCAAGCTGCTATCCATTAATCCAACACTTGGGAATACCTAATGCAGTAAGCTTGGATATGCCAATGGTGTAATCTATAACTGCTCGGAATTGGAAATCAAAGAGTTGAGTTCCAGTTCCATATGCGTTTATTATATTCAGTTACATGCAAATATCTTTGTTAAAGGTATGAATCCACCCCTTTTTCTCTTCCACCCATCTATGGGTTAATCAGTACGACTTGTATCAGTAAACCATTATAATCTTCAAAAACTTCTTAGAGTCAAAAAAAAAAAATTTTCTGGCTTGAAATAACTAGAAAAGGTTGATAAGCCATAAAAAAATCTATCAACCACCCAGTTTATTTGGGAAACTGGTAAAAGTCAAAATGGAATTAAAATAATTAGACTACCTAACAAGCTTGTGTAAATAGTTGTTAGAATAGCGATTAGGAGAGATAACAAAAAGACAAAATTTACTAAGTCCTTTAAAATACAGGAAATTCTATAGAGCCATGATTCACCTACAACCTGAAGAGAGAAGGCTGATAAAAGAAAATAAAGAATTCATTGAAGTGTGTGAATTACATAACGAGACATTTTTCATTTGGCTTTCAGTGGAAAGGTTATCATGGGTGGGGGGTCATGAATTTGTTGTGGCTTCTGGGTATATGGTGTCAAAATAAATATCTTAAGTTTTTATATTAATTCTTTGTTGTAATTACCTATTGTCTGACCTTTACTTCATATATATATATATATATATATATATATATATATAGTTTTACAGGGATATATTAATAATGCATCATTGATATATGACAAATATATTGATTCTTCAGGAAAAATAATTTATGGACAGAACTTTGGATTCTCAATAGGAACACCTGTTACTGGTATGGTAAAATTTGTTCTCATAGAATCTCTATGAATTGTTCTTTTCCAAAATATTTTACCTAACAGATCCAATTAAAGAAATATATTTTGATCCCAGCTTGATGCAATCAGATGACTAGCGCACTGAAGAGCTGCGATACAGTGAATGGGGAGAGGGGAAGAATCATTGCGAATAACGAGGTTGAAGATATATATATATATATATTAGAGCGATAGATAGGTAGATAGAACTGGGATATATAGATAGATAGAACTTAGATAGATAGAACTGGGATAGATAGATAGATAGATAGATCAAAAGAAAGAAAGAACTAGGATACATAAATAATATGACTGTGTAATTGAATAGATTGATCAGGCTACTTAGATTCCAGCAAATTTGTAAAGAGAAAAGAACTGCACATGATGGCTGAATGCTATTTGCATCTTGAAAGGACACAATAGAGAAGCAACAGTTAACCTTCCTTAGAAAACCATAAAAACTGTGTCAGCAAAAGAAAACATGGCACAAATGCAAATTGGTTTGCCTTTTTCTGCATTCAATGGCTGATATGTAAATTCCTCCCTCCCACAACCGCTATCATCATAATTTTTTTTTTTTTGGTTTAGCACTTTCTCCCTTTATTCCTATCTTGGAATATTTGGTGTCATCACTTATTTTTTTTCAGTTCAAAATAGAATCAACAAAATGTGGAAAATTCACTTTTAGTGTATTTTTTTTTTTTTTTTTTGGTCTCTTAAAAAAAGCATCTGTTTTCTCTTGAGCTTGTTTAGCAGCACTATTGATAATATATTCACTGAAGATACTTGGGATATACAGGAGCAAGAAAAAGATTCCCCTGAAAGACACAAATAAACACAGACATGCATATATATATATATATATATATATATATATATATATATATAAATAAAATTCTGTTTAAATATTTATCTATATCTACCTCTTTTAATTCTTACATTTTCAGCTTACTTTTGCTAATATTTGCAAAAGTCTCCACAGAACAAATATATTTCAGTGTTTCTTTTTTTCACCTGCAACACATGGACTTATTTGCAAAAAGAATTATTTCCGCCATTAAAGTGTACAATCATAGATGCTTGCATAACTTACCTACCAACTTCATGCACAGACATATTCTGCCATATATAAACAGTCACATCATATAATAATTATGCTTGTCTGTCCCTTTGTTAGTTTGCACGACCATTATGCCCTGCCAACACCTCATAAATAATGGACTATTCCATTTTTGTCACATGGAAATACAAGACATCTCAGAGATGCTACTAGGTTTCAATGAAAGAAAGAAAGATAGAAGTGTTTTACATATCCTGCTAATATCTCATATGTAAAGGGGCTATTCTGTTTTCATTGCATATAAAGACAAGATATATTAGATACGCTACTTGGATTCAATGAAAAAGAGAAAGTGTTTAACATCTTCTGCTAATACCTCATAAATAACAAACTATTCTGTTTTGATTGCGTAAGAAGACAAAACACATATCAGAGACAATACTTGGTTTCAGCGAGAAAATGAAATAAAGAAGGGAAGATAGAAGTATTTAACGGCTGTTTCAGTAAAATGGGAAAAGTTGTCAATTTCAAATCTTTTTATTTGTACCCCCTTATTTCTTAAAATAATGACCAGCATTCATATTTATAAATGTTATTGTAATATTTGGTTAAAGTTCTTAAGCTCAAATATTTAACGATGGGGGGTGGGGTATTTCTACAGATATTTTATTGTTATAAGACTCGTCATAAGCTTATTCAATCAAGATTAAGAGTCATAAGAAATTTCAAATAGGAAAACCGTGAAATTTTCACAGATTAAAACTAGTAAATTAATATTGTTTGTCTATACCTTAACAAATGCAGAAATTTTGCCATCAGGGATAGGAAGTTGTGGAGAACCATGATCTCCTACATCCTGAAGAGACACATGAAGATATATCTCTTATATTCTTCAAAACCAAAACAAGTATGTCTTAGGTTTAAATTTGGATGGGTTGGCAGGAGGATAGGTGTATATCTATAGTCATTTGAATACATGCATGCGTATATGTATTTGGAAAGTTTTATGCATGCATAAATGGTAAACCTGTACATGTATATGTGTGTATTTATATTTATATATATGTATGCGTATTTGTGTGTGTACATGCATGTATATAGGCAGGTGTGTCTCTATGTCCATATATGTGTTTGAAAGATTGATCTATGCATAGATAGGATGTAGACATGTATGTTTGTGTTTACATATGTGTCTGTATGTGTACTATATATATATATATATATATATATATTTAAGCTACACCATAAAAGGTCCGATATCAGAGATAGACCATGCATTAAAATAAATTGAGCTCTGTGGTCAACACCGAGTGGCGACAGTCTGTTTCATGCTTAAAGGCAATCTTAAAACCTGATCATTGTGTTTAAGCATGAAACAGGCTGTTGCCATTCTGTGTCCACTTATATATGTGTGTCTATATATATATATATATATAGAGAGAGAGAGATTAGTGAATATAGATAATTTCCAACACCACTAGCATGACTTGGAGTTCCATGCAGTTTATGAAATCTTCAGGTGCAGAGATATTCTGACCATTAAATAGTTTGTGTCCTCATGGTGATGATTCAAAATTGTGTCACAAGTCTCTGCACCTGAAGATTGCATAAACTGCAAGTTGTGCTATCAATGTTGGATATAATGTATATTCAGTAATATATACTTATAGCATCTGCTTTATAACATTGTGCTCTATTTATAATAATTGAGGAAGAAATATATTTATATGTATTTGTGTGTGTGTATATATATATATATATATATATATATATATATATATATTAAAAGGTATTTGGGGTAGATCATGCTTTTTAAGGCAAGCAGTTTTTGTAATTATAGTGCTCAATATTGAGAAAGAGGCTTAATAGTAATAAATAAAATTTTCATTTATCTGTTCCAACTCTGAGTTTCATGGGAAGTACATCCACTCATTCAATTATAAATCAAGCCCTAAGAGAAGTGGATATAATATCTATCAAATTCAGAGTTGGGATGAATAAGTGAACATTTATTTTTTAATTGTTATATATCATCATGAAGGTAGGAAACTGTTTCATTAAAACTACTGACAAGATACTGCGATTAAGCTTTTTATTTAATTTTGATACTTTCATGGTAATTGCTCCGAGGAGCTGCGTTCGCTGGTTCCCAGACTTCATGAATTCAAGCACCCTACGAGGCTGGCATCCTGCTCTCACACTTTTACTGTTGAAACTACTAAATGTAGCCATCTCTTCTACTCCAATAGCTTCATGTCTTGCACCTCTTGCCTGTGGAACTCCCTTCCCTATTCCAGAGCTATAATCTCCAACTATCTAAATGTAATGTCAATCGACATCTCCAGTTGCCTTGATCTATTCTCTATCCTTCTCCCCATCCTTTCCTCTTTCACTCCTATCTGATCTTGCTCCAAATCTTCTGTAACCCTTTTTGTCCTAGTAGCTTCTCGCCTTGCTTGGGGTGAAAAGCTTAAAAAAAAATATTCATATAAGTGTTTTCTTTTCTGAACATAAAGTTTATAAAAATTGTCCAAATGTTCTGCATATCTGAGCACTTTCAGCTGTTCTTTTAACTGTTGTCAGGGATGATTTTCATTTTTATTTTTAACTGAATGTATGAATTTTTTATGTATGTTTTTAGACTTATAGTAATCTTTTTTTCCAAACATGGCTAGCACATAGTGGCCATGTTCATAGTTGATGTTACTGAGTACTTGGTTTTTCTTTTTTATTGTTAGTGCTTTATTTTTAGTCCTTTTTTACATGTGGATGAGGTTATTATACTTGTGTTTTCTATAAATATGCCTGGGAGGTTTCCATGTGTTTTTAAATGAATCCTAATTGAGCTATGGTCAGAGAGATGTAATTTGAGTCTTCTTTATAAGCATCTAGTGTTATGTTCAATATAATTATTCATGAATTTGGTTTGATCAGGAATGCAGTTTCTTAAAAGGGTGATGTAAATTCATAAATCATATTGGTTCTCTGTAACATAGATCACACAGGTGGGTTTTCATTTTTGATGATAAGGTTAGCTGTTTTAAATATTTTATTGTAGATAATTTAATTTTCTTGTTCTAGTTGACTGGGGTTGTATATTTCTTTATAATGTTACTGAGACAAAATTCATTACTTCAGCTGACATGTATTTGGCTTTTATAGAAAATGCTGATATTCTTTTTATTGAATACATGTAATATGTTGAATCCGCTACATTTGTTTCAACATTATGGTACCCTCAGGCGATTTTTATCAAATGACCTCTTAATGCTTTATTTAAAAAATAAAAAAAATGAATGTTATATTATTTAAAAAAAAAAATTAATAACCAAAAGCACAACGTTGGGGGTAATAGAATGGAGGAGGAGGATGTGAAGAAGGAAAGAGAAGTCTGATTCAACTCTGACTATTAGACTGTTATGTATTTTATATATATATAATATATTTTTATGTATCATAATGTAGTTGGTCAATGTGGGATTTGGTTGACAATGTGTGTACATTTTTATTTATGTGTGGTGGAGTCCATGTGTTGATTGAGTGATGTTTTGTGTGAGAGAGGAGGGAAAAGAATTTAGGTTACACTGGTTGTGGGTGCAGTCAGACACCTCTTTAAGCATATAAATATTATCTGTTATATTTATGATATCACCAACTTGCATATTTCTTTAGCTGCTTCATTCTCAGAGATCCCATCAAATTTTCCTTGCAGACAGTTTTGTCTTTCATTCTAACCTGAAGCTGAAAACAACAGATATTCTTGCAAAATGTATTGTTTATAGCTTTTCCACTTCATCTCTCTCTCTCTCTCTCTCTCTCTCTATATATATATATATATATATATATATATATATATATATTATCACTTTAAACATTATTATTAGTGGATACTATATTTGTGTAGGCCCCCCTGTTTATGTATGATACAGACACACACACACACATATATATATATATATATATATATATATATGTGTGTGTGTAAGTGTTTGTTTTTATGTGTACAGGGTGCAATGGATAAATTATTGTCTAGATTATGCAAAATGAAAATAATACTGACATCTCATTTTAACAAATATATATTTACCAAAATTACACAAAAATATCTTGAAATACTAAAGAGTAAATTTATTCAAGAAAATCCACAATGGCTTCAACCCTGGCCCCCAGACAACTTCGGAATCTTCTGTAACTCTTCAGGATGGTCTCCTTGTTTAAGTTGGTGAATACTGCCATAATCCATGCCTTCAGTTCATCTTTAGCATTGCAAGGAGTTTTGTTGGTTCCATGCTCAACTGCAACCCACACATAATAATCAAGGGAATTGCAGTCTAGGGAGTTAAGTGGCCAGATGTAAGGGGTGATGTAGCCACAGAAATTGTCAGACAGCCATGATTGGGTTCTCTTGCTTGAGTAGCATGGTGCAGAATCCTGTTACCAGACATAGTATCTTCCAGCAGCCACCCTCTTGACCTAGGGCAGCACTACCTCCTCGAGGCACTTGATATAGGCCACTGTATTGAGTCTAAGGCTCTGTGGGGAGATGATTGGAGACATGAGGTTACCATCATTAGTAATCACTCCAAAAGCCATGATGTTGACTGGATATTTGGTTTTCATCCCTCTTGGTACATATTTTGGGTACACAGCAAACCAATGATTGTTCTATATGAATATCTTCATACACTATCTGCCTGATAAGGAATCCAGACATTCCCGTGTCCCTGGCTATAGACCTGATTGACTTCGAGTGATCATTATCCATCCTAACCTGGATCTCACCAACAAATTTAGGAGTTTTTCTCTTATCAAAGTGATCAGAGTGAGTTTTCCAATAGGCTGTACCTTCATAATCAGCATTAGACTCATCCAACTCTTTCTGAATTCTCTGCACTCTCCTCCGATTGACACCCAAATACTCTGAAATGTTTGTATTGGAGCTTCCGGCAAAAGTGCCATGCAGTACGTCATGCCATTTCCAAATTTCTAGCAGAGTGAATTGTGTCATGGTGCTTTTTTTTCTCACAGACAGTAACCTACTCACCCTATTATACTGTTGTTGAGATGTTGAGTGTTTTTCGCGTGCGTGTATTGCAATAAGGACAAACACATACGTAGGGAAAAATACTGGTATATCCGAAGAGGTATTTACAACAGAGAGATTAGTAGTCAAACGAACGCAGGTTAGTCAGTAACAATCAGAAAGAGTATAAAGTCCAACTGTATCTTCCGGTAGAGAGACGGAAGTGTGATGGTCACCTGATCTTCCCAGAACTCTATAGAACTGTCCTATTAGTAGTAGAGATATCATTCCATTCTGATGAGAAGGTGGGTGCGCCCCAACAACTGTACAGTTGACAAAATCAAAAACCAAAAAAAAACACACATGTGCAAAATTAAAAATATAAAACGGCGACAATTTACCCATCGCACCCTGGATGTTTGAAGGATTGATAGACCCGTGGATATGGGGGTGATGAAAATTGTTATGATGTTGATTTGGGGTTAGTAGAGTCAAACGCCAAATAACACGTAACAAATAAAAGGGTTTTAATAGGTTGGTAAATAGGTACAGAAATCGCCTGAGTAGTCAATCACTAGCTCAGCTAAGAACGGCTCCGTCTCTCTGTCTTCTGACATACCACTATTTAACGTCTTTGTTCGCAGACAAGTTCATCTTCAAGAGGGGTGGTAGGTTTCCGACACAACAAAAATTCATGAAGTCTTGAGTTTAATGCAATGTTAAATATGTTATTATTAATTGGAAAAACAATATTATTATACCATGTTCCATATCAAGGATAGAATATTTGAAAATATAAACAATGTGAACATATAAATCAATATAGTCTCTATATAGATAGATAGAGAGATAATAAGATATGAACAAAAAATGAATGAGAATAGATAACAAACAAAATGATATCAACAGATTGAAAGAGAGAGAGAGAGAGACAAAAAATAAAATAGGAACAGAATGTAAAAGATAGATTGAATGAGAGAGAAGAGAAAGAGATAGAGAGAGAAAAAATAATGAATGAGATAGATATGAAGAGAAAGCGATAGAGAGGAATGAATGATAGAATGAAAAAGATAGAGAAAGATAATGAATGAGAGATATGAAGAAGAAATGAGAGAGAAGATAATGAATTAGATAGAAGAGAGATAGAGAAAAAGATAATCAATTAGATAGATAATGAGAAAGTGATAGAGAGAGAAAGATAATGAATGAGATAGATATGAACAGAAAGTGATAGAGAGAGAAAGATAATGAATTAGATAGATATGAAGAGAAAGGATAGAGAGAGAAAGAAAGAATGAATAGAATGAGATAGATAGAGAGAGAAAGATAATGAATTAGAGAGAGAAAAAAGATAAGAGAGAAAGATAATGAATGAGATAGATATGAACAGAAAGCGATAGAGAGAAAGAAATGAATTAGATAGATATTAAGAGAAAGTGATAGAGAGAAAGATAATGAATTAGATAGATATGAAGAGAAAGATGGAGAGAAAAAGATAATGAATGAGATAGATATGAAGAGAAAGATAGAGAGAAAAAGATAATGAATGAGATAGATATGAACAGAAAGCGATAGAGAGAAAAGATAATGAATGAGAAATGAACAGAAAGTGATAGAGAGAGAAAAGATAATGAATGAGATAGATATGAAGAGAAAGCGATAGAGAGAAAAGATAATGAATGAGATAGATATGAAAGCAGAAAGAAAGATAGAGAGAAAAGATAATGAATGAGATAGATATGAACAGAAAGTGATAGAGAGAGAAAGATAATGAATGAGATAGATAGATATAGAGAGAGAAAATTAGATAGATATGAAGAGAAAGATAGAGAGAAAAGATAATGAATTAGATAGATATGAAGAGAAAGTGATAGAGAGAGAAAGATAATGAATGAGATAGATATGAAGAGAAAGTGATAGAGAGAAAGAAATAAATTAGATAGAATGAAGAGAAAGCATAGAGAGAGAAAGATAATGAAATGAGATAGATATGAACAGAAAGAAAGAGAGAAAGATAATGAATGAGATAGATATGAACAGAAAGTGATAGAGAGAGAAAGATAATGAATGAGATAGATATGAAACAGAAAGTGATAGAGAGAGAAAGATAATGAATGAGATAGATATGAAGAGAAAGTGATAGAGAGAGAAAGATAATGAATTAGAAAGATAATGAATGAGATAGATATGATAGAGAGAGAAAGATAATGAAAGATAGATATGAACAGAAAGGATAGAGAGAAAGATAATGAATGAGATAGATATGAACAGAAAGCGATAGAGAGAGAAAGATAATGAATGAGATAGATATGAACAGAAAGTGATAGAGAGAGAAAGATAATGAATGAGATAGATATGAAGAGAAAGTGATAGAGAGAGAAAGATAATGAATGAGATAGATATGAACAGAAAGAAGAGAGAGAAAGATAATGAATGAGATAGATATGAACAGAAAGATAGAGAGAAAAGATAATGAATAATGAATGAGATAGATATGAAGAGAAAGATAATGAAAGATGATAGAGAGAAAGGAGAGAAAGATAATGAATGAGATAGATATGAAGAGAAAGTGATAGAGAGAGAAAGATAATGAAAGATAATGAATGAGATAGAAGAAGAGAAAGTGATAGAGAGAAAAGATAATGAATTAGATAGATATGAAGAGAAAGAGAGAAAGATAGAATGAGAAAGATAAAAGTGAATAATGAGATAGATATGAACAGAAAGTGATAGAGAGAGAAAGATAATGAATTAGATAGATATGAACAGAAAGTGATAGAGAGAGAAAGAGAATGAGAAGATATGAAGAATGAGAAAGATAATGAATTAGATGATAGAAGAGAAAGGATAGAGAGAGAAAGATAATGAATGAGATAGATATGAAGAGAAAGTGATAGAGAGAGAAAGATAATGAATTAGATAGATATGAAGAGAAAGTGATAGAGAGAGAAATGAATGATAAACAGAAAGATGAGATAGATATGAACAGAAAGTGATAGAGAGAGAAAGATAATGAATGAGATAGATATGAACAGAAAGTGATAGAGAGAGAAAGATAATGAATTAGATAGATATGAAGAGAAAGTGATAGAGAGAGAAAGATAATGAATGAGATAGATATGAACAGAAAGTGATAGAGAGAGAAAGATAATGAATGAGATAGATATGAACAGAAAGTGATAGAGAGAGAAAGATAATGAATGAGATAGATATGAACAGAAAGCGATAGAGAGAGAAAGATAATGAATGAGATAGATATGAAGAGAAAGTGATAGAGAGAGAAAGATAATGAATGAGATAGATATGAACAGAAAGCGATAGAGAGAGAAAGATAATGAATGAGATAGATATGAACAGAAAGTGATAGATAGATAGATAGATAGATATAACAAATGAGACAGACCTGAACAGAATGATAGCAAGATATAACGAATGAGATTAGATATGAACAGATAGATAGATAGATAGATAGATAAATGTAACCAAGCATAAATGCATGCATGTTATCATACTGTGTGTCTGCATAGCCTCGGAGCCCTCCACTGAAAGTGGACCTTACATTCTCATCTGTGATGTGTGAGAGGGACTATTCACTCACAACTGGGTGGGTGTTTATGCATCTATCGTTGTCATTTACTTAATTCCCATGCTTGCAAGTCAGGTGCAGCTCATCTGGTTACACATTTCTGCACCTGACGGCTGGTAGGCCACCTGAAATCAACCCTTCACCTGGTTTCTCTGACAGTCTGGTGAGACATTGAGTGCAAAGTCTATTCTGGCATGATCTGGGTTGAGACCACCCTACAATAATGAATATCAATAAATATATGATATATATGTGTGTGTGTGTGTGTGTGTGTGTGTTTACAATTATATGTATGAACAGGTGCTGAAAAGTTTCCGCCTGGTCAAGGAGGGATTTTGTTAAATTTGGGGAAGTGGGTGAGGCTGAGAAATTTTCAGCACCCCCATTATATGTTTCTGTATTCATATGCATGTGTGTGTGTGTGTTTGTTTTTTATTAATCATTTCACCCCAAGTAAGGTGATAATGCCAATAAGATGCAAGGTGGGTACTAGGAATGAAAGCGAATGAGAAGACTTTAGTGAGAAGAAAGGACAATAAAAGAACAAATTCAGTTAGACAGAAGATGAGTTATCGGTTTTTTATGTTTGTTTAATCAAAGTAAACTGGCAGCCATTTTGATTAATTTCTTTTTCTCATGTTAATTTCTTTATTTATTTTCAGTTGCTAAATTTTTAAATTTAATAATAATTTTAATAATAAATTTAATAATTATTTAAATTTAAAATTATTAATTTAAATTTTATTTTTTGCTGTTGTTCTTTTCTGGGATTTATTTGTTTTTTTTTTTAAACAGAAGACAAGAAATTAAAGATTACAAAGTCTTGATGCAATACAATTACTTTCTTCATCAATTGTCAAATTCAACAGAACATGATTATTAAGAAATTATCTCGATAATCACTGGCATAAAATATAGTTTTGTTTTGACATTAAATTAAAAAAGATGAGATAAAAACAAAAGTGAGGAGAGAGGACAATGAAAGGATAAGGTTTGGTAAGATGAAAGATGGTGATTAACATTTCATTTAAATTTTTGCTGATTGTAAGTGGCAGGGAAGTAAGAAATCATTAGAGTTTCACAGGTTAAAGTGCGAGAAAAGAAACTATGAGAATAAAACTGAAGGTCGCATCTAGTTACTTCAACAGTATAACCTAGTTGCTAATCTTGTAGCATGCATAAAGACAGAAGATGGCGATTGGTGATGCATTTAAATTTTTGCAGATTGTATATGGTATAGAAATGTGAGTTGAGCTAAATAAATATTCATCAGAACATGGCTACTAGAAAATCATCTCGATAATCACTGTATTTCACAGCATATAAAATACTTTGATGCATTAAACACGCCCACAAATTTTGAAGAAATCGGGAGGAGGGGATTTCCTGGAATTTCATAGCCCTTCCCACTTTCCCCAATTTTACCCACTTAATAGCATATTTCAGCCTGCAAACCTGACTAATCATCACAAATTTGTCACAGACCGAGAAGAAGTACCAAATTTATTGTAACAATTTAGAATGTAATAATTAGAAGAGAATTTAACTCCTGTCATCGACCTTTTGATTTATAGAATGTAGGGTGGTTTTTGGAAATATTTTATAGGAAAAAAAATGCAACTCATAAGCAGCAAAAATATGAGATATATATATATATATATATATATATATATATATATATATATATATATTTTTTTTTTTTTTTTTTTTTTTTTTTTCAGCTATATTTCTTGACTTGTTAGTGAAATGTCTCATGTGATATAAAACCTGAAAAATTACAATAAAACAAACAGGGGAAGAATTTTTATCACCCACCATCAGGCAAGAATGTCCGCATTGGACAGCATTTCTGATAATAGTAATTACATTAACTGCCAGAGGCTTGTTACCTGTAATATCTGCACGAAGTTACAATTAGAATTTAGGTCTGTTTAATTCGTCTGCAGATCTTCATTATACATGCTTTTTCAAATTCTTTCTCCTGAACACAGCCTGTGAATTCTTCACAACTGAATGTCCGATTTTTATCATTTGAATATTTAACTTCATTTTGGAAGAACAATTTTTTTACTCGGAGATAGAGTAGCTTTGAATAGTACACAATTTGAAAATCCGATCACTAGTTGCAACTTGTAATCAACAAAGAAAATGCTATGTCATACCTGATCTCCTATAGGGCAGTGAATGCTAGACAATCTTCACATGCCTTTCAGAAGCTAAGCAAAGTATTAAGATATAGGAAAATATCCTTAGAATCAAAGAAACATGCTGAAATACTAAGAAGAGAACTGAAGGGATGGAGATGTGGTTCTACAGATTAATGTTTTTTGAAATAAAGAAAAAACTGATGGACTGCTATATAATATCTTTCTCCTACATGGTAGTGAATGCCAAACAATCTCTTCAGAGATTAAGAAGAAACTTGAAGCAACAAAGATGTAGTGCTACTGATAAATGTCCTTAGAAACAATTAAAAGAGTGCTGGACTGCTACGTAATATCTATTCATTCTATTATTGGTAGTGAATTCTGTGGAGTGAGAAATGTAGTTCTACTGATAAATCTCATTAGAAACAATTAAAATACTGCTATATAATATTGAATTTATTTTTAATTCTACGACTTCTTTCCCAAAGATGCCAAGTCATAGGCCTATCATTACTTCCATAGCAAATGTTCAGACAGACTTCATTCTTTAATGTCATTTGCTCAGACCTTTGCACCCAAGAACCCACTTGTTATGACAACAGGGTTGAATCACTCTAATTCCTTACATATTCCTTTGGTAAGAAAAATGTTCTACCCAGATGACATTTTCCCAATAACAGCTTCTTGCTGGAACTGACTCCCTCATGGATGCTTCCCCAAATACTAAATACTATCTCTTCAATTTTAACGTCAACCATTATCTATCCTCCATATCCTCACAATTTTCACTTCTAATTTCCTCTTATTAATTTCATATCATACAGTAAACCTCTACGTTCAGTGACTTTTGGGCTTCATATTGGATGGACTGTAGTAAAAAAAAAAAAATAAAGTTAAAATGTGTAAGATTAAAATTTCTGTCATGCTGTATATTTTTTTTTTTCGTACATATCTGCGGAGATGAGATAGAACATCAGCTTCAAAACTTCTGTCTGAATTTCCAGGATGAGGAATTATCCTTATTTAATTTTGGATTAATGTCTCCATCTTTCTTTTTGTTATAAATAACATTTCCTCCATTGCCCCAATAGGTGTCTGTCTATCTGAGAAACCTTCAGTGAATTCCAAACTTAACATTTTATTTAATTTACATGGGTAGGTTATTCTGATTCTATTATCCATGTCTATGCATATGTCATCGTTTTCTCTTTATAACACAGCTCAGTTATTGCTATCCCTGTTTTTACCATATCTAGCTAAGCCAGTACCCAGTCCAATCACAGGGACATGGTTAGTAAAAACTCAGTTTCAGACATTGTGAAAACACAAATATCAGTAGCTGAGTAGTCCTAAAAATGAACAAGATATTCCTAGACATTTACAGTGAAGTGAGAACAATCTACCCTCAGGGATTAAATAAATGGTTCAATCCTAAATTCCCCATAGTTTATTGTTATAATGACAACTTTTTGACTGTTGTCCCGCTTCTGTTCATGGCACAAATAGCCTGGTAGATTAAAGAGTTGATTTGTAGATTTTGGTGATGTAGTAATTCTGAGTTCAATCCTTGAGGTGGGTAGAACAGACTTGGTCTAAGTGGTAACTGGACTTACAATAACTTGCGCAATGTCTTTCTTTGACTGGCTTGGCAGTTATTCCCTCAGTAGGTTGCTGCTTCTTTCTGTAATAAACTGGTTACTAACCAAGGCTATAGGACCCAATCTGTCCTGCTATTCAACCCATAAATGGGGAGAAGAGAGGAATTCATACCTTTCACAAGGGTATTTCAGCGTAAGTGTATGTAATAAACCCGACTAGAATTTGAACTTGGCTCTTTGATTTCTCATTCCAATATACATTATGTCACAACATAATAACTTAGCAGTATTAAAAAAGAACAAGATGAGATATCCTTAGATATGGGCAACAAAGCAAGAACAATCTAATCTTGTAGATTTAATAAAGTATTCAATTTCAAATTCCCATAAGGTTATACAGATTTAAAGACTCCTAATGAAGGCTGAAGAGTGCAATGACTGAAACATTATAATAATTACTACAAAGATGAGGACATCAGTTTGAATAAAAATAAAAGCCCTGGATAATATTACACTTTTTATTTGCCCAGGTTTCAGTTTGAGCTCATAATGTTATCGTGCGGATTAATCTACTCCTTATTAACTGGAAGTATTAGCACAAATGAATATAAGTCTGAGGTACTTTAATATCTGACATTCCATTTCTTGATATCAGAAATCTTAACATTTAACATTACGTCAGACTTGTGAGTAAAGATATCGCAATGAGACTCTTTTTATCTCCGGTTTATAAGCAATTCGTATCAGTTGGGAGGGGAAAAATGCTATTATTTCTCGCTTTCCTTTTCCCCAGAATGTAATTTTGGTGTGAAATGAGGACCAACCATGGAATAAATAAGATTGAATCTCTTCCTTCCATAATCTTTAAGCAGGAATAATTTTGGGATACCTTATTTATAGCAGCAACAGATTGTCATAAAAACTGGGATTATTAACATAAAGTCATAGCTTCCAACTTATCACAGTGCATAAATTCTATTTAAAGAAAATATTTGGAATTTGTAGATGACATGTACGGTTGGATTGTTGATATGTTTTTGAAGATGTGTAAGTAAGTCTATAGAACATGTATTAGCATGTGTGTAAAGGTGGAGTAGCAGATAATAGCATGGACTGGGGGATTGGTGAGCCATGTTCGAATTCCAATTGAGTTCACTACATTCACTTACGTACTAATACCCTTGGGGAAGGTATGAATTCATCTCTTCTCCTCCCAGTTATAGGTAAATAGGATAGACTGGGTCCTATAGCCTTGGATAGCAACTAGTCTAGGAGAAGGAAAAACTCTGAATTCAAAACCAGCATAGAGATGGTTAGGCTCCATCAGTCTATCTTGTTCAGGAAACACCCATGCTACTGCAACTGCAGTACATATGCTACACCTATGACCCCAGAGGGTTACAGGTTTTAAAAAAAAAAGAAATTATCAAATATTATTATTATTATTTTGATTAGATGAGGCATTATCAGGCCTTAAAATCATTTATCATTACGAGATGTGCAGGTGATGTAATGGATAGTAACGAGAAATTGGAGAATCAAGTTCAAATTCCAGTCACGTCCATTACTTTTATTTACATGCAAATACCTTTCTCCCTCCACCTACCCAGCTAAAGATAAATAGCAGGACAGACTGGATCCTATAGCCTTGGGTAGCAACCGGTCTAGAAGGAAAAACTCTGAATTTAAAACCAGCATAGAGATGGTTAGGCTCCATCAGTCTATCTTGTTCAGGAAACACACATGCTACTGCGGCTGCAGTACATATGCTACACCTATGACCCCAGAGATATTCATGTTTAAAAAAAAAAAGAAGAAATTATCAATTATTATTTTTATTAGATGAGTCATTATCAGGCCTTAAAATCATGTATCATTACGAGATGTGCAGGTGGTGTAATGGATAGCAACCCGGAAGTAGAAATTCGAGAATCAAGTTCAAATTCCAGTCAGGTTCATAACATTTACTTACATGCAAATACCCTAGCTATGGATTAAATAGTGGGACTTGTAACTGGAAAAATCATCTGGTACATTTAACTAGTCTTATGTTTTACCAATGAACTGGCTTTGACAAAAAAATAATTTTTTTTCAAAAAAATTTTAAAAAGATTTTGAAAAATCATTGTTTTCAAAAAATGTTAATTTAGTGTTCACTTACAAAAAAAAAAACCCATGAAGGGTTGATAAACATAAAATACACATCAATCAAACAATGTTTACTTGCATTATTTACATTACCGATAGTCATCTTAATTTTCATTGCCATATTCACAATGTTTTGGCTGGTATACAATCCGGCCTTCTTCAGATGATTGGAATATGGCAATGAAGACAAGCATAACAGTCATGCAAATAACGCAAGTAATCATAATGCCTCATCTCAGAGATATAGACAGACAACTAATGTTTATTTTTCAGGCTGGCAGAACTTCTACCAAAAAGCATTCAGCAGATAACTAGACCTATAATGTTTATTATTATTAATAATGTTCATTATTAATAATAACATGGGCAGGTGTCGCCCAGTATTCACTTTCCAGTCTCAATAGAGACAAATAGTGTCTCCATGTCCTTGTGGGTAATGAATTATTTTCCACCCTACAACCATTTTCCCATAGTCAGAACATCACAAAGTTCTTGCAGCTTTATTGCTATTTCCATGAAAAGTGTTCATATGAATTTACATTCCTTCATTCCACCAGTTCTAACTTTCATGGCTAAAATCCACCATGCCATACACATTGCAATGAAACCAACCTCATTTCCTCCATATGCCATTGGTGAGATGTAGGTCCCACTCAAGTAGCCTCTTTCTACAAACTGTTTCTTTGTGGAATTAAATCCCAAGTGGATGCTTCCCTGATCATTACAATCTTAACCTGTTCGAGTCTAACATTAACATATCCCCCATAAACTGTCCCTGACTCTAACTCTCTACCTTGAGAGGCTCTAGGGTCTCATACATTGTAAAAAATTATTATTATTATGATGATGGTTCTAAGTTTAAATATATTTAAATATTCATTCCCTTCATATTCCATTTGTGAAATGTAATTCCACTTCAGCAGCTTCTTCCAACCAAACCTTGCTTTGTGGAACCAACTCCCAAGAGGATGCTTTCCTGATCATTGAACTCTTAACCTGTTCAAGTCTAAGGTTCCTCATATATCTCCATAAAGTGTCTCTTACTCTCAAACCCTCTACCTTGAGTAGATCTAGTGTACATTATAAAAAGGAAATTATTATTATAATAATGGTGCCAAGGTTCTAATGATGCTATTATGTTTCTAATGAAACTCTAGCATGTTAGGAATTTAAAGTTTTAAATTTGAATGTTAAAATTATTGTTCATTTGTTCTGAGGAGTATAAATATGAGATCTGATAATAAAATCAATAGATTTATCAAACATCTGGCCTTTAGGAGTGTTTTAATGCAAGGAAAGTTGGTTCTCTGTGTCGCACCCGAAGGTTTTTCCCACCTGAGTCCATCCTTCAAATCTACAAATCAACCATTTATCCTTGCATGGAATACTCCTGCCATATATGGTCTAGTTCACCCACTGTTCATCTCGAGGTCCTTGGCAAAATCCAGAGACCGATATGCAATGTGGTTAGTCCTGATCTGGTATCCCGTCTGCAGTCACTATCTTACAGATGTACTGTCTTCCCTCTAAGTACTTTCAGGGTAACTACTCCAACAAGCTAATTTTGCTGGTTCCCAAACTGAATGAATTTAAGCATGCTACTAGGTTAGCATCTCGTTTCCCCCTTTCACTGTCGAAACGATTAAATGTGACCATCTCTTCTACTCCAACAGCTTCTCATGTCACACCTTCCGTCAGTGGAACTCCTTTACTATCACTTGCTTCCGTGATAGCTATAATTTTCAAATATTCCAATATAATGTCAATCAACATCTTCTGTTGCATTGACCTTGACCCCTGTCCTTCTCTTTATCCTTTTCCCAAACACTCCTCTTTACTCTTACTTTCACTCTCTGTAACCCCTTGTCTGCTAGTGGCACTCCCTCCTTGCTTGAGGTGAAATACTTAAAAAAAAACCCAAAAAGACTTCAGTAGTTCAACTAGATAAATGACTTGATCTTTTCTTGAATAATAATATCTTTTATTTAAAAAATAATGCACACGAAGAACAATGAAACTGTTTGCTTTAAATTTTCCTTAGTCTCATCGATTTAAATCAACTTTCCAGATTCTGGACAGAATTTGAACCAAGTTTTCCAACGTGAACACAAACTTGGAGATTTTAGTTAAAGGGAAATAACTGATACTGAGATATTCAGAAGAGGCATGGCACGTGGAACTAGAACAATCCACCCCAGTGGATGTAATAAAGGGTTCAGTTTGAAATTCCAATCACCTGAAGAAGGCTGAATGGCCAAAACATTGTGAGTATCGCAGCAAAATGAGAACAACATTCTCAAGGATGTAAATAGTGTAATTAGACAATTTATGTTCAAATTCTGCCCAGAAATCAGGAAAATGGTCTGAAATAGAATAAATAAAAAAAATATCTTAAACAAAGTACTTTTATTGCTCTTCAACCAAAACTGCACAAATAAGAAATTGCTGCTCAAATACACCTTTATATATATATATATATATATATATATATATATATATATATATATATATATGTGTGTGTGTGTATGTACTTCCAAGAAAATGGTGAAATGCCTGGCTAACTTGACATCTTTCTTTTTATTCCTCTCTTAAATTTTCCTGTTAACTGAAATAGTAAAGAATAATGGGACATGTTTATATTCAGGGAAAAGAACATCACTGCAGCATTCTCTCTATCCTTTATAGCCAGTCTCTTCTATTTGTATAAATTCATTGCATTGAATTTAGCAGCACTCAGGATGGTAATGGTGATGATAATATAGCCAGTTCCCAACAAGAAAATAATTGGCATTCACTGACCGAGCAGCCAGTACTGCTTTCACTTGAAATTTATGAAATCTCTTAAAACAACTTCTCAGGAAAACAGGTTTCCCATCTCCACTTGCTGCTATTGCTTTTTCCAGTTTGACCGGAGATGACTTCCTTGCCGTTTAGTTGAATGTTTGCTTTACTTCCTGACCAGTGACCATAGGAAATAAATGTCAATACAGTGAAACCCGGATATAATAGACCCGGATATAAGAGAAACCCGGATATAAGAGAGATTTTATCTGCTCCCAAATTAGAGCCTGTGTTAATGTATATAAAATAGACGAAACCCGGATATAAGAGACTTCTTCTCCGGTCCTGACAACTCTCTTATATCCGGGTTACACTGTATCAAAAATATTAATATACAGTGTAACCCGGATATAAGAGACCCGGATATAAGAGAAACCTGGATATAAGAGAGATTTTATCTGGTCCCAAATTAGAGCCTGTGTTAATGTATATAAAATAGACCAAACCCGGATATAAGAGAAACCCGGATATAAGAGACTTCTTCTCCGGTCCTGACAACTCTCTTATATCCGGGTTACACTGTATCAAAAATATTAATATACAGTGTAACCCGGATATAAGAGACCCGGATATAAGAGAAACCTGGATATAAGAGAGATTTTATCTGGTCCCAAATTAGAGCCTGTGTTAATGTATATAAAATAGACCAAACCCGGATATAAAAGAAACCCGGATATAAGAGACTTCTTCTCCGGTATCGACAACTCTCTTGTATCCGGGTTACACTGTATTACAAAGCTAAAGTTTTTAATCTCTAACTATTTATATTACACATAGAATAGTCCTCGTTTGTCAGTAATGGTATTATTAATATTAGCCGTTTCCCTACAAGGAAACATTTGGCATTCATTGACCAAGAAGCCAATACTGATTTCAGTTGAAATTTATTCTTTCTCTTAAAATAATTTTCCAGGAAAATAAGTTTGTCGAGCCAATAGTAGTTATCAATTTTACCAATATTGATTGAAGTTTCCTTCCTCATCTTTTATTTGAATGCTTGCTTTAATTCCTGACCAATGCCAATAGAAAATAAATATCTATATACCGAACTGGCAGTTTTTAATCTCTAATCAAACCTAAGCATTTACATTACACATAGAACAGTCCTCTTCTCTTAGCAATGCTATTAGTAATATTGACCATTTCCATACAAGGATACATTTGATATTCATTGACCAGGAAGCAAATACTGTTTTCGGTTGAAATTTATTCTTTCTCATAAAATAATTTTCCAGGAAAATAAATTTTTCAAGAATAGTAGATGTTATTGCTTTTTCCAGAATTGATTGGGAGTTTCCAACCTAACATTTTATTTGATGTACAATGGGGAAAATAAGTATTTCATTCCCTGCTGATTTTCTGAGTTTGCCACCTTACAACAATGGGAATGGTCCATAATTTTCAGTGAGAGATAGAATATAAAAAAAAAAGATTCTAGAAAATCACATTATATTAATTTTTGAACATTTATTTCTTTTTTACTGAAAAAATAAATATTTCACCCCATAGCAAAACATAACTCAGTATTTGGTGAAGAAACCCTTGTTGGCAACACAACAGCCAGACGTTTACTGTAGTTGGTTACCAAGTTTTTACAGATCCCTGGGGAGGTTTTGGCCCACTGCCCTTTGCAGATCCTCTCCAAATCCTTAAGGTTTGTAGGTTGTCATTGAGCAACTCAAACCTTGAGCTCCGTCAACTGATTCTCTAAAGGATTAAGGTCCAGAGACTGACTAGGCCACTCCATTACCTTAATGTGCTTCTTCTTGAGCCATTCCTTTGTTGCCTTAACCATATGCTTTGGTCTCCTATATAAACTAGATTCCATGGAAAAAAGCAAAAATATCATCTTCTGCTGGATTCCTAGCCATGTTGGAATCCAAGGAGGAGACAAGGCAGATACTGCTGCTAAATCATCTTTAAAAATGACAATAGATGAAAATCTTAAAATTCCATATACAGACTTAAAATCTAAAATAGATAAATATATAAGAAACAAATGGCAAAAATCATGGAAAAACCAAACTGGAAACAAACTATTTCAAATTAAACCTAAAATAGGAAAATGGGGAAATAATCTTGGAAATACTCGGAAAAAACAAGTCATCATAACCAGAATACATATAGGACACACATACTTAACCCATTCTTCTAGATTAAAAAAGACAAATCCACCAAAATGCAGATATGGAAGCCCAATCACAATAAAACATATCCTATCGGAATGCAAAGCCATAACTAAAATAAGACAAAAATATCTCAATGGAAAAGGCTTAAAGGAAATTTTTAAAAATACAGACACAGATAAAATATACAACTTTCTCAAATAAATCAAGATCCTCAACAAAATATAACACTTTCAAATAGTGTATATGTGTGTATAGACATATATATGCGTGCATGGATGTAGATACAAAAATATACAATCAGAAACAATCACAAGAAAAAGCAATCCAAAAAAAATACAATAGATTATGAAACCCAACAGCCTCCCAACCTTTTATACAATATAACCATCTTAAATTCATAAATAAATAAGGCTTCAGCATAAAATGACCCAAATAGGAGTTGACATGCCGTTAAATCCAACATCCATATGCTTTGGATCATTGTCATGCTGGAACACCTATCCACAACACATCTTCAGTGTCCTAGCTGAGGCATGGAGGTTTTCACTCAAGATTTCTCTGTACTTGGCCCCATCCATATTTCCCTCGACCCAGTGTAGTCGTCCTGTCACCTTAGCAGAGAAACAGCTCCAAAGTATAATGTTTCCACCACCATGCTTAATAGTTGGGATGGTGTTCTTGGGGGTCAAAGTCAGCTTCTTTTTTTTCTCCAAATACAGTGAGTCAAGTTGATGCAAAAAAAGCTCAACTTTAGTCTCATCTGACCACAGCACTTTTTCCCAAACTTCCTTTGAATCATCCAGGTGCTCATTTGCAAACTTCTGATGTGCATGTACATGTGCCTTCTTCAGTAGGGGAACCTTGTGGGCACTACATGATTTCAGTCCACCATGACATAGTGTGTTACTAATGGTCATCTTGGTGACTGTTGTCCCAGCTGCCTTGAGATCATCAACAAACTCTTGCCACATAGTTCTGAGTTGTTTCCTCATGTTTCTTCTCCTCAGGTTTACTCCATGTTGGGAGATCTTGCGTGGAGCTCCAGATCAAGGGAGATTGATAGTCAATTGGTATTTCTTCCATTTTCTTATTTTCCCACCGACAATTGACTCCTTCTCACCTAGCTGCTTGGCAATCATCTTGTAGCATATTCCAGTCTTGTTCCGGTATACAATTTTGTCCCGGATGTCCTTAGACAATTCTTTCATCTTGTCCATTGTGGAGAGATTAGATTCTGATTCATTGAAGGATTCTTTGAACTAGTGTCTTTTATACAAGTAATGAGTACTTGATTAGGAGTAATAATTGAGTAATAGGACTAGTCTATATGCCTCCTGGTCACATAACTGGTCTGTGGGGCCTGAATCATTGCTGGTTGATAGGGGGTGAAATATTTATTTTTTTAATAAAAAAGAAATGAATATTCAAAAATTAATGTAATGTAATTTTCTAGAATTTTTTTTTATATTCTATCTCTCACTTTCAAAATAGACCTACTCTGAAAATTATAGACCATTCCTATTTTTGTAAGATGGCAAACTCAGAAAATCAGAAAATTTACCATCTGATGCTAGTAAAATCTTTCAGGAAATAGAGATGGCAACATAGCAACCATTGGAGATATAATGGTAATGCTAGTATTAGCTGTTTTGTTATAAGGAAACATTTGACAATCATTTGGCGAGCAGCCAGTACTGCTTTCAGTTGAAATTTATAAAATCTTTGTCTAAAAACAGTTTTCTAAGAAAACTGTTTTCTCAAGTCCAGTAACTATTATTGCTCTTTCCAGTGTTGATGGGGGGTTTCCTTCTTAACCAACATTTTATTTTAATCATTGCATTAATTCCTAGCCAATGCCAATAGGAAACAAATGTTTGTATTGTGAAGCTACAGTTTTTAATCTCTAACCTCGCCCAGCCATTTACATTACCATATAATAATCCTCTTCTTTCAGTAATGATATTAGTAATATTAACCCTTTCCTTAACAAGGAAATATTTGGCATTCATTGAATAAGCAGCCAGTACTACTTTCAGTTGAAATCTATAAAATCTTGTCTTAAAACCACTTTTCAAGAAAACAGTGTTCTCAACTCTTTCCACTATTGATATGGAAGTTTTCTTGCTAACCATTTTATTTAAAATAGTGTGGAATGTTGACATCTTGATTATGTCATCATTTTCTCTTCAAGTTACATTTTATATCTGTTATAAAATAAAATAAGACATATCTCGGCTGATTTGCAGGCAAATAAACTAACATACTCAAGAGCCAGAGCCGGATGTGAACGGAACAAGGCCCAGTCACAAAATGACCATATTTACGCATTTACTCATATTCTCGATGCACGAGTTCCGGTCGAAAAATAAGATAATATTTTAAAGTGTTTCTATTTTTCGACCAATAAAAATGCTTTCCTCCTAATAATTTTACAAGCCTGTCAAGCCATAAAAAAACGCCATAAAAGGGGTCACACGGAAGTACAACAGCAGTCAACAGGAGGCCAGGGAAGAGATCTGTCACGGTCAGGCTGTGCAGTCAGCAGCAGTAGCAAGACGCCAACCAGCGAGAACTACTATGAGAGATCAACCCAGATCTTCAGCTGGCCTATGAACTATATCACAAGGTAGCTGTCCCAAAACCACACATTCCTATTGAAATAAATCACGTAAATCTATTTCTGCTGTTGTCGTATTCCTTTCTTGTGTCTATAACACTGGTGTCAGAAGCGTACAGCAAGAGAAATATGGGCGACTACACGAGCTTCACCCGATCCGAACTATTCTCGTGATGTGCTTTCTGTTATCTGGTACAGTTCTTGGTTTGTATTTCTATAGCACAGATTCACAATGTTCAAAAAACAATGGTTTCTGCAGAGATCCTCAGGCTTTTTTTTGTTCAAAGCCATTTTTATCCATTGATCTTAGAAAGTGGTGTATACAGCTGACACTTTAGGTATTTTTGAATGGATTTGGGAACTTAAGCTATAAATTAAACAGTTTCATTATCAAACCATTTTCTCACATCAGGGATTAAAAATTACTTCAAGGGAATCAACACTGTTGATCTTAAAGAAGACAATCTATCATCAGTCTGTCGACTGGTGCCACAATATTACAAAGAACTTTACCAAATAAGAAAAACCACATCACTTGAAAACTTCCAAAAGCAACAACAATAAAAGTGAGTATCATATGTAATTAGAAAGGAAAATAATCAAGATGTAGACATTCCCTACTACTTTAAGCAGAAAACTAGGAAGGAATCTCCCATCAATGCTAGAACTGATTCAGGTATTTGAAGCTTAGGTGTTGGGTGGACTGGCTTGTTGCTTTCAGTCTCTCAAAAATCACACTATCATTTCATCATTACGGATCAGACAATGAACAGTTTCAGTCTCAGCAAGGCTTTGAACATCTACTGAATCTCAAGTTCACTCACATGGAACTTATTATATATTTGATCTTTTTGCTTAAGATGCTAGAAAAATGGTCATCTCATTTTACCACTTTTGAAAGTAGCTGTCTCCTTTTCTTTTCTTTCTTTTATTTATGTATGAATTGCTATGTAGTTTCCTGTTGCCTTCTCCATGGTTTGGAATTCAGACTTGTCCTCTTTGACTTCCTCCCACCTAAGGCTTGAAAGTCCAGTCTACATTGTTATTTAACTTGAACCTTCAAGGAAAAGAGATAAACTCATGCGTTTTTGTACAAAAGTTAACACAACAGACAAGACTGGATTTTGAACTTGGTTCATTGATTTCACTTTTCATACATCCACATTGTCAACATCTAGATACACAACATGGATTCTTACAATTAATAGTTATATTTTTTGTTGCATTTTCTTAACTATCTTGTCTAATTTCTTTTAGATGTAATATCTCTTGTGGATGTAGGCAATCACAACTCCCCACAGCTTCGGTTTCTTTAATATGCATGAATTGCTATGACTTTTTGGGAAAATGTAGTGAACGAGATAATCAAGTACCCTGCGGGAAACCAGAGTTTGGTTCTGGGGTACTTGATAATCTCGTTCACTACAGAAAAGATAATGAAGGAATTTCCTGTTGCCTTCTTCATGGTTTTGAATTTAGAGATGTCCTCTTTAACCTCCTTCCACCTAAAGCTCAAGAGATTAGTCTACCCTGTTATTTAGGACTCATGCCAGTCTCAAGATTGTTCGGTGCAAATGTAAACACAGCAGACAAGGTCACAATTTGAACTTGGTTCATTGATTTCATTTTCTCTGCAACTACCTTCTCAGTCAGGCATAAACAAAGTGCCACTTGCATGTGTTGTTAAGGTTATGACAGATAATAAATCTTGTTGATTCTCTAAAACAAACATGAAAATGTCCTTGTCACACTCATCTTTCTATTTGTCTGTATGAATTTTGTTCATTCTGTCAGCATGCAAGTGATTTTTTTCCCAATACAAATTGTCAATGGTTTGCTCATTTTATCACTCAACAAAGTATCTGAATACTTCTGCCATGTTTTATCTTTACAAGAGTCGGATTAGACCTAAAATGGAATATTTCAGCTACATCTGGGCTGGAACTGCTTAATCTTCACTTTCCAGCTTTGATAAATTTCAAACCCATTTATGTGGTTTTGTCTGTGTATGTGTGTGTGGAGGGAGGGATTTTCATTCCATTCTGCAGCCTCTTTCATCACCGATATTACATTGCAAGCCTTTTGCTACTTTACTGCTATTTCCATGGCAAATGTTCAGATGAACTCCATTCTTTGGTTCCACTATTTCAACAGAACTTTCTCATTACATTTGCAATTTGCAGAGCAAATGCTAAGAATTTCCTTGAACAAATGCAATAATTATAACAATGTCCTTCTGTAATTTTTAAAATCTAAAGAGTGATATAATGATTTGTTTTTTATGACTTATCAACCTTTTCTAGGTTATTTAAAGCCAAATTTGGGATTGTGAGAATAATTCTTTTCTTTTTTTTGTATGCAAGTGAATATTGTATTAATAATTTTTGTATATAACAATAGTTTTTCCAAATATAAGTCCTACTATTTAACCCATAGATTGAGGAATAAGAGGTGAAATCTTACCTTTTCCAAGATTAATTGATTGATTTGGTTCTTATGGCTTATCAAAATTTTTCAGAAAGCCAGAAAAATATTTTTTGATTCTAAGAATTTTTGGCAGATAATATTTATCGATACAAGTCATACTAATTAACCCATAACTGGGGAGTAGTGGTGGATTCATACCTTTCTAAAGAGTATTTGCACATGAGCAAATGTAACAAACAAAAAATTGAACTCAGCTCTCCAATTTCTCATCCATTACACCACCCACACATGCAAGCTTAGAGCAACTGGTATTCCCAAACTATCTACCATCTAGGTACTGACCAGCCTCAACATTGCTTAACTTTTGAGATCAGATGAGAACCAGTGTTTCAACATGTTATGACTGTAAACCTATCATGATTTGGAGGTTTCTGCTAATGAAGGTAAAATGGCATGTTTCTTGTGATTTGATCGATATCAAATGAAATTCATTTGGAGATTGATATGGAAAATTTATTTTTAAGAAATACAATAGTAAATATTTCCCTTTATTTTTTTTCACATTTTTATGTGAAGAACTTTATTTTAAAGGTCGGTTAGGTCAATTGATTAAAAGTCAATGTCAACTGAGCAAGAGGTAGTTTAGTTTGCGAAATACAAGAGAAGACAATAGCTGAATAGGTTGTTTACAAAACATGTCAAGTAAGATGATGGATGAAAATGAACTTTATTTTAGATTGCCTTAAAATTCCATTTATTTTCACTTTAAAAGAATTACTTTGTCTTATATACACACATTCCAATGTGTATTCCAATGATTTGAATATTGAAAACTGAGTCAACTGATCAGAAGATCAGGCAAGTAGATTTCTCTGTATTAATATTTGGTTAGTAACTATAAATTCTTTGGTTGCTCTCGGTTTAATTGACTGAGATTTGTATTAATATGGAATATTAATTTTTGAATTATTTTATAAGAGAAATATTATCTTTAGTCTTTTGTTAGCTGAATTATTGCTGACTATTATTATCATTTATATTTATCTCATATTTTATTACATTTTAATTTTTGAGTTGTTTTTTAACACAACTCTATTCAAGATGTCAATCAATGACAGTGAATAAACAATGGTAGTGTAGAACAATCACACAGTCAAGATAAACACTCAGCTTGCTCCACAACTGAGTGAATAATAACTCAACCTTGAGAAAGAGAGCTAGTTATGGTGCCATGGTGCATCTCATTGTGCTAAAGTGGGATAGTCCATTGCTTGGGCTGTGATTGGCTGCTGGTACATGAGTGGAGGTATTTCTGTATAAATACCAGCTTGAATCATGTTAGTTTGCAGGGTTTGTATTGAGTTACAACCTGCTTTATTTTTGTCTGCCAGCTGGATGCTAGCTGGGACCCTTACACTGGTAAGTTCTGTTTATTGTATTGTTATTCTACAGGTAGTAAACTCATATAAATGATTACAATGTTTAATAATACTTCGTCTAATAAGAATAAATAAACAGGCACAGTATGGCAGAAAGGTTGGGGAGCTGTTTTAAACTTTATTAATTGTTCACCCAGTACAAGGACCACGAGCCACTGAAGGTAGAGGCTTATTAACTAAGGAAGCTGGATCTAACAAGAGGATGTAAGAAGTGCAGTTTAAGATGATATGTAGGAAAGACGACAGTTAATCCTAGACTTGAAGAGGTTAAGTCACTCAAGGTAGAGCATTACATAATGGGATTGTTATATTAACATAACAGGAGGAGGATATTTAGGAAAGACGAATGTTAACTCTAGGCTTGAAGAGGTTAAGAGCCACTCAAGGTAATGGTTACTAAAAGGGGTTGTTATATTAACATAAAAGGAGCAGGGAGGAGGTAAGAAGTGCAGTTTATGGGGATATGTAGGAAAGACAACGGTTAACCCTATACTTAGAGAGGTTAAGGATGTAGTGATTTAGAAGCATTCTCTTGAGAGTTTTTTCCACATGTCAGCAATCCTTGGAAAGAAACTGTCCAAATGGAACTTCCTTCTTACAAGCAGAATACAAAGGAAATGGAGATGATTAATTAAAGTATTAATAACATTATATTGGGTGCACCAGATAATGAATGAGCTCTAAAAGGAAAAAATATTCTCAGTTCATATTTCCCACTATTATGAGCATTATCATATCCATAATATAACAACATCTTAAGACATGGAAAGAAAAGGAATAATAAACATACTTTGTTCTCAGAGAGAGTGTCATACCACAAAATTATATACATATATTTATACGTCCTGTGCAGAGAAACTACAACACATGAATGCAATAACAAGCAGTGTGAAAAGGAGATGTAAAGAGAGAGTCTTACTTGTAATAATTAGCAATTTGAGCTGTTGGAAATTTTTCTACATTTCTGAAGAAGCCATATTTGGGATTTCAGATTTGAGCAGGCTGGATTTATCTTATATATGACTAGCGAGGATATATTCCTCTCAAACAGGAAATGGTGAGTCATGGGTTTTTCCCAATATGAGAACTTTGAGCCAGACATACTTTCTATATATGGTGAACATATATTTCTAAAGGAAAACAGCACCATGGGATTGTAAGCAGCAGCATATGGCAGGTTTAGCCTCAGTCTTGCTAAGGCCTTGCTAAAAAAAAGCAACTTCTCATTTTGACTCATGGAAACTGACTGATGGATTGGCCACTTTTGTCACACAATGAGATGACGTCCCTAAGCAGTCAACATATAGCCCATGTGACTTAAAACAAAAGGAGATAATCGCCTATTGTATCCACATAATAGCATAGTGGGTCTTAGTTGTGATGGTCATGGTTGATGGAATTAAGAAATGCAGCCTGTCTGAATGCTTGGAAATAGCAATAGATTAGTGAGATGCTTACAATATTTTGTCTCTGGGACAGTATTTGTGGTGTGACAAATTATTTATCACCCACAAGGCCGTGAAGATACTTTTAAACTCTATCAAGTCTAAAAATTGAGAACTGAGCAGCTCTAGCCCAGATATGGCAACAGTACTGCAATCATGTTCTACCATTTATTTACTCAATCTTGCTACGTAGATTATGCATTGTTTTCCTCTGTCCCTCTTGCCTTCAATCTGTGAGTTTTGAAATTTCCAAGCCCTCTTTCCTCATTATGTACTCTAGAAATACAATCTTCCTGATGTTAAGTATAAGTGTGCTTTTACATTTACATTTTTTTGTAAAACATTGTTGTTGCTCACATCATTGGTTCATGGTATTCTCATGATCTTTCTGTAGAACCACATTTCTGTTGCTTCAAGTCTCTTCATCTGTGATGAGATTGTGCAGCATTCACTGCATATAGGAGGACTAATATTATGTAACATCTCAGTAACGCATTTCTTTGTTTCTAATGAAATTTTCCTGTTTCTTCATACTTTCTTAGCTCTTGGAATGCAGCTGTGAAGGTTATTTTATATTTTTTTTATTATATTTACTAATCTCCGTTTTTTTTGTTTTTTTTTTTTACAAAAATTAAATGTAAAAGAGAAAAAGTCAGTTTATTGAAATGCTTTGTTCAGAGCAATTCTCTCATTTTGCTTTTTCATTATGACATTTCAAAGGTAAACATTTACTTACCTCTTATTAAACTATATCAATCACTTTGTTGAATGATCCACCATGGAATTTTGCCTACACATAATTTGAAAAATATCCTGCTTTAATTACAAGTAGGAGTGCACAAGTGGGTTTTGTATACTTTTGTCTTATTCATTTGAAGAAGAATATTCTGTTCTATGTGTATGTGCAAGTGAACACATAAGGCATCTCTTTGTATACACTTGCTGCTTTTATGCAATTCCTTTCGATAAAGAAGACAAAATTTTAAGCAAGACAGATCTTCAGCTTCCATAATCTCTCTTCAAGGAATTCTTAACTTGTTCGAAATCTTATAAGATTTCACTTATTTTTCTGTTTCATCCAGATGACTTTAAAAGCTTTTAGCAAGGATTCTTAAGAAAAACAGAGACCCTACAAGATAACTTGAATGTAACCATTTCCATAAATAAAATAATCTCGAGTCTTAAACTATCTAAAAATCCAATATTCTTCTTCTGGTCTTGCATGATTTATCATAATTTCCTGAAAGTTGTCATTTTATGATATCAAGTGAATCAATTCATTTTTAACAAAAATCTACCCAAATGTACATAGATTAGGCCCCCCCCCACCAAAACAAAAAAGCCTCAAAGGAAAACAAAATGCAATTGCTGATAGTGATATTGACTTTTGATAACTACACCAATGCTTCTGAAACTTTTTTTTTCCTCTGGGCTGCATTTTTGGAATGAAAATTTGTTGGTGCCTAACCAAAGAGACATCCCAGTGAAAAGGCACAAGCAGCCCTACAGCAAAGAAGTTCCAGAGAGTGGATTAATGGGAGATAACTGCAGATTCAAAGTCAGAACATTATCATAGATAACTCTCTCCTCCAATTTGTGGACCCTAGTTACAATATTCTTAATACTTGATATAATGCAAAAATATCCCATTAATAAAATCAGTCAATAATTATTTATAACTATTTATACTGGGACTCGTGCATGCAATTACAAGTAATCCATAATAATATTTGAAATTTTGAAATCATATTTATTTTTGGCATATGAATTTTTTTAAACTGTTTCTAAATCTTTGTCTTTCAATCATTCTGTCTCCTCTCTTAGCCTCTTCCGCCACACATATGAGGTGTGCTGCACCATTTGAGAATCAATGAATGACACAGTGGAATTTAAATGGAGTTCTTTCTTTGCATTTCAAACATCTTCATCTTTGTGATAACATGCATTCATTCATTCAGTGCATTTTGTGTAGATATGGTCACCACTTCCCCTATATCTCTTGTAATTGTTGTTCATGTTGACATTCAAGGCAGAAATAGTGCTATGTCTTGCCAGTTCCTTTTCCACCAGGTATGTTGAAGTTACCCTGTTCCTCCTCTCAAAAGTTCATCTGACCACTGGTAAAACTGTTGACCTCTGAGGCAACTGAGCAATGGCCACTTGGTACAGGAACAGGTGGACTGGGGAGAGGTATTCCCTTTCACTGGCCAAGTCAGGAAACTTTTCCAACTACTCTCACACAGTTTAGTTGACAGGGCGATATTATTTACCAAAGTGTGGCTGTCTCAGTGCCCATGTGACTTCTTGGAGCCATATGTATTGGGTTTAGGCCATGGACCAGTACAGTTCCACACTCTGATTCATTTGAGTAAAACAGGGTAGACCGCTTCACTGCAAAGTTACTACCACTGATGATACAATCCATACACCCCAATATTTGTGATAATATTTCATTAAATTCTTATTTTTTAGATATGAAATAGGAAGAATAAAGAAAAAGTTATATCCGCTTATTGTTTTCTAGACTTCAGAGATGAAGATAGTTTTATTATTCCATATTTTTTTTGTACTCAATTCCTCTAAAAATCTTAATCATTAAACTGTTATATATGGTGCCAATTATATAAGTCCATCAGTAATTTCTACAAAATAGTCAAGTGACAAGCTCCCACATTTAAAACCACCATGATTTAAAAAAAAAAAAAAACAAACAAAAAGACGAATTTGGATTTCTATAACCTATTCCATAAATTAAATCTAAAATCCTTATATTTGTTGTTTTTATCACTCTTTGTTATCATACCTCATTGTAGAGTAACAACTTAGATTCAAGCTTTTTGATGTTTTCTGACTTTCTTACAAAATTCAGACTGTCATATATATATATATATATATATAATACTTGGCCACTCGTATTTAGGGATACACATCTTCTAGGGTGCTCAGGCACATTTGTGTTTGTTCAATACCCACAGAGCCAACCTGTGGTTTATACTGCAACTACACTGAGCAGACTTTAGTTACAGTTTCTGGGAAAGAGTGAATTATCTAGAATGATCAACAATTGGAACACACCAGCACACTCAAACCCTCGGTATATTTAAATCCGAATTTCCTCATTTTTGTTGATCAAAATAAGCCTATTCCCCACATGAAGTAATTTTGGATTTTATTGTGTACTAATTATTTGCTCTGTAATAATAAATACATTGAGCTCTTTTTGGGAATCAGTTTTAATATTTTATATTACTAGGATCCACTTGAATTATATACTAATGGATTTATTACCTTTACTATATATATCTATATATATATCTGGTTCATACTCCTTACCAGTTATTTGAACAGGAGTATAGGTTTATCCCTTGTTTCCTGTTTAGGATTGGGTTTTCAGTTCCTTCTAAAATTTATTTCAACTCAATACTTCTAATGTCTCCACTTAAACTCTGAAATTTTATTTCATATTTAGTTTTTAGTTTTTTCACCGATATGAGTAGATATGTTCACCTATCATCTAGTTCACACTTTTCTCTTGTCTTTTGCGCAAGAATAGAGGTTTATTCCTTGTTTCCTGCTTAGGACTGTGTTTCCAGTCCCTTCTAAAGATGGAAGAGAAAGAGAATGAATTCTCTTTCTCTTCCAGTATACTCCTTGTATCTTAGTGGCATTATTGCCTTGCTTAGGGTTAATTGATTAACACACACACACACACACTCTCTCTCTCTCTCTCGCTATATATATATATATATATATATATATATATATATATAGGCATGGTGGAGTAATGGATAGCGACTTGGACTGAGGAATCGCAGAGCCGAGTTCGAATTCCAGTCGAATCCATTACATTCACTTACGTGCTAATACCCTTGGGAAAAGTATGAATCACCTCTTCCTCTCCTCCAGCTATGGGTAGAATAGCAGGACAGACTGGGTTCTATAGCCTTGGATGGCAACTGGTCTAGGAGAAGGACAACTCTGAATTCAAACTCATGGAGGGTCGTTTGGGAACCTTTGTGGCATTCGCACACCAGGTCGCTGTATTCGTCCTTCAAAAGTGTGGATGGTCCTGCACAAAGCCTTCACCACTATAATCAAATCTCATGTACCGGTGTTCGGCTGTCAGTTTCCTGGGAACTGATCTGCTTGACCCTCATACATCGAATCTCGACAGGAGAGTCAATTATAATGAGCAAAGATAAGAGGAAAATTTTTTACGTCAACACATTTCCTCCATTGAGGAACTTTGTCAAAGGAAGTATGAAAATTTTCTCTCACTATTTTGTCAATAGAAAATGATCTTGTGTAGAAGATAGGTGTAGAAAATTTCATGTAAAGATTTGCAGATCTAAAGGTCAAAATAAAATGTTTTCTATAGGATAATAAAGGTTTTCTTTAGTTTGTATTACATTGTATATTGTAATAAACTTGTTCTACATTTTCAATTTTTCTCCTTGTGAGAATTTAAAAAAATTATGCTTGTCAGGGTGCCAAAGTTCAGCTTGCCTGGGGTGCCAGCAACCCTAGGGTCAGGCCTGCGCGCATGTACTTATATCAATATATTCATCTAAAAATATTCTTCCATTTCATCCGTATTCATGAAATGAAATAAAACAAACATTTGCAACAATCCAATCATCCAATAACATGCTTTAGCATCAATTCATATTAAGAGAATGACTGGTGAGAAATAGCTTTTATAAATAAAACAAATAATGATACTTTTATTATGAAACCAATGTTAAGACTTCAGTTGAAGCTATAAATCAAGCCATAAAAATTCTTTATTGCCTTTTGGCTTTTATAAACTTGGCAAAATTTTGTAAATTGACCTCTGGCAGTCAACATGTTAAGGATATAAATGATAAATATGTAAAACAACTTAGATAACTCTGATTTTGTCATGTTGTGTTGATCAAATAGCATTTTAGAATCCCACTACGACTTTCTTATCAATGTTGAATTTTGTACAATTTTGTGCAAAAAGTGGATCAGAGAGCCTACTCAGCTTAGTAAATATTTTCAGGTAATATCAGCTCCTAATTGGTCAATAAACACACAAGTGGGCCTTGCAATCCACCCACGTACAAATATTTTTCCAGCATGTGACCAAGTCAAGTTTTCCCGCCAATTTTCTTTGAGCCTGTCATGTGATTACATCAATTATGAATAGCAGACACAAGCTTGCACTCTCTTTCTCTTCTCGCTACAAGATATAACCTTAAGGATTCTCGTCTCGACCATGGGCGGTCAGATATGAAAACCATATTCGCACATGCATGTACATACAAAATTTTCCAAACTACATTACAAGCATACAAAGTATTTCAAAACAAGCAACAAGAACTTTTCTCTTTGAAATACTTTTTTAAAGCTACAGTTTATTCAGCATTTTTCAGCTTTATAATTCATTCAACTTTTGTGAGCTCAGATAAAAATATTTCATTCTCATTAATTCAGTCTAAGGGACATAACACCAAAACCTCTATGCATGTACACCCAAAAATAAATATAAATGTTGTTTGTTATAAAACCGTTTTTATTCCTTCTTGTGTTTCATATTTTGAGGAAATTTTACGTTAAATATAAATTGTGTGGTCATGTTAATAAACAGACATCTACAAATGGTTCATTCTTATTAACATACCAAAACAGCATCATCAGAAAAATTGATCAGTGAGACACACCATGAATTATGTTAGGAACACCTTTTTTTTTTTTTTTTATTTTAGCAGTATTTCTTTGTATACTTATATTTTACTCAATTTTATTTATATATTCACTTGTTTTAAAATGTTTCCATATAGAAAGAACAGGCTGAAGAAGCTTCATCATATATTAACCATAATATTATCATAGATTTTTGTCAGTGAATTATCTTCATCTTCAATTTAAAATTGTGATCATGGAGATTACTAAAACAATTAAAAATCTAATCAATCTCAAACAAACAACTCTCTTTACATCAAATAGACTACCAAATACTAGACTGTACAAAAAATTTCTTCAGTTTATTAATATTACATGAAACATTAATTTTAGTAGATATACATATTTGAGTAGACACACACCATTTATTTTTAAAAGTATTTTTTTTTTAATCTACCAGTTTGAACAATCAAAATATCTTATAGAAAAATATAATGTTCAAAAAATAAACAGAGCATTTACTCAAATATGGTTATCCAATCAATGTAATGTTTAAAGCAATAAAAATATGCTTAGAATATTGCTACCACATATCATCTAGTGCCCTGCTATTTACTTTAAGTTCCTTAATAAAATCGAAAGAAGAATCAGTAATGTTATTGGTCCTGATCTGGCAGCTTAGCTTCAGTTACTTTCCCATTGCCATAAGGTTACCTCTCTGTGTTTTTTCTATAAATACTTTCATGATAATTATTTAGAGGAGCTCTTCACTATGGTACCTAGACTTATCATTTAAGCACAGTACTAGACTGGCATTGAAATCTCATCAATTTACAGTTGAGCTAGCTAGTAAAATCTATGCTAATAGTTTATTTTCTCGCACTTCTTGCTTGTGGAACTTACTTCTGGCCCTATCCTGCTCTCACCCTTTCACTGTTGAAACTATTAAATGCAGCCATCTCTTCTACTCCAATAGCTTCATATCTCACACCTCTCGCCTGTGGAACTCCCTTCCCTATTCTGTTTCTCTGAGGGCTATAATCTTCAACTATTCAAATGTAATGTCAATCGACATCTCCAGTTGCCTTGATCTATCCACTATCCTTCTCCTTATCCTTTCCTCTATCACTCCTATCTTCTCTTGCTCCAAATTTTCTGTAACCTCTTGCATCCTAGTGGCTTCCCGCCTTGCTTGGGGTGAAATGCTTAAATAAAAAAAAAAATAAATGCTTTCTAACCAACTTTAATCTTCAGAGTAATGTTTCTGTGTTCTAATTCTTCCATGATCGCATCAATTTAGATGTAGCCATAAATTCTATGCTAACAGTTTCTTTTCTCACACTGGGATGTAAATCGCTCTTTACTGTCTTTCTGATTACTCTTTCTGTTGATTATTAATATTTCTGTTCCTAATTTTTTCACACCCTGTAACCCTTTGTGTCTTAGTGGCTTTACAACCTTGAATGGGATAATACTGATTAAAAAAATGTTGGATTAATAAATAAAATCCATTACTTCTTTACTAAGTGGTTTTATTAAGTAAATTTTCTATTTAATAAATGAACAAACCTGTTGGCCAACCAAAGTAAAAAAGAATGCCTCTAGAAATACATTGATGAAATATCATGAAATTTAAAGGAAAGAATATATAAACTTAAAAGGGACTGGAAATTAGACAATGCATTCAATACACTGAAATAAAATTTTTGATGATGATGTTTGATCAGCGAAATATATCAAGATAATAGGTTTTCAAAATTACCTTATATATTTACTATCCCATTGGAGTTTTTCCAGGTTTAAATCCGTCAGATAAATCATGTGAAAATCGGTTATGCCATTATGTATGGTTAAATAGATTTTGTCAGAGTATTAATTTTAAGACAAGTCATTTCTACAGAACAGCCAATTTTGAGCTAGTAAGAAGTTCCCCAGATTCAAAAGTGACCAGATTAAAAAAAACAGCTGGTTTTCTGTTAATTCCTGTTTTCTGAAAAGCCAAGTGAATGGACTAGTATCTCTAGATCATGGCTCTCCAACACTTCACATCCCTTGTAGCCATTTGCTAAGGCTCCTGCACCCTCCCATTCTGCCATCCATTCACACAGGTTGCATGCTGCCTTTCTCTCCCTCTTGCCTGCAATATGCCCTGTGAGTGTTAAGTTTTCCAAGCCTTCTTTCCTCATTATGTGTCCAAGAAATTTCATTTATCTCTTACTTATTCTCCATATAGTGATTTTCTAAGCCCGGCTTAGATGTGGCACAAGGCCAAAATTATGGGGTACCCAGTGAGGATTGAACTCATTACTTAGTCGTAATTGATCTAGCAAGACAAGCTTCCTAACCATTACACCACATCAAGGTGCCCTTACTTATTCTCCATATATGTGTTCTTCTTGTTGCCATTTTCTTTAAGACATCCTCATTGCTTACTCTCTCCATGGAATTCTCAGTATCCTTCTGTAGGACCACATTTGTGTTGCCTCCAGTTTTCTCCTCGTCTATTGGGAGATTGTCCAGCATTCACAGTTTTATATAAGAGGATTGATATCACAGAGCAACCCAGCACTCTTTTCTTTGTAATTAATTTTTGTTAGCAATTTGCTCAGCTTTTGGAAGGCCTCTTTTTCTCATCAAATCCATGTTCACATTTCAGTATTTGATAGTGTAGCCATTGTTTTTGATCTCTCATTTAATTAGGTGAGACCTGGAGGTTATCAGATTTCAGCGTACCACAGGTGTCACATTGGTATCACAAGTGTCAGTGAAAGTTTTTTTTGGCTTTTCTTTGCCATTACAGTTTTGTATTACAGCTTTAGTCTTAATAATGACTTATATGTCCTCAGTAGAGCTTTTCTTTCATTTTTTTTTTAATTATTTCACTTCAAGTAAAACAATAAAAACTAAGACACAAGGGTTTACTGAGTGTAAATGAATATAGAAAAAAAAACATTATTAAGGGGAAAGAACAATAAATGAACAGGAATTAAGAAGATGAAAGATAATGATTGATATTGGATTTAAATTTTTGAAGATCAAAGTTGGCAATAAAGTTAGAAACCAGTTCCACAAGCAAGAAGTTCAAGAGAACTATTAGCAAAGAATTTAGGGTTGCATCTAGCAATTTCAATTGTAAAATGAGATGCATCTGCCAATCTAGTACTGCACTTAAATTTGTAAAGTAGACGTGTCAAAGAGGAAAGCCCTTTAGAACAATTACCATGAAAGTATTTATAGAAAAGGCACAGGGAATCTAGGTTATGCTGCTGGGTAAGTGATTAAAGCTGAGATGCCAGGTCAGGAATGATTCTTCTTTGGATTTTATCAAGAATCTTTAAACATATAGCAGGAGCACCAGGCCATAAGTAGCAGTGATATTCAACATGAATGAATGGTAGACTTAAAAATGTGTATGATAGTTTCTGACAAGAAAAAATGTCTAGCATGACACAGTGAACCAACTCTCCTAGTAGCTGACCAAGCAATTGATTAAATATAATTTTTCCACTTCCTGTTGGTGGAAAACATTAGCCCAAGAAGTTCTCTTACTCCATTTTGTATTTTTATGAACTTATTCAATTCATTTTCTGACCACATACAGATGGTGTGTTCCCAGTTTAATTTCATACAGTTTAATGCTATACATTATCAAATGCTTTTGTGTAATCTATGAAAATATAATTTATGAAGATATAATCTATGAAAATATAATTTATGAAGATATAATCTATGAAAATATAATTTATGAAGATATAATCTATGAAAATATAATTTTTCCACTTCCAGTCAGTGGAAAACATTAGCCCAAGAAATACTTCTACTCCATTTTGTATTTTTATGAACTTATTTAATTCATTTTCTGACTACATGCAGATGGTTTGCTCCCAGTTTAATTTCTAGATTATTCTAACTTCCAAATAAATCAAGTTTTTCTTGCATATTTATGCCATACATTATCAAATGCTTTTGTGTAATCTATGAAAATATATACATGCTTTTGCATTTTTATTGCTCTCTTATAAATTTTAATAGCATATCGAAACCAGAACATAGAAAAATTAATTTTTATCTGTTAGGGTCTCCCATACTGGGAATCATATCAGGGCCAATTTAAGATTGCTTGCTCTAATACTTCAAATTCCTGACATTGAGAAATGCTTTCTGCAACAGGGGGTCAGCTAGAGGACCGATTCCAATCTTCCTCTCCTCTTAGTGATAATATTAACACAAGACCTGAACACTCCAACCTGGTTCCCTTGAACTGGTTCATTCCCATTGAGATGGAAAGGAAGAAGAAAAAGAAGCTGTAGCCATATTCTAAGCACCAAATAAATATGCAATCTTTAGTCTTGATAAAGCTTACTGGTTGTAGCCTGTTCTGAAGAACAAACACAGTAGTCTCAAGTGTATTTGGATTACTATCAGATTGTGTCATTTGATAATGGTCAAAGTGTTGAATGATGCCATTTTTGCATGCAAGACAAACAGTAACGGAAAATGATTAACAGGCAAGAATCTCAGTCTTTTCTCCCAAAATAAGCAAATAAGAGAAACAAGAACAGCATTTGAAAGTTCTTTAAATCATTTCATGCCAAGCAAGACAATAAAGCCACTAAGATGCAAGGGATTACTGAGTGTGAAAGAAAATGAGAAAAAGAAAAATATATGAAAAAGAGCAATAAATAAACAGGAATTAAGAAGACAGAAGATAATGATAGACATTGCATTTAAATTATTAAAGATCAAAGTTGGCTGGAAAGCAAGAAGCCAGAAGAGAGTTCCATGAACAAAAAGTGCAAGAGAAGAAACTGTTACCCTAGAACTTATGGTTTCATCTAGCCATTTCAACTGTAAAATGATTATCACAACCAAAATGAGTGTAATGGTCTGAATACAAAATAATCATGAGTCCTGTATTAGGATCATAGGGACATCATGTGTACTGCACCTGTGACAGCAGTGGTGTCTCTTGGGCAGGGAAGCCAGGCAGAACACTAACCTTTTTCAGACTAGTTTGAATTCAGAATTTTCCTTCTTTTAGATTGGTTACCAACTAAGGTTATAGGGTCCATTCTTTTGTAATTAGCTATAGCTGTGTGTGAGAAGAGATAGATTCATACCTTTTTGTGGGAGTAACGCAACAACTCAACTGATAATAGCAGGTAGGAACAAAAAACCATGAGGAGGGTAACCGACAAAACCGGTGTCACACGTCCAACCTTCTCACGAGCCAAAAGCCCTCTGATCCGAAACAGAAAAAACGCGCCTGCTTTATACAGCCGAGGACCGACCACGATTTGCATGCGAATGATGAGACAATGAGATTTCGCGTTAACTAACCGAGATCGCCCGGCATAAAACATGGGCGCCGCCATTTTGGTTTCTTTTACCGCTAGCAAACTGGAGTTTGCACATCGCACAGATTCACAGGCGTTTCTGAGGTAGGCCATTTTCACAATTTTCCCCACACTTTTCAAGATGTGTGGAAAAATATGAGAAGATTGTGTCACGTGATAGAGAATGGTGACATTTTTGCTTGCAAGACAAACAGTAATGGCAAATGATTAACAGGCAGCAGTCTCAGTCTTTTTTAATCATTTCACCCCCCCCAAGTAAAGCAATAAAGCCACTAAGGTGCAAGAGGTTACTGAATGTAAAAGAATATGCGAAAAAGAAACACATTAGCAAGGAGAGAAAAAAGGACAGGAATCAAGAAGACAAAAAATAGCGACTGACATTGCATTTAAATTTTTGAAGATTAAAGAGAGGGGGAGAGCAAGAAGCTAGAAGGGAGTTCCACTAGCGAGAAGTGAGAGAGAAGCTGTAAAATGATGAAACCTATCTGCCAATAATTTTGGCAGTGGGCAAAGTGACTAAAACAAAGGTACCAGGTCTAGACCAATAACATTGCAAAATTCTTCTTTAGATTCCATCAAGAATCTCGAAATACATAGCAGAAGCACCAGATCAGATGTCTGAGCAATATTCAGTGCATGGATGACTGGTAGATTTATAAATGCACAAGATAGATTGTCTTGCAAAACACAATGAACCAACTTTTCCTAACAGAAGACCAAACAATTGATTCAATATAATTAACCCCTGAAGATGGTCCTAAAATAGGGTTGAAAGTACTTGGGTTAAAAAAAAACAAAAAAAAAAATACCTTTGCCTTCCTTGATGAATTTCATCTCAACATCAAGAAACTGATTAGACAACTGGAAAAGATTGGTATAAAAATAAGTAGATAATGTCTGTATTATTCAATGAAACTATATATATATATATATATATATATATATATAATGGATCGAGGTCAATCCCAACGTGCGGCACCTTTGGAAAGCACCTGAAAACATACCATGGGTTAATCCAAGCCTTGTGAGTGAAATTGGGTAGACATAAGGAGGCTGTAGTTGAAGCTTATTTTAATGAATAAATTTACTCTTTAGTATTTTAAGATATTTTTGTGTAATTGTTGTAAATATAACTGCTAAAATGAGATGTCAATGTTATTTTTATTTTCATGTAATTTACAAGACAATTTATCCATCGCACCTGTACATATGTAATAATTACATTAATTGAGAAACCTGGATATAAGATATTTTCTCTGGTCCCAAATTAGAGCCTGTGTTAATGTATATTAATGTAAATTAGACCCGGATATAAGAGAAACCCGGATATAAGAGACTTCTTCTCCGGTCCCGACAACTCTCTCATATCCGGGTTACACTGTATTTATATATTCCTTTTCATGTATTTTATATATAAGTGATTGCAAGGAAAAAAAAAACAACAAACAAATACATGCAAAATAGCCATTAAATATACCAGCTGTTATCATGACATTGTACTTCACTGATAGTTTAGCCTGGGCAATGATTGGTTGCCTTTCACCTGCCAGAATCAATGATGATTTTTAAAAGTGCCCAGATCTACAAAATACATATTGCATTATTTTAGCAACACTTCTTTCATCTACATATATATATATGTGTGTGTGTGTGCAGAAGGCATGTATGAAGCCCTTGTGTTCTTTCGGTTTTGGAATAAGATCTTAATAACAGACAGAATGCAAATGAAATCAAATTTATTCAAGATACAATAGATTTATTTATTGAAATGCCAACTTTCATCATGTCTATCATCTTAAATATAAAGGTTAATGGGTTTTTTTTTAAATTTATTCTTAATTTATAAGATTGATCTTACAGCAATATTTTGAATAAAGTAATTTTTATTGTCATGAGTTTGCTATCTTCTTTAAGTGCGATATGCATAGAGAACCTAAGTGATAATAGCTCTCCACAAGCTCCCGTCTTTCCTCATCTCGATCTTAAATATAAATTTTAATGTTTTTTTTTAAGTTATTCTTAATTTATAAGATTGATTGTATATTAATGTATGCATCACATCCTCAGAGAACCTAAGTGATCATGGCTCTCCACAATCTCCTGTCTTTCCTACACGTTAATCATCTTAAATATAAATCTTTGTTTTTTTTTTTTTAAATTATTCTTAATTTATAAGATTGAATGTATATCAGTTTATGTGTCATATCCTTAGAGAACCTAAGTGATCATAACTCTCCACAGCATCCTGTTTTTCATCATGTCAATTATCTTAAATATAAATCTTAATGTTTTTTTAAAATTATTTTTAATTTATAAGATTGATTGTACATCAATGTATGTGCCATATCTTCAGAGAACCTAAGTGATCATGGCTCTCCACACTCTCCTCTCTGTGGTTGACCTTTTACCATCTCTTTCTGTCTTTGTTCTATTATCCATTCACACAAATTCATTAAGTAGAATACTCGCTGTTTCCACTTATTAAATTTTTTGTATTTTTTGATGATTTAATGATTAATTGTATTTTTTGTGCTGGCAGTTATCAGTTTGAATAATTAGATTCTACCGTAGTATACCAATATATCAAATAGTCTGTTGTGTTCACTTTTGCACTATTGCCCTTGGGAAAGACATAAATCTATCTCTTTACTCAAAGCTATGGGTTAAATAGCAGGGTAGGCTGAGATATGTGGGAACCTGTCTAAGAGAAGGAAATCTCTGAATTATAAAATGTGGAATCTACTCCATGATCTTTCCTAAGAATATATAGTGATTCGCAAATTTAAAAAAAGAAAACTGTTAAGAAACATAATTACCTACAAACATGCCATTTTAAAAAAAAAAATGCATGTCATAGGTCTGCGGTTTTCAAACTGTGGTCCGCGAACCACAGGGGGTTTGCAAAGACAAGATAGGGGGTCTGTGGACAGCAAACACTTTTTTTATGGGTGACATGCAACTTATAAGTGCTTATAAACCGATCATGAAATAAATTGGTTCAATAAACTATTTCATAGATTTGATATACTAATATAATTTGTATCTTAAATTGATAAAGATAATGGATTCTATTCATGCAGAGAAGGAACCAAAGGATTTGAATTTTGGATCTATTTTGTGATTTCCGGCTTTCTCATTGGCTGTTAGGCATTTGCATTAATGCAAAATTATATGTTATATTCAGCAAATATTTACGAATAAATTTCATAAGCATTTATAAGGGGGTCCCTAAGGTAAAGCCTGAAATATAAAGGGGTCCGCAAATCAAAATGTTTGAAAACCCGTCAATGAAAACATCTGTATAATTCTTTTTATTCCGCCTTAAAGGTTGATTGATTTTAGAACATGACAAATTTTTATGGGGGCCTCCACTAATGATTAAACTCTCTACTCAGTAGGGTTGGTTGATTTTATGACATGTCAGGATGTGTGGGTGGTGTAATGTTGAATGGCTTGGAATGAGAAATCAAAGAGCTGAGTTTGAATTCCATTAAAGTTTGTTACATTCACTTATGTACAAATAACATTGGAAAAAGTATGAATCCATTTGTTCTCCCTCCAGCTATGGATTAAATAGTAGGATTTATAACTGAAAAAAAAATTGTTGTTAGATCAAAAAATCGTTACTGCCAAAAAAATATATTCTGAGAATCCAAAATATGTTTCAGCTTTAAATAACCTACATAGGGTTGATAAGCTGTAAAAATTTAAATAACCTACATAGGTTTATACATTATTTACATTATTCGGACTATTGTCCTCATCTTTGTCGCAACATTTTGGCCGTTTTTCGTTGTAAAAATTTCATTGTACACTCCGGCCTTCTTCAGGTGGTTGGAATGTCGAACTGAACCCTTTATTTCGCTCACTGGGGTAGACTGTTCTAGTTCCACGTGCCATGTCTAATAGATGTCAGTTATCAGCTATCTCCCGCTAATTTCCCTCTGAAAGTTCTCCACCGCCTTAACCGGGTATTGAACTCACACTCTTTGGGTCCTGTCACTGGATCTAACCAACGCCTTTATCCACTGTGCCATGTGTCCTTGAAGACAGAAAATTCATACCCAGATGTCCTTAAGGACACATGGCACAGTGGATAAAGGCGTTAGTTAGATCCAGTGACAGGACCCAAAAAGTGTGAGTTCAATACCCGGTTAAGGCAGTAGAGAACTTTCAGAGGGAAAATTTACAGAGATAAATGATAACTGACATCCATCAAACATGACTTCTTAATTTAATAGATATATTTACCAAAATTACACAAAAATATCTTGAAATACTAAAGAGTAAATTTATCTAATATAATCGCCATTGGCTTCAACAACAGCCTCCAGACGATGCCAGAATCTCCTCTAAATATTTTGGACAGTCACTTTGTTTCAGTTGGTGAACCCATCTATAATCCTTGCCTTCAATTCATCTTTAGTCTTACAAAGAGATTTGTCAGTCTCTCGCTCAACTGTGCCCTCCCCCCCACATAATAATAATAATGAGGGTTGCAGTCTTGGGAGTTATGTGTTTAGATGTAAGGGGTGATGTGGTTACAGAAATTGTCTAACAGCCATGACTGTGTTCTCCTGCTTGTGTGGCATGATGCAAAATCCTGTTGCCAGACATAGGGTCTACTAGCAGCCGTCATCTTGAACCAGGGCAGCACTACCTTCTCAATGCACTTGATGTCGGTCTCCGTATTGAGCCTTGAGGGCCTGTGGAAAGATGAATGGAGGCATAATGTTGACATCACTAGTGATCACTCCAAACAACTTTATAATGACCATAAAACTCATCCAACTCTTCCTGAATGCTCTGCCTTGTCCTCAGATTGACACCCAAACACTCTGAGATGTTCATATTGGTGCTCTGGTGTGAATACCAAGCAGTATAGCATGGGTTTTTCAAATTTCTGGTGGAGTGAATTGCATCATGGTGCTCTTTTTCTCACAGATGGTATCCAACTGACCCTACCATACTCTGCAGTTGATAAAATCAAAAACAATGCCGATGCATGGAATTAAAAATATAAAATGACAACAATTTACCCACTTTTTCTTTCTCTCTATTTATTTCTTCTCTCTCTGTCTTTACTTTTGTCTCTCTTTGATCTTTCTCTCCACCACTTCTCTTTCTCTTTACTTCCCCTCTCTCTGCTTTTGACTAATCTCTTTCTCTCTCTCTTACAAAATCTTTCTCTTTCTCACTTATCTGTCACTCTTTACATCTCTCTCTCTCTCTCTCTCTGACCCTTCTCTCTACTACGTCTCTTTCTCTTTACTTCTTCTCTCTCTGCTTTTGACTAATCTCTTTCACTCTCTCCTATAAAATCTCTATTACTCTTTTAATTTTTTCTCTCTCTCTCTTTCTTTACCTCTCATATCTCTTCCCCCACCATTTTTCTTCTTACCTCTTATCTCTCTCCCCAATTTTTTCCTTTCCTCTTATCTCTCTCCCTATTCTTTCTCTGTACTGCTTCTCTTTTTCTCTTTACTTCACTATTCTCTCTTTCCATCCTTGTGTTTCTTAGTTTTTTTTTTTCTTTTTCATCTCTTCTGTTTGGTGTCTCTCTGTTTCTTGATGTTTTCTCTCTCAACATTCATCCTCATTGTCTATTGCTCAACTCCTTTTCTAGTCTTGGTTCATCTCTCTCCCTTTTTTTTTTCTGCCCCTCTCTCTAATACCTTTTTCTTCTCTCCCTCTCCCTCTAAAACTTTTTTCTTCTCTCCCTCTCTCTCTAATACCTTTTTCTTCTCTCCCTCTCTCTCTCTTGGACCTTTTTCTTCTCTCCCTCTTAGACCTTTTCTTCTCTCCCTCTCTCCCTCTTAGACCTTTTCATCTCTCCCTCTCTCTCTCTTACACCTTTTCTTCTCTCCCTCTCTTTCACTCTCTCCTATAAAATCTCTATTACTCTTTTAATTTTTTCTCTCTCTCTCTTTCTTTACCTCTCATATCACCTTTTCTTCTCTCCCTCTCTTACACCTTTTCTTCTCTCCCTCTCTTACACTTTTTCTTCTTTCCCTCTCTAAGACCTTTTCTTCTCTCCCTCTCTTACACCTTTTCTTCTCTCCCTCTCTAAGACCTTTTCTTTTCTCCCCTCTCTCTCTAAGACCTTTTCTTTTCTCCCCTCTCTCTCTAAGACCTTTTCTTTTCTCCCCTCTCTCTCTAAGACCTTTTCCTTCTCTCCCTCTCTCTAAGACCTTTTCCTTCTCTCCCTCTCTCTATGACCTTTTCCTTCTCTCCCTCTCTCTATGACCTTTTCCTTCTCTCCCTCTCTCTATGACCTTTTCCTTCTCTCTCTCTATGACCTTTTTCTTCTCTCCCTCTTAGACCTTTTTCTTCTCTCCCTCTCTCTCCCTCTTAGACCTTTTTCTTCTCTCCCTCTCTCTCTCTCTTAGACCTTTTTCTTCTCTCCCTCTCTCTCTCTCTCTCTTAGACCTTTTTCTTCTCTCTCTCTCTTAGACCTTTTTCTTCTCTCCCTCTCTAAGACCTTTTTCTTCTATTCTTTTCCTTTATCTCTCTTGGTCTAACTTCCTCTTTTTTCTTTCTTTTTTTTTCATCCCCCCTTTTTTCCCTGTTGTCTTTACACAATCCAGATTTATTTTCCATTAATCAGGCAAATGCCTAAGTGCATGAAAGATTCATGTCTCATGGCAGGTGAAGTATTCAATCAGATGAAGTGGTAGATATTCATCCATACAACATACAGGTAACATAAAGAACTTTGTCATTTAGTTGTTCAGCCCTCTGGTTGATATGTGTTGGTTCATTAGCTTGTCAAAGATACTGTTTAAATCGTAATGCCATAATGTTCAACCCTAGAGCCATAAAAAAACATTTTCTTTTAAAAAAAAACTGCATTAAGATTTCTGGAAAGTTAAGAAATAAAAAGTTGCTTTCCCTTTTCATTCATACCCACAAAAATATTATGGCTGGTCTTTTGTAAAGGACATTTGAGAGAGTTATCCAGATAGTAAGCCGGATAAAGGATAGGAATGATTTTCCACATCAATTGCAAGAGAGAGTTTGGCAAATGTTTTGGTTCAAACAGAATATGATCCAATTGCTGCATGCCTTGTATAAAGAATTGTGAGGTGATAAAACAGTTGAATGTTAGCAAACAAACTGTTTTTAAGGTACAGAAAAAAATTCAAGAGTAGTAAACAACGTCACCAAATCCAGTTACAGTTCGTATCAGGAGAGTTACTGGAACCATCAAGAAGAGAATGTAGTCCACAAGGAAGTATGTGGAATATGGCAAAATAATTGGATATTTCAGATAGATCACTGAAGAGGACTGTGAAGGAAGATTTTGGGCTAAAACCAGAAAAGAATCAATGACAACTCAAATGCGTCCAAGCAAAAATGGCTTAGAAGATGGAAGACAATGTTGGAATGCAGTGAGCTGTAGACAAAGTTTTTGTTTGGGCAGATGAGAATTTTTTCACTGTGGAGGCTGTGGTTGACTATCAAAATGATAGTGTTCACACCACTTCACCAGGAAATATACCTGGAGGTGTGGGAACACATTTCAAGTGGCAGAAACCATCTAGTGTCATGGTTTGGGCTGCTATTGCTTTTGATGATTCGAAATTTCCCTTGGTGATCATTAAAAAAGGATGGATAGGGAATAGAAGAGTTTCCCAGCAAATTTTGGGGAGAGAGATGTATTACTCTGGTTGCCAGCAACATTTAAGTAGTCGCTATGTCTTCACTGAAGATAGAGCTTCTGCATATACAGCCAGTTTGATGCAGAATTGGTCCAAAAGACATTTTCATTGCTGTCTTGGCAAATCAATGTGATCTCCATCAAGCCCTGACATTAACCCTATGGACTTTGTGATATGACCTATATTGAAGCTCATGCTCAATTGTCTCAGATCTGAAAGAATCTTGTCTGATGTCATATAATTTGGGCAAAGATAGTTACACACTTCAGTTGAGAAGAAATTAAGGGCTATAGTGAAAGTAAAAGGTCTACATTTGGAATTGTAAATATATGTAAAATATTATCAATAAATCTAAAAATCAACCTGTAAACTTTCATTAACTAACACCTAAAATTTTTTTCTTTTTACAAAGATTTTCACTCTGAAGAGGACCCAAGAGCCACGTGAAGTAGATGATTGCAGAGTGAGTGAGACAGTTTATGGAGATATGTGGGGAAGATAACAGTCGACCCTAGACTGAAGATTGTAGTGATTGGGGAAGCATCCTCTTGACTTCTTGGAAGTTGGTCCCACAAAGCATTTGCTTTGTGAGAAGCTGCTGCTTGAGTGGAATCAGGCTGGTTTGCTACAAATTTGCATAACATAGCATGGCGGTTTTTAGCCTTGAAGTTTAGAACTGGCAGAACTAAAGAATATAGTTTGTCTGAGCACTTTCAATGGAAATAGTAAGATAACAACAAGAGGCTTGTGACTTTTTGTCTGTGGGAAAGAGGTTGTAGAATGGAAAATAATTTGTCACCCACAAGCATGCAGAGACACTCTATAGAGGCTGGAAAGTGAAGACTGGACAGCTCCTGCCCATGTATGGCAGCAGTACTCCATTTTTGGCTGGATCTGGCTCTTGTAAAGGTAGAAGATAGCATGAGAAGTCAGGTACATACTGGAGTGGTATAGGGAACAGACCATTTTTTCAGCATCTTTAATAATGGATCATATATATGAGTTCCACTTGATGTCAGGGTTGAGTATAAGTCCTAACAGGCATTTATGATACAAAGAAAAATAGGTAACTGTATGTATAGTCCAGACCCAGTTCACTTGTTGGGGATCTCTTTCAAGATGATGCAATGTATCCTGTCTGTGGAAATTGCATCCTGTGTCATGGATGTGTTGTCATTCTCTGCTGACAGCTTAATAAAAAAAAAAAAAAAAGAAAAAAAAAGGAACCTCATGACTAAAAGGAGTCAAAAGAGAAGAAAGAGGGAGAGTGGATCACTACTCATCTATTTTGTATGCAATTCTCAATGACTAATATCAGATATTTTGAGCTAAAGAAATAAGCATGGCAGAATTTATTTTATTTCATTGACTTCATGAATTTTAAACAGTACTAGATTGATGGCCATGTCACATCAATCGACAGTTTAAATGGCTAGATGTAACTGTAAGTTCTATGCTAACAGTTTCTTCTCTCGCATTTCTCTCTTCCGGTTTTTTGTTTCCCAGTTAATTTTGATCTCCAAAAATTTAAATGCAATGTCAATCATTATCTTCTGTCTTCTTAATCCTTGTCTTTTTATTGTCCTCTCTCCTTAATAGTAGTTTTTCTCATATTCTCTGACACTCAGTAACCTCTTGCATCCTAGTGGCTTTATTGCCTTTGATCTTCAAAAATTTAAATGCAATGTCAATCATTATCTTCTGTCTTCTTAATCCTTGTCTTTTTATTGTCCTCTCTCCTTAATAGTAGTTTTTCTCATATTCTCTGACACTCAGTAACCTCTTGCATCCTAGTGGCTTTATTGCCTTTGATCTTCAAAATTTAAATGCAATGTCAATCATTATCTTCTGTCTTCTTAATCCTTGTCTTTTATTGTCCTCTCTCCTTAATAGTAGTTTTCTCATATTCTCTGACACTCAGTAACCTCTTGCATCCTAGTGGCTTTATTGCCTTTGATCTTCAAAAATTTAAATGCAATGTCAATCATTATCTTCTGTCTTCTTAATCCTTGTCTTTTTTATTGTCCTCTCTCCTTAATAGTAGTTTTTCATATTCTCTGACACTCAGTAACCTCTTGCATCCTAGTGGCTTTATTGCCTTTGATCTTCAAAAATTTAAATGCAATGTCAATCATTATCTTCTGTCTTCTTAATTCTTGTCTTTTTATTGTCCTCTCTCCTTAATAGTAGTTTTTCTCATATTCTCTGACAATCAGTAACCTCTTGCATCCTAGTGGCTTTACTGCCTTGCTTGGGGTGAAATGATTTTTTTTTAAAAATCCCAGATTTTCAAACTTCAGCTAGACTCCACCCATCTTCTTGCAAATTAATCATGGTGTAACTGTTCCCTTTTATCTATTGAATACTTCATTTTTTTTAATTCCTTTGTAATAATTAGTTATTGGACATCTGAAAGATGTTATTAAAATTTGATAATAGTGTCAATAGAACGAAGAAAGTTTTTGAGTGTGTGACTGATACAAATACTTGTCTTTATATATTTTTCTGTTTGAATATTTTTTTGCTATTTTCTTATTGCCACTCTCATACATTATGATTTTTCTCTCTCTCCCATGATCTTTCTCTTTACACCTCCTTTCTCCTCTTTCTCTTTACACCTCCTTTCTCCTCTTTCTCTTTACACCTCCTTTCTCCTCTTTCTCTTTACACCTCCTTTCTCCTCTTTCTCTTTACACCTCGTTTCTCCTCTTTCTCTTTACACCTCGTTTCTCCTCTTTCTCTTTACACCTCGTTTCTCCTCTTTCTCTTTACACCTCGTTTCTCCTCTTTCTCTTTACACCTCGTTTCTCCTCTTTCTCTTTACACCTCGTTTCTCCTCTTTCTCTTTACACCTCGTTTCTCCTCTTTCTCTTTACTTCTTATCTTTCTCCTCTTTCTCTTTACTTCTTATCTTTCTCCTCTTTCTCTTTACTTTTTATCTTTCTCCTCTTTCTCTTTACTTCTTATCTTTCTCCTCTTTCTCTTTACTTCTTATCTTTCTCCTCTTTCTCTTTACTTCTTATCTTTCTCCTCTTTCTCTTTACTTCTTATCTTTCTCCTCTTTCTCTTTACTTCTTATCTTTCTCTTTACCACTCATCTCTCTCTCTCTCCCCCAATCTTTCTCTTTAAACCTCCTTTTTCTCTCCCTCTGATTTTTCTCTTTCTCTCCATATTTCTCTATACCTTTCCTCTTTTTTTATCTTTCTTTTTAACCTCTCTCTTCCCAATCTTTCTCTCTACCTCTCCTCTCACTATATATCTCCACTCTCACTCTTTCTTTCTACACATCCTTTTTCTCCCTGATATTTCTCTCTAACTCTCCTCCTTTCTCCTTACCTCTCTCCCTGATCTTTCTCTCTACCTCATCAATTCTGTCTCATTTGTTTTTTCTCTTTACCCCAAGGAGATTCTCAACACTTTCTCTTCTTTTGAGTGTAATCAATTAACCATGTCAATTTAATTAGCAAATTTAATTAATTTAGATGTCCAATTTCAATTCATTTATAGTAAATCACTGATTTCTGCTATGTAAAACAAAATAATGATGATAGTAATGATTTAGATCGTTAATAGTAATAACAGTAAGAAAATGTTTTTATAAAGGATTTAAAAAATTTTACTTCAACTATAAAACTAAGAAAACAAATTGTTTATTTAATACTAATTAATATTAATTAAAGATATTATAAATTATCATCTGGCAGATGATATTCAAAAAGATGCATGTGAGGGTGTTGTTTGGTTTGTTTGGTTTTACGACATATCAACCTTAATTGGTTATTTAATGTGAACAAGATTTTTTTTGCTGGGAATATTTTTTTTTTCAAAAATGTATTGCTGGTAATAATTTATTTTTCCAAAAATATTACTGGGATTAAAATCTATTTCTACACTTTCATAGTGTTTGCTCCAGATTGGGGGTTATCTATTTGCCCATAGCTGGGACCCTAACAGATGCTAACAGGGTGGACCTGGGGACATCAGCAATTAAGAGGTGGTTCCACGCTCCTCAAAACCTCCTGATCAGAGGCCTTGCTGTCAGATGTAGTTTATCGTCATACCCAGGACACCTCATTGGTGTGTGTTTGTGGGGGGGGGTTTACCCTACTGCAGATGTGCAGTCAGTGTATTTTGAAGCCCCAGCTGACAGGGCAACCACAAACTATAAAAATGTGGGTGTTGTAATGAATAGAAGCTCATAATAAGAAAATGGAGAGCTGAATTCCAATTCCAGTCTCGTTTGTTCCATTCACTTTGGGAAAAGCCTGACTAAATCTCTTCTATCTTAGCTATGGATAAATAGAAAGACTGAACTCTCTAGCCTTGACTGGCAACCAGTCTAGAAGAAGGAAAACTTAATACGTACCAGCCTGGAGAGGTTTGTCTCCATCAGTCTTGCCCAAGAATCACCACTACTGCTATAGCTTTCGTGCCTCTAAGAAGTTAAGTGAGTTACAAGACTCATTTACAATTATTTACATTATCGGACTGTTATCCTCATCTTCATTGCCATATTCACAATGTTTTGATGTTATATGCTCTAGCCTTATTCAAGTGATTGGAATTTTGAACCAAACCCTTCATTTCGTCCACCGAGGTATATTGTTCTAGTTCCATGTGCCATGGCTCTTCCAGATATCCCTGTTATTTTCATTTTTTGGTTTACCACTGCTATAGCCTCACAACTCTTTGCGTCTAGTCACGGGATCTAACCAATGCCTTTATCCACTTGGCCATGTGTGTTTTGGCTGTTGTATGCTCCGGCCTTCTTCAGGTGATTGGAATGTTGGACCAAACCCTTTATTTCGTTCACCAAGGTATATTGTTCTAGTTCCATATGCCATGGCTCTTCCAGATATCCTAGTTATTTCCCTTTTTTGATTCACCACTGCTATAACCTGGTATTGAACTCCCAACTCTTTGGAGCTAGTCACTGGATCCAACCCACACCTTTATCCACTTGGCCATGTGCGTAAAACGGCTGAAACATTGTGAATATGGCAATGGAGATGAGGATAACAGTCCAAAATATGTAAATAACGTAAATAATCATAATACTTCACCACAGAGATATAGACAAACATGTCATCATTGTATCCAAAAAGATATGTGTTTCTTGGTAATTGACTATAATTTTTTTTTGAATAGCTATATACAGGTATTTACTTGGCATTTTAATGCAAGAACCCAAATATGGTTAAACTTAGTAAAATGTACTTGAGCCCATGTGGCCGTCACTACAAGCAGAACTTCTCTTCTAGGAGGAGGCTAGCGTCAATCCTTGGAATCTGAGGTAGCACCAAATACTCAGGTGACATTAGTATTTTTTGTCATTAGCCCCACATGTGGTTGTTAGTGAAAGGGACAGCCTAAGATTCAGGTTACAAATTGGAGATGTCAGAATCAGGCAAGTACATACATTTATCTATATGGGAAGTTTTCTAACAGACGATGGAAACTGGGACACAGAAATCCAAAGGTGCATTGAAATAGTGAAAGACGGATGGCCAAAGGCAAATTATTAAGAATGTATGTTCTTTCTTATTAGCCATTGAGAATATCAATAAGCTGCTTGTTAAGATCAGAAAAAATTAACAGAATATAAATCTGTCAGTCTCAAATGATAGGAAGTTGTGAAGAGCCCTGATCAGACACATCCTGAAGGGGTATGGTCATAAAAGAAGAAAAAAAAGATAGCAAGACAGCAACTGAGAGGGATAGTAAAGACAAAAATATTTGCTTAGAGCTACAAAAGATAGGAATTTGTGGAGAGCCATGACGTCCCACATCCTGAAGGGACATAACATGTAAAAGAAGAAATGGATAACAGGATATAGACTGATAGAAACAGTAAAATAGTAAAAGGAGAAAGATTCTATTTTTTTATTGCTGTTTTTTTTTCTCTTTGTATAATGTAACAGTTTTTGCTTTTTTCATTTTTAACATTTTTTTCTATAATGTAATTCTGTAGAATATTTGATAAAAATATTAGATTTTATAAACTGAGCTTAATGTTATGCCAATGAAACAGTTTAAAAAAAATAATTAAATATTTTTCTTTTTCTTTTTTCTTTCAGGTCAGTGAATTTATAAATCTTTGAAGAAAGTTTAAGATGGAAAAAATCCCTCTGAAATAGGAGTGTTTCACTGCAGTGTCAAGAAATATCTCAAACAGGTTTCTTTTATACTTATCTTGCACTGATACATGTAACTTTGTAAGTTAACAATTCTTGTGATTAATTCACTTTGGCATTGATCCGACAACAGTTTTAAACAAGACAATGCCAAAAACCTTGCTGGTATACAGCTAACATTTTCCTTAATACCAAAATGAAAAAAGAAAAATTCACATTTACTTGTGTAGTAGGAGACAGTCTGGGTTGAATACAGTGAAGCAAACATTGTATCCAGTAGGCATTTCAGACTGGAAAATATCAAACTTTTGGGTGGGGTAACTATCTTGAGGGTCGGGGAAGATGCAAAAAAAAATTAGATTACATCTTGAATCTTCACAACAATACTGAAGAGTAAGAATGTCTGTTTTTGGTCGTTGGGGATGTCTGTATTTTGCTGTTTGCACATATATACATATACCTATATATATATATATATATATATATATATATATATATATATATATATATATATAAACAAATAAATTAGGTTGGTGCAAAAATAATGACGTAATAATGTCGTTTTTTGAGGTATTTTTTAAGGTCAAAAACGACATTATTACGTCATTATTTTTGCACCAACCTAATAACTTTTTATTAATATTTCAACTAAGTTACCTCCCTTGCATTAAAATTTTTAAAATTATGAAATTTATGATATGTTCACAAGCATATTCACAATTATAATAATTCAACCACAAGGAATTTCATTTACGACATAAAATTTTAAAAATCAGCTTTTGTGACTATGTGCATGACCTGAATTTCCTGTTTCGTTCATATTTTTGCGTGTTTATATATCTAAATATGTCTACGTATTTGTGTATTCTTATCTGATTGTTTATGTATTGTCTTTTGCAAGATTTCATCCTTCCCTGTCAATATCACGATTTCAAATGTATCTAAGTGTTATAACAAAGTTTTGCCTTTCCATTAGATTAACGTTTATTCTAACTGGATTTTTGGCCTTTCAATTAAAGCAAAATAAATAATAAAATATATGTATTTTTACCTCAGTTTCTTCTTTCAATAATTTTATAATATTTTAAACTTTATTTAATATTAATCAGTTAGAATGATTTCTGTTTTAGCCTAATCTTAACATTAAGGCATTAACGATTATAATCAAGGTTCGTTGTCAAGGTTTTGAATTCTCATATACTTGTATTTTGGTTGGCCATTGCAGCTTATGTAACAGCGTTTTCGCTATCAAGGGGCGTTTGGTTGATTTGAACATTTTAAAACTGTTTATTCTACATTCAACACTATCACTTGATAAGACACCAGGAGTGATGAAAAAAAAAATGGCTATTTTGTAGTGAACATATTTGTTATAATTTTCGAATAAATTATATTTGCTCAACTCTGTTTTTGAGCACTCATTTAAGAATAGTATTTTTTTGTTATTGGAATTTATTCTGTATACACCAATCTTATATATATATATATATATATATATATATATTTGTTTTTTTTATTTTTCCTTGAGAAAGGACATAGGCATGTCCAAAAATTCTGATTCTTAACATTTTGTAATGTTTCTATTTTGTCTAATGGCCTAATAATGACTTCAAATAAATATTATTATTATTATTCTGTTCTTTCAAATTTCTTTGATTGGTCTACTACACCTACAGATATATATATATATATATATATATATATATATAGAATTAATGGATTTATTTTTCATCTAACAATTTTATCACTTCAGATGTTTTCTTTAGATGATCGAGGCGTTAGAAATAGTCATTCTGTTTATTTTAAACAGTGTGTATTATGGATTTGTGGTTTGTTTTGTGCACTCGACAAAAGATTAATAAGGAAATATATACTGCTTTAAGAGATAAAATAATACATACACACACACATATATATATATATATATATATATATATATATATATATATATATATATATATATATATATACACACATTTCACTTGAAAGCATGAAATTGGCTTTGCCTGACCTACTGTTCTTCATAGCAAAGCAATAAGTTGTACATGGTTAAACGGTAGCTACATCTGCCCTGAGGGATTCAGGTACAATTCCTACTGAAGAGTGCAAATTTTTCTTTAATTAGACTTCTTGAACACTCAGATCGGTAGCTGAGAATAAATATACAGTACAATAAATGGATATAACGCCTACTCAAATATGGGTATCCTCTAACAATAACATTTAAAGTAATATATGTGTATATATTTCACTGAATGTGACAAACAAGTTTTTGATAATGTTCTTACAGTTTCCCTTTTTTAGTGTGCTAAGAGAGAAATTTTCACAACCTTTTTGACAACAACCCAACATGGAATCACAAACACATTTTTTCTAGAATGGCATAGAATTTCTACTACTCCCACATAATTTAACCTAAAAAACAAATCTAGAAAACTTAACAACAAACACTTTGAAACTAGCTAATGAATTGTCAAAAAGCGCTTGAAATAATAATTTATAGGACAATGAGGAAAGAGGGCTTGGAGAATTTAACACTCACAGGATATATTGAAGGCAATAGAGACAAAAGAAACCAATGAGTAACCTACCTAATGAGCTTTTAGCAGAACAGGGATTAGGAGAGATAGCAAAAAAGATGTGTAGTGCTAAGAACTAAAAAGGACAGGAAATTGTGGAGAGCCATGATTACATATGTCCTGAAGAGGCATGGTTGACAGAAGATGTATTATGAATCTTCTTCCTTAGTCATGTGATACAGTCTATATCCCTACTTATTCTCCAAATGATTAGAAGTTATGAAGAGCCATGATTACCCACAGGCTACGTGGACATGGCACACACAAACAGAAGAAGGTATATATACACACACATATAGCTACACACATACTTGTATCATTGTGTGCAAATTCAATCCTATATACACATATACATCCATTTATATATATATATATATATATATAGTTGTCAATATATATATATATATATATTAGTTGTCAATATATATATATATATATATATATATATATATATATATAATATTAGTTGTCAATATATATATATATATATATATAATATTAGTTGTCAATATATATATATATATATATATATATATATATAATAGTTGTCAATATATATATATATATATATATATATATATATATATATTAGTTGTCAATATATATATATATATATATATATATATATATTAGTTGTCAATATATATATATATATATATATATATATATAATATTAGTTGTCAATATATATATATATATATATATAATATTGTCAATATATATATATATATATATATATATATATATATATATAAATATAATATTAGTTGTCAATATATATATAATATTAGTTGTCAATATATATATATATATAAATATAATATTAGTTGTCAATATATATATATATATATATAAATATATAATTTAGTTGTCAATATATATATATATATACATATATATATATTGTCAATATATATATATATATATAAATATAATATTAGTTGTCAATATATATATATATATACATATATATAATATTGTCAATATATATATATATACATATATATATATATTAGTTGTCAATATATATATATATATATATATATATATATATAATATTAGTTGTCAATATATATATATATATATATATATAATATTAGTTGTCAATATATATATATATATATATATATATATATATATATAGAAATGGACTAATACGACAATTTATTTATTAAAGACATTTTTATGTTTAATATTCTTTTTTATAGATACAAGTATTTAAGTAAATGCTCTGTTTATAATAAACAGTATTAAATAACATTTACCAGCCTGAATAGAATCCTGTCAAAGGACGAATATTTTCTATGAAAATTTCTCGGACATTCAGGCCGGTAAATGTTATTTAATACTGTTTATTATAAACAAACATTTACTTAAATACTTTTATCTATAAAAAGAACGTTAAACTATAAAATGTCTTTAATAAATATATATATATATATATATATATATATATATAATATTAGTTGTCAATAGAGGATAGAATCCAGGTAGAGCTCAATGTCTAGGACAGACAAGTATATAGTATAAAAGGCTCAAACACTAATATTCTAATAGTGTTTGACCTTTATATTATATTATATTATATTATATATATATATATATATATATATATATATATATATATATATATATTACTTATTGGAAAATGCTTAATATCGGTGATAGAGCTAACATATTTAGTTTAATTGATGTGAGTTTGTGACCCTGGGTTTCACACTATTTGCGATCACATCAATCCGACTAAATATATATGTATAAATATATCATAGACAAGAAATAAGATCTCAGTAAAAGAGGTGCTCAACTTTTCTGGACACACATGTGTCTGCAGGTGCTTTGCAGAATTTTAGACAGGTGGAACATGTAGACCCATTTTGCTCAAGTGGGTGAGGATTAGTTGAAGCATGTTTCCATGAATGGGAAGCAAGGTTTGCTTTACTACGAGTGACACAACCACAGTGGCAGGTGAAGCCATCACTGAAAGGAGCAGCATGCTGCTAACTTGCTTTAATATGCAGTATACAGTTGATCACAATGATCAGTCATCTTCGTCCAAACCTTTGTGTAGATGAGAAGCCGGACAGGCGCCAATTCCTTCACTCTGACACTTTGTTTTCCCAGGCAGAATAGAGGATGCTGAGTCAGTCTTTGAAATGCAATAGTGTGTGTGTCTATGTGTGTGAATATATGTATGTATAATGCACATATTTGCAGACACATGTATACTGAACACCTTTCCTCTGCAAAATGTCTTGTGTATTGGATGCTAAAAGAGGCAGTTTTACTTTTGGCTTTCAGTCTTGTGAGGGATTTGATATGCCAATTTGGCACCATGTATGCATATCTAATGTGAATTTTCTCTTGGAAAAGAATATATTGTAACATCTTTGCAATGTGATTGCCTTCAACAAGTCTTGAAGAAAATCTCCAGTGATTTTGTAATGAAATAACCAAATTTCAGCATTCATTTTTCCGCCAATTCCTTCAATCTTTCTCTGAATGCAATTATGTGCACGTCGGTTTTATATGAAAGTTAATGCAAGGCAACCTTCATAAACAATCACCAAAGAAATCCCACAAAGTGGACTAAATCATGTTATTTCTCATTATATTATCTCAGTGCAATAATTTTCAGCATCATCTCTTACACAATGTTATTGAAATCTTAGAAGTGTCTCTGATGTTTACTTGGCACTTTATTGAGTAAGTACACAAAAATAGAAAGATGCATAAGACAAGAATTTATTCAACCTTTACGGTATGGCAATTCTAAGAGAATACACATATGTACAGATGGTATCTGCCGCAGAGAATGCTTTCTGTTGGACTAGATGTTTTTTGTCAACATGTTGACACATTTTGAAATCCTCACAGTATTTAGGATTGTTAAAGTTATCACTAAAAGTTTTTGTTGAGATTTATAAACTCAAAATTTTGTTTAATTTTGTAAACCAATCAATGAAATTTGAATTAGTTGATTTGTTCGGAAAAATACTTTGACAAAAATCCTACTTCACAGTTTAATAATTTCTTTAATTTTATTTTATTTTATCGGATTTCATGGTAAACAATATTTTTAAGAATATTTCTTTTTTTCAATTTTCCTTTTTAACAGCAAATAATGCATTTTTAGGATTTCTTACTCTTGAGCAAACACCATACAACTGGTCATGGGTGAATATTTCTTTTTGGAGCCACATCCCAACATTTAAAGCATTTGACCATATGATTTAGTTATAGTTCTCACAAATGCAGGGTGAACTGGAAAGTGGGTTCTTGTATATATAAAAACTTAAGGAAAAGATATACAAAAAAACAATATTGCCTTTTTATTAAATAAGTATTTGTTATTTTGATCAATGAATTAGTAAAATGAATTTTCATTCATTTTTTCTGTAAAAATTAAAAGCTCTATAATTAAGCATACAAAATACTCCCACTATTTTAAAAACATTAAATTGTTTTTAAAATAGTGGGAGTATTTTGTATGCTTAATTATAAAGTTTTTAATTTTTCCAGAAAAAATGAATGAAAATTCATTGTACTAAGCTACATGCCCTACTGTTCTTTGTATCCCCTTACCTGTTTGCAATTCCCCGCAAAATTTGGCTTTTATCAGTCAGTGTAAGGCTATTTTACATGGTGTGATGGATGGACAGATGGACTAATAGAATTTACAGAATTTTATATATTGATGGATGCAAGAATTCCTCTTACTCTCTTCTGCATATTGTTCAGAAAATCTTGCTGTCTGAAGTTTACTCAACTTTTTAATGCTTATGCAAGCATTCAACTATAATTGTACATAATTATGAAATAATCATGTCTATTTTTAAACTGAATTCATGATTGCTCTCCTAACAAGAAGACGTCTTCTATGTGCCATGTCTCTTCAGAATATTGGTGATCATGGCTCTCCAAAACTTCCTATCCCTTGTGGCTTTTACCAGTTTTTCTCCCTTTGCCAAGCTTTCCAATACACACAAACTTGTTAAGTAAATAGTCCACTGCCTTCACTTATCTCCCTTGCCATCAATATACCATATGAGGGTTAAGTTTTCCAAGCTTTCCTTCCTCAACATATGTCCCAAAAATTTCAGCTATCTCTTCCTGATTCCTAGTATAAGTGTTCTTTCTGTTGCTATTTTCTTTATTTGTCATGGAATTCTCAGCATCCTTCTGTTGAAACACATTTCTGCTGCCTCTTGTTTGTTCCTTATCCATGGAGGAATTGTCCAGCATTCACAACCATATAAGCGGATACATATCACAAAGTAATACAGCAACTCTTTTCTTTTCTTCTAATGAAATAAGACTACTGGATGGCTGCTACAAGATTTTGCTAAGGGAAAAGCAAAAGAGTGTCAAATATTTATGAACATATTGTTATATATATATATATATATATATATATATATATATATATATATATATATATATATAATATTTGAAAATTATGACATAAATGTTATAAAATCACTACAAAAATAGCCACTTTGTTTCAACACTTCTAATGTTAAATTTAGAATCTACATTCAACACCATCACTAGGGACGTAGTGATTTTATAACATATTTATGTTATAATTTTCAAATAAATTATATTTACTCTACTCTGTATTGAGCACTCTTTTAAGAATAGTATTTTCTGGTTATTGGAATTTATTTTGTATACACCAATCCTATACTAAATTATACAGTGTAAAGTTACAGTGTAACCCGGATATAAGAGAGATTTTCTCTAGTCCCAAATTAGAGCCTGTGCTAATGTATATAAAATAGACCAAACCCGGATATAAGAGAAACCCGAATATAAGAGAGATTTTCTCTGGTCCCAAATTAGAGCCTGTGTTAATGTATATAAAATAGACCAAACTCGGATATAAAAGAAACCTTCTCCGGTCCCGACAACTCTCTTATATCCGGGTTACACTATATATATATATATATATATATATATATATATATTGGCATTCAGAGAGATGTATGGCAGAAATCCATGTGTAAAGTGGAGTATGATAAGAAAGGTGAAGCCAGTCAGAGTTCATTGTAACTACTGCTTACTGTGTCAAGAGGAGTAGTTGGCTTTCACTACATATCATAATAGAGATGTGCCTAATAGAATGAGAGAACTGAGGTTTTGTCAAAGTGCAGGCATTTAAGTAAATATATTTTGGGTATGTATGAACCTGGAAGAGCATATTGAACAATTTTTCTCTCCCCTACCCCTTTTTCTCCTCCTCCTTTTTTCCTTCCCCTCCCCCTTACAGCTTCATTCTCCTTTCCTGTGGTCATCTAAGGAATATACTAGATTGTTCATCCTTCTACTTGCCTGATGAGACCTTGTGGCTGAAACCCAGTTGGTAAGGTAGACTGCTATATATATATATATATATATATATATATATATATATATATTTTTTTTTTTTTTTTTTAAGCATTTCACCCCAAGCAAGGTGAGAAGCCACTAGGATGCAAGGGGTTACAGAAGATTTGGAGCAAGATCAGATATGAGCGATAGAGGAAAGGATGAGGAGAAGGATAGTGGATAGATCAAGGCAACTGGAGATGTCGATTGACATTACATTTGAATAGTTGGAGATTATAGCTCTCAGGGAAACTGGAATAGGGAAGGGAGTTCCACAGGTGAGAGGTGCAGGACATGAAGCTATTGGAGTAGAAGAGACGGCTACATTTAGGAGTTTCAACAGTGAAAGGGTGAGAGCGGGATGCCAGCCTCGTAGGGCACTTGAACTCATGAAGTCTGGGAACCAGAAAATGCAGCTTCTCAGAGCAATTGCCATGAAGGTATTTGTAAAAAGACAGAGAGAGGTGACGGTGTGTCTGTGAGAGAGTTAACTGATTATTTATCTCTTTTGATTTATTTTTTTATAGCTTATCAACCTTTGCAACCTATTTAAAGCCAGAAAATATATATAGTTGTAAGAAGTTTTTTTGAAAAAATAATGATTTACTGATACAAGTCGTACTAATTAACCCATAGCACAGGGGAGAAGAGATAGATTCATTACTTTCCCAAGGTTATTTGTATGTAAGTGAATGTAGTAAATCCAATTGGAATTGGAACTCTGCTCTCCATGTTACAATTCTAATCTGTTATCCATTACACCACCTGCACATCCAAGCTTACAGTCGTTTGTATTTCCAAGCAGTCTATCTAGGCTTAACTTCAGTGTTTATCTCTATTCATAGTTTCATCAATCTTGAAATGCACTCATCACAAGACAAAAGTATCTTCGTGTGGTGGCCTGTTAGGGGCCAGAAAGAAAGACACGGAAAGAAAAAGGTAGTTTGAACAAGTTTATTGAAATAATAGATACATACAAAGAGTGTTATTAGCAGATAGAAGGGTCCATCCAAACTGTCAGGTTACACTGCTTCTCGACTGTCCCTTGGGAAATCTTGCAGGGTGGTATTTATGAAGGAGGAAGAGTTCATTTCCATGTAGGTAGGTCACCATAATACTTTGTAAAGCCAAAAGTAAAGAGTGTCAAACATTTCTGAATACATGATTTATGTGAAATAAAATGAATAGTGTTTATTACAATAGACTGAAAAACAAGCATGGTGCCTTAAATCTTACCTTCTGCTGACTTAATTTGGAAAAGTCAATATTCATAGCTCCCAGCCCACACTTGTCCTAGACCAAATTATTCAAGACTAATCAGAGACAACATACAGATAAGAATGTCACTCCCAACTGTGCCTGAAGCTGTCACGCCCAATTAAATGGTCATTCCTCAAACTTCCAGCCTGTTTAATGTGCAACATTGTGTATGGCTACGTCTGAAAGTGCAACTCCTTTGATCATCATTAGAAACAATATATAAAGGTCAAGCAGTTGGACATTAACAAAATCAGTCACAGAAAAAGCTAGATGGTCTGTATACTGGACTATTGATAGTGCAACTAAATGTCAGCCAGAGACTACATATGCCCAGTGACCTAGCAAGGGACCTAGCAAAGATTACAGACACAATTTATGAAAGGTGAATGTGGTTTAGTGGCCATTGCTGGTGAAGAAAGCAAGAAGTTTTACGTCATCTTATACTGTGGAATCCAAATTATGGGTAAAGATGAAGAGGTAAACCATCAAGACTCCTCATTGAACAATTCAGTAATGAAACTGGAATCAAAAAAAGGAAGAATTGGGTAAAGCTATCGATAACAGAAATGTTTGGAAAGAAGTGCTCATAAGTGATTGATTGAGAATACTCAGTTAGATAAAAATATAATTTCTTTCCGTGTATTTGCTTCCCTTCCACCTACAATCTTCAAAACTGTTTTGTTGTTCTATGACCCATGATCAGTGGTCAGCTTCCTGCTTGTCTCTCAGTTTATTATACACTTTATTTCTCTTCTACTTAACATATTGCAAATAGGTACAAACCTATTTACCAATCTACTAAACCTCCCTCAACCACAGATGTTTAATGCCTTTCGTTGTTCTCAAATTTCTCTTCTCCTCCTTGAGGCTTATCTCTTGTTCCTTTTGATTACATCTTTTTCCATGTCAATCTTCCTATCAACCATAGGATTATCTGTTGCATTGTCCTGATCTGAAGAACTCATCCTTTCTTCTCTGTCAAGGTTTTCTTTCCATCATGATGTCTTCCTTATTAATTCTGCCTTAATTCGTCAGATTGAGCTGTTATGCTTTTTTCTTTCTTTGATATAATGGCCGTGTTCTGTCCCCTTTCTTTGATGAAATTAACTCTCAGGACTTCTTGCTTAGTCTTTCTTACTGCAATAATGAGTTTGAGGGAAATATTTAATTTTGATTTTATAATTGTTGTATTGTGTTTTTCTATGACACATGATGAGGAGTCAACTTCCTACTTGTCTCTCAGTTTATTATACACTTTATTTCTCTTCTACTTAACATATACAAATAGGTACAAACCTATTTACCAATCTACTACACCTCTCTGAATCAAAGAGTTTTAATGTCTTTTATTTTTTCTCGAACTTCTACGACCTCTTTCCTCCTCTTCCCCTTGACGTTTATGTCCTGTTCTTTTGAATGAAGATTTTGGTCTCATTTCATCTTCAATAGTCAATTCTTTAGTTCCAAATTTCTCAAACCTAAGAGAGGTAGATTTTATCAATGTAACTGTTGTACTTCCTAGTTTGTCTCTCTTACCACAATAAGAATATGCCTCAGAAAACTTAAACATTTGTCAGTCATCAGAATTGATTGTTTATTTTTTGGGGAGTGAAAGAGAATGAAATTCAGAAAGACAGACGATTGCGATTGAAATTGCATTTAAATTTTTGATGGTCGTTTTTGGCAGAGAAGCAAAAAATCAGAAGAGAGTTCCACAAATGAGAAGTGCAAGAAAAGAAACTGTTGTAATATAACTTACACTTACATCAGTAAGAGGAGATCTCCTTAGAATAACTACCATGAAAATAATTGCCGAAATGACAGAGGGAAACCATGTCAAGGAAGTGAGAAAAAATGACTGAAAATGAGATGCCAGGTGAGGACCAATAATATTACAGACCCTTCTTTGGATTTTATTGAGTATCTTGAAATATAACTCCAGAGCATAAAATCATATGTGGCAGCAATATTCAAAGCACAGATGAACAGTAGATTTATAAAATGTGTAACATGGATTCTAGTAAATCATGTCAGTGAAACAATTGAACTAAGAAAGTGTAAAGAAGTATAAAACTTTGTGAATCTGGGAGGAGTGCTGCCTATATAAGAGATAATACAGAGGGCAATGGTTAAATTGTCATCACATTATATTTTTATTTTGTGCATACACGGTTTTTTTATTATTTTGTCAACTACACATTATACCTCTGAACCAAAGATGTTTAATGCCTTTCATTGTTCTCAAACTTCTTCTACAACCTCTTTCCTTCTCTCCCCCGCAAGGTTTATGTCCTGTTCTTTTGAATGAAGATTTTGGTCTCATTTCATCTTCAATAGTCAATTCTTTAGTTCCAAATTTCTCAAACCTAAAAGAGGTAGATTTTATCAATGTAATTGTTGTACTGTGTTGTTCTATGACCCATGATCAGTAGTCAACATCTATTCTGTCTCTCAGTTTACTATACACTTTATTTCTCTTCTACTTAACATATTGCAAATAGGTACAATCTATTTACCAATCTACTAAACCTTCCTCAACCACAGATGTTTAATGCCTTTCATTGTTCTCAAACTTCTCTTCTCCTCCTTGAGGCTTATCTCTTGTTCTTTTTGATTACATCTTTTTCCATGTCTGAGTCAATCTTCCTATCAACGATAGGATTATCTATTGCATTGTCCTGATCTGAAGAACTCATCCTTTCTTCTCTGTCAAGGTTTTCTTCCATCATCAATTCTGCCTTAATTGGCCAGAATGAGCTGTTATGCTTTTTTCTTTCTTTGATATAATGGCCATGTTCTGTCCCTTTTCTTTGATGAAATTAACTCTCTCAGGACTTCTTAGTCTTTCTTTACTGCAATGAGTTTGAAGGAAATATTTAATTTTGATTTTATAATTGTTGTACTGTGTTGTTCTACAACATGGGATCAGTAGTCAACTTCTATTCTGTCTCTTAGTTTCTTATACACTTTATTTCTCTTCTAATTTACATATGCAAATAGGTACAATACTATTTACAATCCACTACACCTTCCTGAACCGAAAAGGTTTAATGAGTTATAGAAGACAAAAATGTTGGAAAGGAAGTGCTCATAAGTGATTGGTTGAAGATATGCAGTTAGATAAAAATATAATCTCTTTCCTTGTACTTGCTTTCCTGCCACCTTCAATCATCAAAACTTTAAATGCAACATCAATCGCCATATGCTGTCTTCCTGAACCCTCTCCCTTTGGTGCTTTTTCTCACTTCCCCTCATTAAGTTTTTTTCCCCCATTCTCTTTTACTCCCTCTAACTTTTGGCATCTTAGTGACATTATTACCATGAACTGATTAAAATGGTGGAAAGGAAGTGCTCATAAGTTATTGGTTAAAGATATCTGTATCTATAACTCTCAAAATATGTGTGTGTGTGTGTGTGTGTGTCTATGTATGTATATATGTGTGTGTGATCGGATGTTATTTATGCATTTCCACAATTTACAGTTTGAAAAATGTTTTTTTTTGTTTGATAGATAATTCTTCAGTGCCCATTTTGAGTCCAAATTGGCTGGAAAAAATTACAACCTTATACAAAAATCAAAGACAAAATTTAATGTCTGTAAAAAAAAAACAGTGCACAATCAATTTAGAGAGTTGAAAATCTAACGCAAAAGATTATTAGAATTATAAAAAAATATATTATAAATAAAAAATTATCATATATTATTATTATTATTATTATGTCAGTCCATTGAAGAGGTTCCTTCCTTGCAAGATTCAAATTATTACCCCCCCCCCGTTGGGGATGTGCCTCAGTTGCACCCAAATGTTGTTACTAATGTTGATTTTTGGTTGGGCTGACTTTAACCTTAAACTGCTCCAACTGAACAACAAAAATTCCCATTAATAAAACACCCGGTCAAAGACGAATTATACTGTTAGTGCAGTTAGATAAAAATATAATCTCTTTCCTTCTATTTGCTTCTCTGCCACCTTCAATCATCAACACTTTAAATGCAATGTCAGTCGCCATAGGTGGTTTCCCTGAACCCTGTTCCTTTAGTGCTCTTTTTCTCACTTCCCCTCATTAAATTTTTTTTCCCCATTCTCTTTTTCTCCTTCTAACCCTCGACATCTTAGTGACATTATTGCCATGAACTGATTAAAAAAAAATGTAAAAATCCTATCCAAATAGTTTCTTTCTTTGTACTTCTTACCTGTGGAACGCCTTCCCGATTTCTTTCTTCTCTTTTTGCTTACAATCTTCAAAACTTTAAATGCACTGTTGAACACCATTTTCTGTCTTCATGAACCTAGTTTCTTTATTGTCCTTTTCCTCACTTCTCCTCCTCTCTAAAAGTTTTCACATTCTCTTTCACTTCCTGTAACCCACTTTGTTCTCATGGCATTATCGGCTTAAAAAAAAAATTAAGGGTTGAATATTAAGCTTATAAATTGAATATTATATATGTGTATAATGTGTTTTTTTTCTATAATATTTTCTATATAATTTCTATAATATTTTCTATAATGATGCACGTGTGTCTACTATTTTTTAAGCTTTAAAGTATTACTTTCTACTATGATTTGTAGTAAAAAAAAAAAACAATGATAATAACAATGGCACTATGGAGTCAAAATGATTGATTTATTTTTTTATGGCTTATTTAAACCTGAAACATTGTTGTAGCATACCTATGGACGATATGAGGTATGTCGCTATTCACATATACAGTAGTAAATACTGTATGTTAGTCTGCAGTTGGGAGATTCATTGTGAAATTCACTTGACTAGCAGTTGACTACTTCTATGCGCTGCTGATGAATCTTATATGTGTTGTTCTTGTCCTAAGAATTATTGTTCATTTATCAACCTTCATGTGATTATTCTATTCAGTAAACTTCCCTAGCTTACAATAAACATATTTTGGATTGTATGAGGTTGCATACAATGCTCAATGTTCCCAAGTGGTCTTCCATCTAAGTACTGAGAGACAGAGCATGAGAGATTGATTTGTTTTTTATGGCTTATCAACCCATGATTGACATGACTGGCTATATCCTGATGAGATATGAGTCATTGTTATTTTTTCATTTAGACTAAAAGATATATTGAAAGCATTGTTTTACCAACGTCTAAACTGGTGACATCAGTGTTTCAAAAATCAAACAATTCTTTCAAAATGATTGATGACTCAGCACCAGAATAATTGTCAGGAAAATTTCCCATGAAAATCGAAACAGCAACAATATTCATCATTTTTGACATCCACTTGACCTTCTCTAAATCTCATACCACTCAAATAGACATGCATGTGACAGATATTTGTCCTTATTGACTTCAGTTTGAATAAGTAAAGATTAATACATGGCTTGATTTTTGAACAAACCATTTTTATATGATCTGAGAAAAATGAGTCTACTCTAAGTAACATTTCAGTGATTGCTTATGCTTTCTCAATGGTTAATGTATATGTCAGAGTTAGCTCCTCCTTAGTTCTTTAATACTCTCCCCTGGCTATAAATACTGGCTGACCCTTCGCCTCGATCTCTTTTTTCCTCGGGCCTTGGGCCTTACCACCTTGCATATGTGAACTCTCACTGATACAGCGTTTCCCAAATTCTGGGAACACGCTAAGAACAATACATATACATATGAACACTCACTACAACACACACACATAATATTCATCACACAAACTCTATGTAACTGTCCATTTGTTTAGTAACTTGTTATTAATACATATATTTATTTATATATATTTATCGGTCTTGTTTGTTTTTCTTTGGACTTAATTAAAGTCCAATATTCTCATGAGGTTGGACTGGCTAGCAGAAAATTTTAAATCACATGTGTTCTTCACATCTTCACCCCACGGTCTGCTACATAATGGTGACTTCCTGATGTGATTATATCTTTCAACTCCTGCTAACACACACAAGACGATATATATATATGTACAAACAAGTTCTTATACAGACCTTCCAAATGAGAGCCAGTCAAAACATAATATAGGAAACTTAATATTGGTATCTTAATACGCACACCATACACTTAACGAAAGAACTTTTATACAACAACAAAAATTTGTGATTAAACTGATGAAAGTACAAAATTTTAATTCACTAAAACATGTCTACAAAACAATTTTCTCCTGCGCAGCTAAAAGAATTTTCAACACGTAGAAATCACAGAGGCCTTAATCGCCACTAGAAGAACCACAATTACTACTATGAGACGAGCCTTAGAACTCTTTCCCCACTGGTCTATATTTGCTTGACCCTTTCTTTCTCTTGTTTGCTTTTTGTTTGCTTATACATTCGTAAAGTAAAAAAAATGTGCGGGTTGATTTATGCCATCAAGTCCGCTACATATATCATGTGATTTGATTTGACTACCTTCTGTTGGAGTTTCCTTTCCTTTATATGTCTGCTATTAACACTGTGTCATCTGCATATCTAATGTTAAGATTCAGGTCATTAATACTAAATCCTGGTAGGACTTCTAGTTCTATGAGAATCGCTTTCTGTATATGTTTAATAAGTCCAGTGAGAAGACACACCCTTGTCTTATAGCCTTATTTTTGCATATTTACTGGCAGTTCTCTTCCAGTATAGGTTCTGGATTATTCAAATATCCTTTCCAAATATGTCAAGGTTACCATGCAGTTCCAACAGTTGTTTGAGACATACTTTATCAAACGCTCAAAACATAGACGTACATCCATTTGCATTTGTATTGCTCTTCCCTGCATGTTTTAAATTTCTGGAGTGTCTTCTCCTCATTATGAAATTGATTTCCACTGTCTCTAGAACTTTAATGTTTCTAAAATGTTCAGTTCATTCTCATCATCCATCTGTAGAATTGTATTTCCATTGTCTCAACTCTCTGCTCCATCTCTGAGGAGATTGTACCATTCACTGCCATATAGGAGGACTGATATTATGTAATAGCTAAATACTCTTTTATTTGTTTCCAGTTAAATTTTCCTGTTTCATAATACTTTGCTTCACTTTTGGAAGGCACTTTTCCTTTGGATGTTGCCATCACATTTTCCATCTTCCTTTTCTTTCCTTTACTCTGTTCTGTTGGAGTTCATGTAGTTTCCTTTCTTTTCTATGCCTGCTATCAACACTGTGTCATCTAGTATATATACTTAAGTACTCTTTTCTTTGTTTCTAAAGAAATTTTCCTGTTTCTTAATACTTTACTTAGCTTTAGGAAAGCTTCTTTGGTCTCTTTGGCTTTTGATGTTACACTTTCCATCCTATGTTAAAAGACCACCCAGATATTTAAGTTGATGTACTTGTTTGATTATGGTATTTCAAATTTGAAATTTGCATGTTGGGCAATTCCTTTTGCTGACAACTGTTCATTCTAACTTCTTGCAATTGAGGTTTAGTCCTTTATTCCTGCTTTCTTTCACTTGTAGTTTCCTTTCTATGCCTACTATCAACACTATGTCATCTGCTTATCTTACGTTATTAAGATTACAGCCACCAATACAGAATCCTGGTAAGACTTGTAGTTCTCTCATGATTGCTTCACTGTAAATGTTGTAATATAAATTATATAAAAAAGAAAATCTCCCTCTCACCTACTTTTTTGTAACCACCCATTTTTTCCTAACAGCCCTCTGGATCTTCATACTGCTCCCAGTTTGATGGTACCACTCATTCTAGGAATCACAAGTCAAAGAGATCTGCTTAAGTCTTGAATGTGTTTTATAAAAGATTCATCTATCGTAAATGGATAACTGCATAATGCAGAAGAATGTTTGTCATCTTCCAACCTTATTTAAGAGATACAAAGCCTAATTGGAAAGAACCCTTGTCTCCTGGAGGTTGTTCCAGATCAGTGGAAACAGAGGGTGTATGTTGGTCTGCAGTCTGAGATTCATCTCCAGCTGTGCTGGTCAAACTCTCTGCCTCTGGGCAGAGAGGATCCCCAGATGAGGCTATGTCAAAAAGCAGAGTCTTGCCTCGGGGAAACAGCTACCTGATCCCATTTTATACGGGGTCAATGGGGAATTTTTGGCTGAGCCTACAGGTTCAGATACCCTAAAATCAGAAATTAAAAGGGTGACCAGAACACATAAGATCTTTTGGCCAACTTCCATCACCAACATTTTCTTTTATGTCCCATGTCCATTCAGGACATGGGCGATCATGGCTCTCCACAACTTCATCCTTTGTAGCTCTTAGTGCAGTTTCTCTTTTTTGTATCCTAATCCCTGTTTCGCCAACCATGTACACAGGCTAATTAGGTAGATTATCTTTCTTCTGTCTCGCTTGCCTTCAATATGTCCTGTCAGTGCCAAATTCTCCAAGCCCTCTTTCCTCAATATGTGCCCTAGAAATTTTAGTTGTTTCTTCTTGATTTTAAATAGAAGTGTATTTTTGTTTTCCTTTTCCTTAAACCTTTGTAGTTTCCCACATGTTCAGTCCATGGTAGTCTCAATATCCTTCTGTAGAGTCACATTTCAGTTGCACCTGCTTTGTTCTCACACTATCCACTGACATGAGGTGGAATGAATACATTGAATCAATAGCTTCATCTACCGCAAGGAAAGTTGGCTCTCTGTGTCATGCCAGAAAGTATTTCTCATCCATCTTTCAAATCTATATATCAATCATCCATCCTTGCATGGAATATTGCTGTCATTTATGGTCTGGTGATCCCACTGTATGTCTCAAAGTCCTTGACAATATCCAGAGACGAATATGCAAGATGATATGTCCTGATCTGGCATCTTGTCTACAATCGCTATCCCACAGACATGCTGTGGCCTCTCTCTTCTACAAATATTTTCACATAAACTGTTCTGATGAGTTACTTTCGGTGGTTCCCAGACTGCACAAATTTAAATGAGCTAACAGGATGGGATTTTGGTCCCATCCTTTCACTGTCAAAATGGTTAAATGTAACCATCTCTCCTTTTCAAACAGCTTCTTCTCCTGCACTTCCTGTCTGTGGAACTCCGTTCCCTTATTTGTTTCCACGATGACAATAACCTTCAAATATTCAAGTGTAATGTCAATTGACATCTGACACCCTGAACTTGTTCCTTGTTCTTCTCTTTATCCTTTCCTCAAACACACCTCTTTACTCTTGACTCTTGTTCTCAATCCTCTGTAACCCCTTGCGTGCAAGTGGCACTACCACCTTCCTTGGGATGAATTGCCTTAAAAAAAAAAAAATATTCCTGATAAAAGTTCTTTATAACATTTCAGAACTCTTTACTTTGTTTTAAATGAAATTTGCCTGTTTCTTAAGACATTGCTTAGTTTTTGGAAGGCATCTTTCACTATTCCAATGCACCTCCAGATTTTGGTGTCAAATTTGCCACCTATCTTTGCCCAGTTGTCAGAGAATTGAAGAAAAGAGTAACTCTGGTAGCACTAGCTGCTCAGTTAATGAAGGCTGATTCTTTCCTTATAAGGAAATGACAGATATTACCATCAGTATCTTTCTATATCCTCAAGGACACATGGCACAGTCCAGTGACAGGACTCAAACAGTAGAAGTTCAATACCCAGTTAAGGCAGTGGAGAACTTGTAGAGGCAAATTAACAGGAGATAACTGATAACTGACATCCATTAAACATGACACGTGGAACTAGAACAGTTTACCCCAGTGAGCGAAATAAAGGGTTCAGTTCGACATTCATTCAACTTGAAGAAGGCCAGAGCGTACAACGGCCGAAACATTGTAATAAATATGGCGACACAGATGAAGACAATAGTCTGAATAATGTAAATAGTGTAGATATTGCCATATACTTGTTTGAGTTCCATAAAAATATATTCCATTTTTAATTCATTTCAAATGGACTAGAAGAGAATAAATGAGATATTTTTTCTTGTGTTCTTCTTTTAAGTAATAGGCATTTTTTTTTTTTCATTTTTTTTTTCATTCTTTTTTTTCATTTTTTTTTTTTTCATTTTTTTTTTTCATTCTTTTTTTTCATTTTTTTTTTTTCATTTTTTTTTTCATTTTTTTTTTTCATTTTTTTTTTTCATTTGCATTTATTTATCTGGAGGTATTTTGTGAATTTAACTTCTTCTGAAGTCTATATAAAAATGTTAGCAAAAGTAGGCCAAAAATTTCTTAACTTTTTTATGCATTTGGCAGATAGATAATGAAATTTACACATAGATAAATAAATAAGGCAGATCAATAGATAACGAGGTTTATAAATAAACTCCTACTGATGAAAAACTGGAGATAAAAGAATAAAAAAAATCATGTTCTTTGCTCTGTTTAGAGCCTCTTTAAGTTTTTATTTTCTATCAATAATTCCGAAAAAAAACTGAAAACACAAATTTTTAATATCAAAATTAGAGGGAATCAAGTGTGTGGAAATGATGTTTGTCGAATGGATATTAAAATGGCGTTAGAATCACTAGTTTATTGAGTTTATCCAATAAAGGAAATGGGTAAATGTTCTTGTGTGGGTGGAGGTAGATAAGCGAAAAGTGAATAATTTTATGGGTAGCCTACAAGTGAAGGAGAATTTTATTATCGAAAGTGGCTGGAACGTATACTTGATAGTGATGATTTATGTTGTATGTAAATCGATTATATGGTACTTACAAATAAGGGGTGGTGTGAATGGGGTAGTTACAAATATATATTAGCAAATCTCTTTCTAAGAAAAAAAACTAAGCAGTGTGTGAGAAAATTGATAAAAATTAAAAGAAAGATGACTCCAAAATTATATATTTGAATTCTATGATGTATTATCCATTATCTCTCTCTTTCTCTCTCTCTCTATATATATATATATATATATATATGTGTGTGTGTGTGTCTCTGTCTCTCTCTTTACTCTTGTGTGTGTGTGTATGTAAATATATATATATATATATATATATATATACACACACACACACAGTGTAACCCGGATATAAGAGAAACCCGGATATAAGAGAGATTTTCTCTGGTCCCAAATTAGAGCCTGTGTTAATGTATATAAAATAGACCAAACCCGGATATAAGAGACTTCTTCTCCGGTCCCGAAAACTCTCTTATATCCGGGTTACACTGTATATATATATATATATATATATATATATATATGTTTGAATGTGTATACTTGTAAATATATAGAGATGGGTATTCTGTGGTGTATTATCCATCATATATATTATCTGTGTATGTGTACACTAGTAAATATACACATAGAATGGAAGAAATACCGCCACATATTCTCACCACATATACCTTGTATATAATGGTAAGATATTAGATGAAGACACCATTGCCACTAATGTTTTACTATCATCTGGGAGGATTTTCTGCCACACCATGTATAATGTGTGCAAATACAATATATATATATATATATATATATATATATATAAGATAACATTGAAGTCAACACCCAGAGGTGACAGTTTGTTTTATGTTAAATGCAACCATTATACCAATCGATGACCTGACGATTGTGTTTAGGATGAAACTGATTGTTACATTTGGATGTTGAATTCAATGTGCACTTTTATATTTACATATACTCTATCCCTGATAATGAGTACTTTAACCTATAAATATAGCTTACATTAAAACTATATTTTATCACACACACACCCACACACACATATTTAGAAAAATAGTATCACAAATTGGAAAAAAGTCTTGTGATGTGTTTGTCATACTATTTTTCTAAGTACTGTTTGCTCTTGTGTATGTTTGTCTATAACATGTGAAGATATGTTTATATATACTAGTTTATCAATATAATGTGTGTGTGTATATATATATATACATATATATATATATATAATAGTGTGTGTGTACATATGTGTGTATATACTTCTTTTTCTTTTATGGTCTGTTTCCTTTCAGTATGAAGTTGATCATGGCTCTCCACAACTTCTTGTCCTTTGTATCTCTTAGTAAGATTTGTCTTTTTGCCATCCCTCCTAATCCCAATATATACTAGTATATGTACAAATCCATACATTTGTATATACATACCCATGCACACACACATATATATATATATATATATATATATATATATTCCAGCTATATGCTTTAGAGAACACCTGCTTGCTAGAGTGATGAGCCAGTCCCTCCTGTTGTTTATGAGCTTGTTCAAGACCTACAGGGCCAACCTGTGGCTTATTCTTCAATTATGCTGAGCGGACCTTTGTTACAGTTTGTTTGAGAGAGTGCCTAATCTGGAATGATAAAAAGCCAGCCCACTCACATCCTCACTCATGATGACTTGTAACTTTGTGTTAGCACAACCATCAGTGGCCTTCCAACAGTTCCATCTATCGAGTTTCCCTTTGGATCAAGCAGTGGTATGTTTTTTCAGGCCTTTTTTCAGCCGTGCCGCACACTAGAAATGCCTCTCCATGCTAATAACATCAAGAAGTCTCTTCTTTTACAAACTGACCAAACTATAAATGAGTAACTAAATAATAAAAAAAAAATGTTAATTTTATATCAAATAAGTAAAAAATGTTTTTGAATTGTGAAACTCTGCAGTGTTACATGACTATAGTGTAGCCTGGACTTAAATACATTTAAATAACATATTTCAGAAGTGATCAATGACATATAGAGGTTTGGGGATGAATGGTGATGCCTGGGGCCAACTCCTTCAATGTATGCTCCTAATCCTCAAGTAGGGGGTCCTATAGGGCCTATTACTGAGCAGTAGGGGGTCCTATAGGGCCTATTACTGCAAAGTAGGGGGTCCTATAGGGCCCAGTACTGAGAAATGTTAGAAAGGAAGACATTTTAAATATGTAAAAACAGATGGAACATGAAATAAACACTTTATTCAAATTAAATATAAACTAAATTTTTACTTCACTCTTTGATTGGATGACCTCCCAGATATGGAGACCTGGGGTCATCTCATCCTCTACCCCACCTTCTGCATGTTACTGTTACCAGTTTTGTTGACTGTTTCCATTTAATATTGATAGGTTTAAAAAATAATTCAAATAAACAGTTGCTGCCTAGATAACCCCAATTTAAATATTTACATCTTTGCATTATGTGAATGTATATTCTTTGTAGGCACTTAGCTGTTTGGTTTCCCCTAAAGAAAGATATATATTCAATGTGTCTTAAAGGGGAATCTAAGTGGTACCACATGGGTGTACTGTATTGGGAAGTATTTTTTTTTTTTTATTCGGTCACTTCACATACTAAATTTTTTAAGTGTTTAAAATTCTATGTGTGAGACAATTTATGACTTATATATATATATATATATATATATATATATATATATGAAAATTTCTCTGATTTAACCAGTAGAGAAGACAATATTTATGAGTAAAAATGACAATAGGAAAACTGGTAATTGCTGACGTGTTTCATCCAATGTGGACTTTATCAAAGCAAAATACGAAAAAAAAAAAATATTATTTTTTATTTTTTATTTTGTATTTTGCTTTGATAAAGTCCACATTGGACGAAATGTGTCAGCAATTACCAGTTTTCCTATTGTCATTTTTATTCATAAATATATATATATATATATATATATATATATATATATAAAAGCCATATTTCTTACCAGATCAAAAACATTACTGCATTTGTTTCCTTTTCATGGAAAAGCATAGATTTCTGGTGAGCTGGAAGTTATCTGTGATTGGACTATAAATTAAAAAAAGGATTTTTAGTGTATGATTAAAAATGAGCCAATTTGTAACTCATGAATGCTACACAAGTTGATATCAGATCAATATCGGTTGGGTCAGCAAAGAAAGGAGCTATGCTGTTAAAAGACCTGAAACTCCTAATGAATCTTAGGTAAAAAAAAAAATCATTGATGATGTGTGCTAAAGCATCAAACAGATATATTTCACAATATATATATTAATATATACTCCATGTTTAGTATTACTTATATATGTGTGTGTGTGTGTGTGTATTCATGTTTTAGAAATTAATTTTTTTCATATTTTGCTTATTTCCAGAGTACATATCATTGCATTATTTTAGTTTGTCATTCCATCTTGTATCAAGAGGTTAGTATGTCACAAACATATGTCTATATTAGGCTTTGGAGAATATAGAAGAACAAGAGATTTCTCTTTCCAAGCAAACTATTAATAGCTATTTTCTGATTTACTTTCTTCTGATTAGTAGCCCAAGTTATCCTAGCTTGGTTTCAAAAGTAGCCCAAAATATCACAAAAGGTGCTTGGTTTCAAAAGTAGCCCAAAATATCACAAATGGTGCTTGGTTTCAAAAGTAGCCCAAAATATCACAAATGGTGCTTGGTTTCAAAAGTAGCCCAAAATATCACAAATAGTGCTTGGTTTTAAAAGTAGCCCAAAATATCACAAATGGTGCTTGGTTTCAAAAGTAGCCCAAAATATCACAAATGGTGCTTGGTTTCAAAAGTAGCCCAAAATATCACAAATGGTGCTTGGTTTTAAAAGTAGCCCAAAATATCACAAATAGTGCTTGGTTTCAAAAGTAGCCGAAAATATCACAAATAGTACTTTGTTTACAAAGTAGCCGAAAATATCACAAATAGTGCTTGGTTTCAAAAGTAGCCCAAAATATCACAAATAGTACTTGGTTTACAAAGTAGCCCAAAATATCACAAATAGTACTTGGTTTCAAAAGTAGCCCAAAATATCACAAATGTTACTTGGTTTCAAAAGTAGCCCAAAATATCACAAATAGTGCTGGGTTTCATCTCTCACCTCTGGGAAGAATTCTGATTTTGAATATGTTGAAGGCTGATAAACAGACTTGAAACCTTGAAAGTAATGGTTAAAATATTCTTAGCTGATAGTTTGAAATGTTACTTTGAATGTACAGAATCTTTTTTATAAATATCCAAAAAGCACAATATGACTTGCTGTTAATGATTGATGGCAGTCATTGCTTTGTTTGGATACCGACAGGAGAGAGAGAGAAAAAAATATTTAAAAATGGAGAAAATTTTCTTATTTGAAATCATCTGACTAATTCCCAGGCAACAGAAATTTAGGAAGAAGGATCTAAGTGTGAGGTGGTCTAAATATTTACTGATTGCTTTTATACATTCAGACTTTATATTCTATTTGTTTCAATAGTCAAAGGGTGAATTTTGTCGGAATTTCTAGGAATTTGGACAGTTTTTATATAATTTATCATCTGAAAAGAAAAAAAATTATTAAATCGCATGAGAAATTGTATAAAAAACTAAATAAAAGCGCCTTGTCTGTTGTATTCAATGAAATGTGCATGAAAGAAGGATTGTTGCCTAAATACACAAATATATTAAAGTACCTATGACTCAACAATATTATTATTATGATTATTATTATATATTAAGCATTATAAAAAGTATTTTCATTTCTTACCGCCATTAACTCCAAAGCTTTTTTCATGTATATATCTAAAGAAAATTACTCAACTATATTATTAAAAACATCATTATTATATATTAGGCTTAAATTCCAGATGAACTACATTCCTTAGTTAAACAAGTTCTAACCTTCATGACTAAGACCTAATATAACATGCACTTTGTAGTGAGTCATCTTTATTCCCTTTGTATTCCATTGGTGAGATGTAAGTTCGACTTGAGCAGCAGCTTCTCACAAACTACTGCTTTGAGGAACTGACTCCAAGAGGATGCTTCCCCAATTGCTACAACCTCAACCTGTTCAAATCTAGGGTCAACCCTTACCTTCTCCCCATATTCCCATAAACTGTGCCACTTACTCTGTATCTCTCTACCTCGAGTGGCTCTTAGGCCACGTAAAGGATGAACATGTATTCGATTGGTGAGATGTAAGTTTCACTTGAGCAACTTCTTCCCACAAATTACTGCTTTGGGGAATCGACTCCCAAGAGGATGCTTCCCCAATTGCTCACAACCTTAACCTGTTCAAATCTCGGGTCACCATTATCTTCTCCCCATAACCCAATAAACTGTGCTACTTACTCTGTATCCCTCTACCTCGAGTGGCTCTTAATCCTTGTACAGGATGAACATCGTTTTAAAAAAAAAAATAGCAGACATTTACTCCAATGCTTATTTCATGTAAATCCATAAAACATATTTACTTCAACATAACTGGAATAATTCTTTTATTAAAAAATCTATGATTTATCTGAAAGAAGAAAAATGGTCACCAAAAGCTTGTAAAATTTCTTTGACTACAAAAAAACGATACTATGAATTTTTACTAATACGAGGTCATCAAAAAATGCTGGAGACTTTTGCATCAAAATGATATATTACCGAACACTAGAAATTGATTGTAATAACAAGATTAATTACAAGATTGTGTTCACCACATATTCAATTGAAGAAAAGCTGAGAGCACACACCTGTCAGACTGTTGTGTGGAAAAAGACAAAAAATACATCACAATGAAGATAGACCCAAGAAATTATTATATATTAATAACATAGAAAACTGTAAGGAAAAAAAATCATGAAACAGTGAGCAAAATATACTTAATGACTTTGTGAGAATGGATGACATAGAAGGGATGTTAAATACTCAAACATTGCTTAGAGCTACAAGTGACAGGAAGTTGTAGAGAGCCACAATCGCCAGAGGGACACAGCGCATGAAGAATAATGAGATTTTTCACCGAATATGTCTATATTAATGCTACTTTTTTGTTTATCTTATTGTACTTGCTTTTCTTCTTTTATGTGTCATATCCCTTTATATGTGGTCGTTCATAGCTCTTCACAACGTCCTATCTCTTGTTGGTCTGACTTAGTTATGGTTTTTCTTCTTTGTCCTTGTTCTGCCATATATTGGCTCAAAGTCATAACATCAAACAATGGCCTGTAGAAAGTCATGACTTAGATCCCATTGGGAACTTATTAAAGACTAGGTTAGGGAAAGAAATGAAAGGTTTTGTTTTTACTAAAATGTTTTCCCAATAAAAGGCCCAAGAGCCACTTAAGGTAGAGAGTTCACTTAGCGTTATAGTAAATTATCCATACATGGATGGACTCTTCCAAGTTACAAATAAAAGCAGATACTGCTTTTTGTCAGAGGTAGTTTTTTTTCCCAACAGTCAGCTCTGACAATTCGGACTTAACATTCTTGCTCGTTTGTATATTATTGTATTACCGATTTTTGTTAATATATTTGTTAACTCAAATCCACTCTTGTGTCTTTATTCTAGCCCCAACAAGGCCACAACACTTAGTAAGGTTTTTGTATAGACATAAGAGGAAGTAAGTGCAAATTATGAGGATATGAAGGATAGATAATGGTTGGAAGGTGACTTAATGGTTAAGATTATAGTTATTGGTGAAGTACCCTTTCAGGAGCCTGGTCCACAAAGAAATGCTTCTTGGAAAGAAGCTGTCTGAGTAGAACTGAAGGAATGAGATTGATATGATGTACATGACATGGTTGATCCTAGCTGCAAAATTCTGAACTGGTGGGACTAAGGAATATCACTCATCTTCCATTTGCTATATATATATATATATATATATTTATATTTTTGTACATTTTTAATGAAGGACATTATCATAGATCAAAAGATGAATATGAGACAAGAGTTCAGAATTTCTGCTTCTATTTGCTGGTATGTGCAGTAACTAAGGTTTTTGTACAGTTTGGCATGCTTCAACCAATAGCAAGTCGTGTGCTGATTGGTTGAAATGGAGTAGGCTATTTACCTAGGTAACTGAGAATAAAAGCAAAGAATGCTGATTGGTTGGTCGACCGCGGTATTGGCCTGATAAAAGAGGACTGAAGCACTGAGAACGAAAGAAAAAGATGGATTTATCTTTTGAAGTGTGTTGGTGATGCCATTGACTATTATTTGGGGTTTTTTCCTCACAGCTCTAACAATTTTTCTGTCATCAGTTACTGTTTTTTTTTTCAGGACATTCCAAATTGCTGTGTTGCCAATGTCCAATGTTTGTGCAATGGATCTGATTGATTTTCCTTCTTTTCTCAGCTTCAAAATGGCTTGCATTTCTCCCATAGACAGATCTATGGTCTTTATGTTGGGTTATCCTTTTTAGCAAGAAATGCAGTCTTTACAGATGAAACCCAAGGCTAAAACCAAGAGTAGTCATTCAGAGCTATTTAATATTTTAAAAAAATCAATCTAAAAGGCAACACCTGGACAACAAGAAACACCTGTCAGTGTTCTAATCGTCTTGTTCACTTAGAAAATGAGTGGTCTCAAGAAAAAGGTGGTATGTTCTAAGATGTTTAACACATCTGAATGTAACTACCAGTCAATAAAAGCTGAAATTTTGAACTCTTATCTGATATTCATCTTTTGATCTTAACATCAAATGTCTTCAGTGAACAACAAAAACAAAGGAATTGGCCTTGCCATTCTAAAACTTTTTGGAGGGATTGTATATATATATATATATATATATATATATATATATATATATATATATATATATATATTATGTGTATTTGGGCAGTAATCCATCTTTTATTCAAATTTCATTAAAAATGACTGGCAGGGTACAACAATTAAGCTTTTTATTTAATTTTTTGAGTGCTTGTATAAGTGTTTTCTTCTCTGGACGTAAAGTGTGTAAAACTGTCCAAATGTTATGCATATCCAAGTGCTTTCAGCTATTCTTTTAGCCATTATCAAGGATGACTTTTATTTTTAACTGAATGTATCGATTTTTTATAGATATATCTAGGGTTAATATATGGCAGAACAAGGACAAAGCAAAGAACCATTATATCATAGTTGTTATTGAATGTTGGCTTTTTCTTTTCAATGCTTCCATTATTTCTAGTCTGGTTTACATATGGGCGAGACAATTATATGTTCATTTTCTACAAGTTTGTTTTGGGTAGAGTTTGGTAATTTTGCATGCGTGTTTATATATATATATATATATATATATATATATTATGGGTATAGAGAATGGAAGTAAGAAATGCAAGTATATATATTGGCCAAGTAGTTAAAACATTTGCTTTCTGAGCACAAGACCTGGGTTCAAATCTCACCATGGTTGTTTTGTCAGGAAGGAAACTTCCTGATGTTATCAGACTGGAGGGGACAATCCCAGCATGCAGCACCTTTGGAAAGAGCCTCAAAACCATACCACGGGTTGATCCAAGCCTTGTGAGTGAAATTGGGTGGACGGAAAGAGACCATCAATGGCTGTGCTAGAACAAAGTCACAAGACAGCATGACTGAGGGTTTGAGCATGCTGGCCTTGTTCACATTGTTGATCACCCTAGATAACACTCTCTCAGAAACTGTAACTAAGGTCTGCTCAGCATAGTTGCAGTATAAACCACATGTGCAATCTGTGGTTCTTGAACAAACACAATTGTGCTTGAGAGGGCATCTGGAATAGGGATTGGCTAGCCACCCTAGTAGACGGGTATCCTTAAATACAAGTGGCTAGCTATTATTATTATTATATACATATATTATATAAGACATTTTTATGTTTATACATTCTTTTTATAGATAAAAATATTTAAGTAAATTTTCTGTTTATAATAAACAGTATTAACAACATTTACTGGCCTGAATGACATATAGCCTGACGTGCTTTTACCGATTTTGCCACAGAGGAGCGTTTTGGTTAGCAAGGTCAGTTTTACTAACTGAAATGCTCCTCTGTGGCAAAATCAGTAAAAGCACATATGACAGTTCCATATAGGATACAGGTTCGATTCCTGTTGGAGTACACATATTATCTATGACAATTTCTTGGATATTCAGGCCAGTAAATGTTGTTAATACTGTTTATTATAAACAGAGCATTTACTTAAATATTTGTATCTATAAAAAGAATATATAAGCATAAAAATGTCTTAAAATAATTGTTGGACTTTGTCCATTTCATAATATGTAGTCATTCACAAACTGTTTCACAGCACATCAGTATGGCTAGATATCCGATTACCTCAAGCTGGGATTGAAATCTGATTTGGTATCAGTTGGAGACTCTACCCATAAGTCATTGGTGCACAATAGGGATGAAGGTGAATTTAGATGTATTTACTTTTAGATAAATATGCCAGTAACTGAGAGAACTCGATTCATCATAATGAATAGAATAGTCACTGTTTACAAGTTCACTTTTCTCCCCGAGTGCTCAACCGAAATAATTTTTTTCAGGAGCATGTAGATATATATTTTGTTTTAATCATTTCATCCTGCCACACTCAAGCAAGATGATAATACCACTAAGGCACAAGGGGTTACTGAGAGTGAAAAAAAAAGGAAATGATATTAGTGAAAGAAAAGACAATGAAATATACTGCAGCGATATTCAATGCACAGACAAATGGTAGATTTATAAACATGCAAGATGGATTTTTCAAGAAAAATTATTTGGCATTGATATTTTATTTAATGTTTTTTATTCGGAAGGATAAAAACAACCCTACTTTCATGAGAAATATAGTTGTTGAAATGTTTTCAATAGATATTTAATGAGCATCTTACAATGTGATGGATGATTTTTTCAAAATGGTTTTAGCTTAAAAATTGAAACAGCATGTTGGAAAACATTTTTCTTCTGTTAAAAGTATGCAAAATCATTTACCAATTATTCTAAGCATTCTTATTAATCATTATATTGAGAAAAGCTAATCTTGATATCTTTTTTTATTTATCTGTTTTTCATAACAAAAAATAAAATGTATAATTTCCAATTGGATGTTCAGTTTGAGTAATGGATATCAGTATAGAATATGGAATCAGTGAGTTGAGTTCAAATCCCAGGCTAGTCTGCTGCTGAACTTTTACTAAATGTTCATGCCTTTAATATAAATCAGTCTCTTTTCCCCAACCCCAACTTTTCAGTTAGATAGTAAGCTAGACTACACTCACTAGCCTTGAGTGATGATCAGAATGGAAACCGAACTTCAATCTACGAAAAAGGCAATATTAAACCACCCTACTATCGTTGCTAAGAACTGATGTCAGTTCACAGATAATAAAAGGAATCTGTGGAGAGCCATAATCACCTAATTCCTGAAGAGACATAGTGTTAAAAAAAATTATAAAATGCTTACAAAACACTTACATTTGTATATATTTATGCATTATTTAGTTTTTTTTTATATATGTAAAACAAAACATCACTATTTACAGGTTATTTTTCTGAAAAGAATCTTTTTGCTAAAGGTGAATATTTTATAATGGAACGTCTGTTCAAATATTTAGAATTTTCTTTAAAATTTATTTCATGGTAAATAATTTTTAATGTGCTAAAAGTTTGTTCTTCTATAAAGGAGAAAGTCTTTTTTGCTATACAAAAAAAATGTGTCTTAATGGTACTTAAATCAATCATGGAAAATAGACAAACGACATGACATATGCATTTGATCTTATATAATGATGATATTAATATATATATTTGATCATATATAATGATTATTATATATATATATATATATGAAAAAATGTATTTATATCATAATGATGATATTAATATATATATTTGATCATATATAATGATGATGATTATATATATATATATATATATATATATATGAAAAAATATATTTATATCATAATGATGATATTAATATATATATTTGATCATATATAATGATGATTTTATATATATATATATATATATAAAAAAATATATTTATATCATAATGATGATATTAATATATATATTTGATCATATATAATGATGATTATATATATATATATATATATATATAAGAAAAAATATATTTATATCATAATGATGATATTAATATATATATTTGATCATATATAATGATAATTATATATATATATATATATATATATATATATGAAAAAAATATATTTATATCATAATGATGATATAAATATATAAATCTGATGGTATATAATATAAGGATATAGATATATTTTCGATATATATATTTTTTTTTTTTTTTTTTCACCTATTCTTATTGTACATTTCTCTGTTTTAATTTTCAATCTCCCGTAGAAGCCTGAAGAGCGGGAGCGAAACCAGTTGCTCCCCCCCTTGTTGTTGAGTTTTTTTTATTATTTAATATTGTTTTTAATATGTCTTGTAATATTAAATTTTACACTTTTATTTCGATCATTAAATTTTGTACCTACAAAAATATCTTTATATATATATATGTGTTGTGTGTGAAAAAATATAATGATATAAATATATAAATCTGATGGTATATAATATGAGAAGAATATAAATATATTTTTCATATATATATATATATATATATATATATATATATAAAATATGTTTATATCATATTGATGATCTAAATATATAAATTTGAAGGTACGTAATATAATGAGGAAATATATTTACATTGTTCGGACTGTTGTCCTCATCTTTATTCTCACAACGTTTTGACCATTGTATGCTTTGGCTTTCTTCAGATATACATTGAAATTTCAAACTGAATCCTTTATTTGACCCAATTAGTGAGTTCAATACCTAGCCTCAGCAGAGGTGAATAAAAACTTGGAAAGTTGAGTTACTAAAGGAAAATAACTGAAACTGAGATATCCATAAAAGGCATGGAATGTGGAACTAGAACAATCTACTCCAGTGAACTAAATAAAGGGTTCGGCTCAAAATTCCAATGTATATAACCTGAAGAAGGCCAGAAATGTTATGAATATGACAATAAAGATTAGGACAACAGTCTGAACAATGTAAATAGATGGAACAGAAATGATATAATCATCATTTTTCTCTTCTTGAATCATGCTGCATTTAAATTTTTCAAGATCATAGTTGACAGGAGAGCAAAAAGCTGGAAAAGAGTTTCACAACCAAGGAGTTGTTTGAGTGAAAGAACTATTAGAATAGAACTTCTGGTCACATCTAACAATTTCAACATTAGATCCAACGGCCAATCTCATATTGTGTTAAATTCATAAGTTGAGGTATCAAAGAGGAAAACTTATCAAAACAATTACCAAAAAAGTATTAAATAAAAAAAAGGCACAGGGAAGCTAGGTTATGATCATGGGAAAATTGATTGCAGCTGAGATGCCAGAACAGGTCTGTCAACATAGCAGATTTTTCTATGTTTTTTTTTTTTTTTTTTATTTTTATTGTAAAGTTTACAAAATAAAAAATTTTGTGAATAATTTAATTTGAAACAATTACAATGTCATATCAAGACCTTTATTATCAATGGGAAAATTGATTGAAGCGGAGATGCCAGAACAGGTCTGTCAACATAGCAGATTTTTCTGTTTTTTTAATTTTTATTGTAAAGTTTACAAAATAAAAATTTAATTTTTGTGAACAATTTAACTTGAAATATCAAGACCTTTATTATCAATGACTTCAGCTGCTAATATCTACAAAATGTTTCAAGTTTCTGGAAGAGTTCTTGCTGATGTTCTTCCAAATATTTTTCCATTACACCATGTCAAGCTGCACATACAACAATATTTTGAATAAATTGTGATGTTTTTAAAAATCTTATCGGTAAGTTTATTATAATAAAAATGATTATTGTTGTTTTTACATGTTTTCAAATTCTCCAATTTTCAGTCATTTTGATAGCTAATCATCTTCACAGATGTTTTTATTTCTTGTCCGAGATTAACTTCAATTTAAATTTTATGTTTTTGTATATTAACACAGAAATTGGCAAATGAACTTTTGACTGAAACCTTATTTTTCCTGTTTGCAAAAGACATTATGGATTCCATCTTGTCTACTTAACACTAATCCTTGATAATTCTTCTCTTAATCTTATAATTATGAGGATTAAGCTTTATTTGTTTCTCCTCTTTGTGCTTTCCGGACTTTTTCTATTTATCATTTTCTGTCATCTGTTTTTCACTCATTTTCTCTTTCATTCATTAATTCGCCCCACCCCTGCCCACTCACCTCATTGTGCTACGCTAATCTGTCAGGTGTTTGTCTCTTCCACATCACTCTTCCTATATATATATATAATGGGCACGTTGCTGAGTGGTTAGAATGTTCACATTCTGACCATGAGACCTGGGTTCAAATCCCACCATGGTCGATGTTATCAGACTGGAGGGGTCAATCCCAGCATGCAGCACCTTTGGAAAGTGCCTGAAAACCATACCATGGGTTGACCCAAGCCCTGTGAGTGAAATTGGGTAGACTCAACCCTTGGAGGCTGTCGTCATGGCCCCATCAGAGTGAACAAAAACTAGGAGAGTTGAGATATGAAAGGGAAATAACTGAAACTTAGATATCCAGGAAAGGCATGGCATGTGGAACTAGAACAATCTACCCCTGTGGACTAAATAAAGGGTTCAGTTCAAAATTCCAACGTATATCACATGAAGAAGGCCAGAGCGTACAATGGCCAAAACGTCGTGAATATGACAATAAAGATGATAACAACAGTCCGAACAATATACATAGTGTAAATTGTTCAAAAATATTTAAGCTATCAGCTATACAAGGTAACCAAAAAAAGTCCTGTCCATTTTTTGATTAGTCATTGAATGAAGTTAAAATATATATGAAATGCGTGTAGCAATTGTTTTCAAATTCGGGCAGCCGGAAGTAAGAACATCAGACATAAAAAACACGCGCACCGTGCCCGGCCATCAGTTATAAGCCAGACAGCTGTGAGAAGGATGGAAGTGTCTAGAGATCTCATTCGAGACTGTTTGCTTTACGACTTCAAAGTGTGCTTGTCAGCAGCTGCATCAAGTCACCGCATATGTCAAGCGTTTGGGAATAATGCTGTGGATGAACGTACTGCAAGGCGTTGGTTTTGAAAATTCAAGTTAGGAGATTTGTCTCTCCATGATGAGCCTCGCAGTGGATGACCACAGGCCTTGAATGACGGAGTCCTGAAGGCTTGAGCATGCTGGCCTTATTCAAATTGTTGATCATGCTAAATAACACGCTCTCTCCCAGAAACTGTAACTAAGGTCTGCTCAGTATAGTTGTAGGATAAACCACAGGTGGGCTCTGAGGGTGTTGAATAAACACAAATGTGCCTGAGCAAGCATCTGCAATAGGCTTTGAGGAGGTAATGCTGCCCTGGGACAAAATGGTGGCTGCTGGAAGATCCTATGTCTGGCAACAGGACTTTGCACCATGCCACACAAACAGGAGAACACATTTATGGCTATCAGACAATTTCTCTGACCCCATCACTCCTTACATCTGGCCACCTAACTCTCCAGACTGCAATACCCTTGATTATTAAGTGTGGGCCACAGGTAAGTGAAAGAGCAACAAAACTCCTTGTAACACCAAAGATGAACTGAAGGCAAGCATTCAACAACTTAAACATGGAGACTGTCCAGAAGAGTTGCAGGAGATTCTAAAGTTATCTGGAGGCCATTGTTGAAGCCAATGGCAATTTTATTGAATAAATTTGCTCTTCAGTATTTCAAGATATTTTTGTGTAATTTTGGTAAATATATATGTTAAAATGAGATGTCAGTGTTATTTTCATTTTTCCTTAATTTAGATGACAATTCATCCATCACACCTTGTACTTACTTGTTCATGTTAACTGCATATCTCAACTGGAACTTATACATATGATCCATCTCTAAATATGACAGGAAAATGGTGGTTTCCTTGTACCAGGTCAGAAAGTATCTGACTCCTCCTGCTATGCTTTATCTTTATAGGAGACCAGATCAAAAATGGAGTATTGATGCAATATCTGGACTGGGGCTACACAATCTGCACTTTCTATCATTGAGAGAGTTAAAAATTGTTTACATGGCCTTGTGGGTAATGAATTATGTTCTTTCCTATGGCCCCCTTCTCACAAATGAAATATTGCAAATCTATGATTATTCTATAACTATTTCCATAGCAAATGTTCTCACATGCTACATTTTTTTTTCCACCAGTTCAGACCTTTACAACTAGGGCCTGCTCTACCATGCATACTGCATTAAATCATTCTCAGTCCCTTCGTATTTCATTGATAAGAAGAACATTCTTCTCAGACAGCTTCTTCTTGAGAATATTTAAAAGATTCTCAAGAGGATTTATTTCTTGATCATTACAATCCTCTTTGCTTCTCTAATCACATTCTTACTCTGTTCTTCTTTCTTCATTCTCTCTCTGTCTATTCTCCACTCATTGTTTTTCTCTTTCTGTTTTGTTCTTTATCATTTCTTTTTCTTTTTACTTTTATTTCCTTTCTTCTCTCTCTCTCTCTCTTTGTATCTATCACTCTTTCTTTTTCTGTTCACCTTTCTATTCTATTCTCTCCTCTCTCTCTCTTTGTATCTATCACTCTTTCTTTTTCTGTTCACCTTTCTATTCTATTCTCTCCTCTCTCTCTCTTTGTATCTATCACTCTTTCTTTTTCTGTTCACCTTTCTATTCTATTCCCTCCTCTCTCTCTCTCTTTGTATCTATCACTCTTTCTTTTTCTGTTCACCTTTCTATTCTATTCTCTCCTCTCTCTCTTTGTATCTATCACTCTTTCTTTTTCTGTTCACCTTTCTATTCTATTCTCTCCTCTCTCTCTCTTTGTATCTATCACTCTTTCTTTTTCTGTTCACCTTTCTATTCTATTCTCTCCTCTCTCTCTCTTTGTATCTATCACTCTTTCTTTTTCTGTTCACCTTTCTATTCTATTCCCTCCTCTCTCTTTGTATCTATCACTCTTTCTTTTCTGTTCACCTTTCTATTCTATTCTCTCCTCTCTCTCTCTCTTTGTATCTATCCTCTTTCTTTTCTGTTCACCTTTCTATTCTTCTCTCTCTCTCTCTTTGTATCTATCACTCTTTCTTTTTCTGTTCACCTTTCTATTCTCTCCTCTCTCTCTCTCTCTCTCTGTTTGTATCTATCACTCTTTCTTTTTCTGTTCATCTTTCTATTCTATTCCCTCCTCTCTCTCTCTTTGTATCTATCACTCTTTCTTTTTCTGTTCACCTTTCTATTCTATTCCCTCCTCTCTCTCTCTTTGTATCTATCACTCTTTCTTTTTCTGTTCACCTTTCTATTCTCTCCTCTCTCTCTCTCTCTCTCTCTCTCTGTTTGTATCTATCACTCTTTCTTTTTCTGTTCACCTTTCTATTCTATTCTCTCTCTCGCTCTCTCTCTCTCTCTCTCTCTGTGTCTGCTCTTTTTCTAGAGTGATTAAAATTCACACCAAAAAATTCAGGGATCACATTATTCATGAAGTCAGCTTATACACAAGTATATACGGTACTTAAAATGTCCGTCCTTGAATTATACAGCCAATCAAAAGACAGGAATTATCCTAAATTGTTATATCTTCTTTATATCTGCCGGTCGTCATATGACTTTGCCTCTTTGCTTCAGTCAGCAATATCTCTCCTTCAAATCTAAAATTGTAATACTTAAAATGGACACCCTATTAAACAACTCTTTTGTCAAGATTAAAACTCTCGATTTTGAAAAGAGTCAGGGTTACAGCAAAACAGTGTAGATTGCAAGATTAGGAAGTTGACATTGATTTTTTTCTTTTGGGAATATGTGATTTTGATGAAAAGAGAGAACAATTTTTATTTTCATTCCTGAAACAAACAAACAGTTGCTTGTCATTCTTTATTGATTTTTTTTTTTCGACTGTGCACAAAACTTCAATTCTTTCAGATATAACAGTCACTTTATCAATTTCAGTTTCAAGATACTTATATTTAATTATTTTATCATATTTAATATACATATTATTTAATTATTTTAACATATTATTTAATATACATATTATTTAATTATTTTATCATATTATTTAATATACCACCATTACATTCACTTATGTTGTAATACCCTTGGGAAAGGTATGAATCCTCTTCTTCTCTCCCCAACTATGGGTAAATTGCAGGACAGACTGGGTTCTATAGCCTTGGGTAGTAACTGATCTAGGAAAAATGAATTCAAAACCAGCCTGAAGAGGTTTGGGCTAGAAACACCACGTCTACTACAGTGGCAATACATAAGGTGTCCCTACGACCCTAATGAGACATGGGATTCATGATACATGTGAATCAAAAATAATTATACAAACTTTGGGTGCAATTTCCTCACACCAAAGCAATGACAAAAATCCACATAAGCATATGTCCACAAATCCTTCATTTTTTTTTAGTAAGTTTACACTGTTAAATGTACTATCCAAAATACAATCCCCAAATACTTATAACAATAATTTCTTGTGCCACGGATCCTGTCTTAGCAACATGATTATAAACAGCAACAAAGGTTGGATGACTTGGCTGACTTCTGTTTGGAAACACAATCTGATACAGCCATGCAGCCTCATGTGCATTCCCATTCCTGCAGCCGTATGTAAAAATCATAATACCTGCTCATGATATGAATATCTTGCCATTGTTAAATGGAACACTTCTCAGTTAGTACACTACTACAAAAGTTAAATATTGAAGACAGACTAGCCATATATGTACCCGAATGACAAATGTAACCTAGTCTTTAAAAATGAAGGATTTGTGGATATATGCTTACATGAACTTGTGTATATATATATATATATATATATATATATATATATATATATGCTCTACTTTTGTATCGAGCACTATTTTTTAAAAAATAATAACAAAATTGCAAAAGAACTTTGGATTATTTACCTAAAAAAGTTCTTTCCTATTTTCTATGTATTTTCATATATATATATATATATATATATATATATATATATATATATATATATATATATTTTTTTTTAAAAATATGATTCCTTCACTACATAAGAGTTCTCATATTTCAAAAACAAGAGCCAAAAGCTCTGTTTCATCCCCAAGCGAAATTTTTGGAATAACTAATCTTGAAGTTTACACATCTTTATAAGCATATTCATTCGTAGAATTAATTACTATGGAAACGGCTGAAGCAACCAATCGAATAGGCAAAAGGTCTGGAGAAAGAAGGGTACTGAATATTCACTGAAGAATACTATCCCAACAGTAAAATTTGGAAGTAGATCAATCATGATCTGGGGTTGCTTTAGTGCCCAAGGTGTAGGGAACATTGAAACAATAGAAGAGAGGATGATTGGAACATATAAGGATATTTTAGAGAGAAATTTATGTCAGAGTGCACATTTGCTGGGCTTGAGACCAAATTGGGTCTTTCAACAAGACAGTGATCCTGAACATACTGCAAAGCTTACAAAATCATGGTTAAGTTCAAACAGAATAGACATTCTAAAATGGCCAAGTCAATCTCCAGATCTCAGTCCGATTGAAAATTTATGGGGAGAGCTGACACTGAAAATTCAAAGAAGGAACCCAAAAAAACTATATGAACTAAATGAATTTTGTCATGAAGAATGGAAAAATATGTAATTAGCAATAACGGTTATGCTAAGAAATATTAATAAATGATTTAATAAATGTATTGTAAACTTTTGAATTATTAAATATTGTTTTTTCTTGGTGGGATATTTTTATAGATTATTTTTTTAAATCTGATTGCTTGACTAAAGGCTTAAACATATGTATTATTAGAGGTAAATGTTTCATTAATCTGTGTTAGAAATACTTAAAGAAACATTTTTTGTAATGTGTTGTAAACTTTTGCATGGTCCTATATATATATATATATATATATATATATATATATATATATATCTGAGATGAGCTATTTACACTATTTACATAGTTCGGACTATTGTCCTCATCTTCATTGTCATATTCATAATGTTTCGGCTGTTGTAACTCATGGCTCAGTGGATAAACATGTTGGTCGAAGTAATCCAGTGACTTGACCCAAAGAGTTGTGAGTTCAATACTTGGCCACAGTAGAGGGGAACAAAAACTTGGAGATAAGTTACGAAACGGATATAATTGAAACAGAGATATCCAGAGAAGGCATGGCACGTGGAACTAGAACAATCTACTCCAGTGGACGAAATAAAAGGTTCAGTTTGAAATTTCAACTGAAATTTCAATGCTTGAAAAAGGCTTGAGTGGACAATAGTCAAAATGTCATGATCTTGACAATGATTATGAGGACAATAGTGTTAATATATATTTTTATCCAATGGAGTAAACATTTTTGTTTGTGGCTTTTAATCACTGTTTGTTCAATTACTCTTTATATTTCTATCAGTATAAATTGTAAAGTCTCATAGAACAGTGATTTCATCAACTTATTATTGTCTTTTCCTGCTTTGCTGATTAATAGTCTCTTGCCAAGTCTTTATATAAGACCTGAGGAAAAAGAAAGGTTATTGAACATATGGAGAGAGATTTTTTAGAGTATATAAGAGATACTCATGAGTACAATCTTTTCTTCTTTTTTTTTTTTTTATCTCAGATGGTAAAAGATCTGCTATATAATCAATCCTGACCTGGCATCTCAACTTCAGTCACTTTCTCACCAACATGACATGGCTTCCCTCTGTCTTTTCTAAAGATATAATCATTGTGACTTTTCTGATGAGCTTTCTTTCTTACTAATTCAACTGCAGAATTTTAAACATGATTGGCAACTAGGACTCACCTTGTTCACTGTTGAACTAGTTAGATCCAACCATCAGTTCTATTCTAATAGTTTCTTTTCTTGCACTTCTCATCTGTGGAACTCCATTCTGATTTCTTGCTTCCCTGTTACATTTAAATTTTTGAAAATTTTAAGTAACATTAACCGCCATCTTCCTGAATTCTGTTCCTTTATTGTCCTTTCCCTCACTTCTTCTCATTAAAGTGTTCACATTCTACAGTGCCCAGAAGAAAAGTGATAAATTTATTATCACTGTTTTAAATTTCTGGAATAACTGACCTTGAATAACCTTGAATAAATTTCTTGAATATTCATAACCTTGAATAATCATTCGACACTCACGTAATTACTTAACTCTGATTGGTTCTTATATGATTGATTAATTACTGTTCAATTTAAAGGTTATTTGCAGACAACTTTCATCTTTCATTCTACCTTTCTCATATAGCTAGACAACTCATTGATTTTGGGTTGTCAATGTAGGGATTAAGAAGCACAGTGGAGTAATGCATAGCAGCTCAGATTGAGGAATCAGAGAGCCATGTTTGAATTCCAGATGAATCCATTACATTCACTTACGTGCTAATACCCTAGGGAAAGGTATGAATCCTCTGATCTTGTAGGCTTTAGGCCAATTGGTCATATATATATATATATATATATATATATATATATTTTGAACAATAAAAAATATTAAAAAATTAAAATCTTCAGACATACTGGGTTGTAGATTAATATTCTTTTCATTTTTATTATTATTATTTCACTTAGATTCCTCGACTAGTTTCGGCCAACATCAGGAGAAAAAAAAAATTCTGCTTCCTGATGTGTGTGTGAGTGTGTATATATATATATATATATATATATATATATATATATATATAGGAGGCATGGTAGAGTAATGGATAACAACTCGAATTGAGGAATCAGAGAGCTGAGTTCAAATTCCAGTCAAATCCATTACATTCACTTACATGCTAATACCCTTGAGAAAGGTATGAATCTTCTTCTCCCCCCAGCTATTGGTAAAATAGCAGAACAAACCAGGTTCTGTAGCCTTGAATGGCAACTGGTCTATTACAGAAAGAAATAGCAAACTACTGCAGGAAAACTCTGCCTCGTCAGTCATGTATCGAAACATACATGATCGCCTAAGCGTGTATCATGCATGGCACATAACTGACTGACTGAATGTAGGGATTGATGAAATGTGCAGAAATTCTTCCTGAATTTTTCAGTCACAATGGTTGTCTCATGTTTAGAGGAGGCACCGTGGAGTAATGGATAGTGGCTTGGATTGAGGAATCAGAGAGCCGAGTTCGAATTCCAGTCGAATCCATTACATTCACTTACGTGCTAATACCCTTAGGAAAGGTGTGAATCCTCTTCTTCTCCCTCCAGCTATTGGTAAATAGCAGGACAGACTGGGTTCTATAAGCTTTAGATGGGTCATTTGGGGACCTTGTGCACTAGGTCTCTGTAATCGGCCCTTCAAAAAGTGTGGATGGTCCTGCACAAAACCTTCACCACTATAACCAAATCTCATGTGCTATACATGCAGGTTGGGGACCGCTTGTGAATTCCAAATTCCCATGAAACTCCAATATTGGAGCCGGCTCAACCCACCTTAGGTGAATCCCATTACAAGAACAAGAAGAGAAGTTGTTTCATGTCTTTCTGAATTTACTGCTTTTTTTATTGTGCACCCTGTATTTAACTACCTGTAAACCCCTGCATTCTAGTGGCATTATCGTCTTACTTGGAGTGAAAAGATTTTTTTTTTAAAATAGTAATATGTTAACTAGGATTTTCTTAATATAAATAACATGATCATTCTTACTCATTGCTAGTGTTCCTATTATTACTGGAATGCTGGTTGCATCTAATACTTGCTCCTATGATTATTATTGAAATCAAAATTTATAATACTTGAATACTTATTAAGTAGCTCTTTTGTCAAGATCAAACTCTCAATTTCAAAAGAGTCAGGGTTTAAATGAAAACCGAATAGCCTGCGAGATAATGAGGTTGACACTGAATTTTTTTGTAAGAATTATAAGAGTTTGATTGGAAGAATTTCCAAAAAGAAAGAATGATTGTTACTGTCACTCTTGAAGCAAACAAAAGGCTGCTTGTCATTCTCTTTTTATGTTAGGGTGGTAAGGTGCTAAGGATGTAATTATATTTCAAGTCTTTGGCTATTAGCCATGTAAAGGAAATAGAAAAATAAATAAATAGTGATGTATCAGTAAGAGGTATTACCAGTTCTCAAGATGATGGCTGATAATTAATTGTCATTTTTGACCTTGAGACATCTTTTCAACATTTACTGCAAATCTCTTTTCATTATTCATGCCCACAAATTTATACTGAATTCAAAATGTCGGTAACACATAACTTTTTGTAAATGAATCATAAAATATTGTATACATATATCAAGTTAAATAACTTACAAAAAGATTGTATGTAGTTCATTATATATATATATATATATATATAGTTAAACCTAGAGAGCCAGACAAACCTACCAAGGTTTCGCCTAAGCAGATCGTCAGGGAAGGCTGAACGAGTATAGTTTCTTATGCTTATAAGATTTCTATTAATAATAATAATATATATATATATATATATATATATATATATATATATATATATATATATATATATAGTTTTAAGGTGTGGTATATTTATGGGATAAAGTGCTCAATTTCAGAGATAGTGTATATAAATATAAAAGTGAACATTGACATCAGCATTCAGAGGTGACAGGCGGTTTTATGCTGGACCCAATCGTCAGGCCACCAAACTTCAATATTTACTTATATATATATGAGAGAGAGAGGTAGTAATCCGTTGGTATAATCCAGGCAAGTCTTATTAACACATTAACACAACATAGAATTTGAAATATGTTAAAACTAACACACAAAAGAGCACTTTATGTCTATTTTCAATAAAGAGAGCAAATTTTCTTTACAGTTGGAATTACGATACCTTTAGTAAATGACGATTTTTACCTACAAATTTTAATTTTAAAATTGGCAGGCTTTTTCAAACTGTTTCTGGTATCAGTTTATCACAACAAACTGATATCAGAAACAGTTTGAAAAATCCTGCGAATTTTAAAATTATAATTCATAGGTGAAAATGGTCATTTACTAAAGGTATCATAATTCCAATTGTAAAGTATGTATGTGTATATATATATATACTACAGTTCAAAAGTTTGAAGCAACCCTCAGAATCAGCATGGCATAGATTTGACAGAAGAGTGAAAACAAATAAAAAAGAGCTCTTAGTGTCATTGAAAAAAGAATGGACTCAAGTATCAAACTTATACTTTGAGAAACTTTTGCAACGAATGCTGAAAATTTGTGCTGCAGTAATCAAGGCTAAGGGAGGATATTTTGACGAGAGCAAAATTGAATCATGAAATGCTTTTTTTCTTTTTGTCATAATAAAATTAACTAATCAAAAATCATGTCTCACTTTTTTTAACCATGTATAATAATTTTCTCTTATTTAAAGTACAAAAAAATATTTTGGGGTCAATTTAAAAATTACCAGGGATTTCCTAGAACTTCTGAACTGTAGTGTACAGTATATCGGTTTCCTTAAAGACAACAGACAAGGTACTCTACGGTTAAGCTTTTTATTTAATTTTTCTTGTGTTCTTATAAATTTTTTTCTTTTCTGGCTATAAGGTGTGTAAAAATTGTTCAAATGTTTTGTAAGTCCAAGTGCTTTCAGCTATTTAGTCATTATGAAATAGAAAATAGAACTATAATAGTCTCATCCACATCTAAAAAGAAGACTAAACATAATGAAAGCATCAATAATGAAAAAGAAAAAGCTAACACTCAATAACATCAACTACAAACACCATCACAATGTGGTCACCATGTTTGGAAAATAAAAAAAAACATTCCTATAACTATAGATATGTTATAGACAAGCGTATGGTTGCAAGAAAGAAATACGACAAAAGCAGAAATAGATTTACGTGATTTATTTCAATAGGAACGTGTGGGTTTCGGACAGCTACCTTGTGGTAAAGTTCATAAGCCGGCTTTGGATCTAGGTCAATCTCTCATAGTAGTTCACACATGTTGACGGTGGTTGATGCTCTCTTGCTGTCAGCTGCTGACCGCTCGGCCTGGCCACCGACTGCCTGTTGAACTTCCCTGTGACCCCTTTTATAGCGTTTTTTTATAGCTTAACAGGCTCGAAAAATGAAGCGAGTATAATTAGGAGGGAAGATTTTTTATTGGTCGAAAAATAGAAACACTTTAAAAATTATTTTATTTTTCGACCGGAACTCGAGTGTCAGGAACATTTGTAAACGAAGATAATGGTCATTTTGTGACGGGGCTTTGTCCCATTCACATCCGGCTCCCGCTCTTGAGTATTTGCCTGTAAATCAGCCAAGATATGTCTTATTTTATTTTATAACAAAAGGATTAATTCATTAAACGGAAGGATAAGCAATCACTTGACTCAGAAACCATGTTTTTGTCATTAGTTGTTTGACTGTCTTGATACCTATTTCCATCTTCATAAAAGACATCTACACATTCATTTAAAAATAAAAATAGAAATCTTTGACCTTGGCTAAAAGAATAGCTGAAAGTGGTCATACATACAAAACACCTGGAAAACTTATACGAACACAAGAAAAATTAAATGTTAAGCACAGTACCTTGTCAGCATCTTTAATGAAACATGTATAAAAGCGGGATTGCTGTTCAATAACACAATTTTATATATATATATATATATATATATATAGTGAATATACATAATATCCAATATCAAATAAGTATTCCTCATATGAGGATTGCATGCCTTTGCATGAAACTCAGTAGTGCTAGCAATGTTGGATATTATGTACATTCATTAATATATACAAAATATTTAATATACTTATATAAAATTGGGCACTGTTTTATAACACCTGAGAAATAAATATATATGTATGTGCAATTATATGTGCGTATACATATGTTTTTTATCATACATATATATATATATATATATATATATATATATATGAGATTAAAAAAAAGATTTTAAAAATTGTTACACTATAGCTTTCATGTTGAAGCACTAAAGTTGTGCCTCCTCAGGTGATGATAAATAACAGGTGACTCTGACCAGTTATTTACCATCACCTTAGGAGGCACAACTTTAGTGCTGAAATTAAATGTTATAGACAGTGGAATTATATTCGATTTGTTCTTATCCCATATCTGGATAAATATATATATATATATAATCAAATATAGGTAGATGTATGAGCGACTGAACATATACAAATACATATGCTCTATAGTGTAAGAAAAGATAGTGCGCAATGTTAAATAATAGAGCTATTTAATATAAATTAAGAAATGTACATAATACCTTACATTGATGTGTATGTTTGTGTTACCCCAAAATAAAAATACTAGCACTTGAAACTTGCATTGGCATGAAACTCAGAGTTGTGCAATCAATGTAGGGTATTATGTATATTTCTTTTTATATATATATATATATATATATATATATATATATATATATATAGGCAGCAATCCTTCTTTCATGCATTGAATATGACATACAAGATGCTTTGATTTAGTTTTTTATAAAAAAAACTAAAAGCACCTTATCTGTCATATTCAATGAAATATATATAGTGAGAGTGAGTGAAGACTCTTCCGTCATTTTCTGTTGCATGTGTGTCCAACAACTCAGTTCATAGAAGCAAACAGTCAGACTACCAACACTTATGATTTGATTATAGTGGTGAAGGCATGTACAAAACTGACCCCAATTATTGTAAGAGCTGAATACAGAGAATTGGAGCACAGCAAGTCACAAAGTCCCCAAGTAACCCCCCCACAGATTTTAAATTCAGAGTTGTCTTTCTCCTAGACCAGTTGCCATCCAAGGCTATAGAACCCAGTCTGTCCTGCTTTTTTGCCTTAGCCGGCAAAGAGATGAATTCATACCCTTACTTATGGTATTAACATGTAACTGAATGTCATCAATAGGAATATATATATATATATATATATATATATATATATATATATACAGTGCTGTTCAATAAAAGTGACTCACCTGATTTTTTTTTACTAAATGTTCTCTTCTCCAATGAAAGGAAACTTGAGCTAAATTCAAAGATTAAGCGATCTAAAATCCGAAGAAGAAGAAGAGCATTATAAAGTACAGTCTCGCGAAAAAGCAGTTGAGCAACCTACTCCATAAGTTCTCTATGGGGTTGAGGTCAGGAGATTGGTGCGGCCATGTTATAACACTCACCTGCTTCTCATCAAAGTATTCCTTCATCAATTTTGATTTGTGACAGGGAGCATTATCCTGCATAAAAATGAGCTTGGTGGGGTCGATTTGCACTCTTTCAGCAGAAGGGAGCAGACAAGACTCTAAAATTCTCTTGTACTGCTCGCTCCTGAGGATCTTTTCAATAGGTTTTAAGAAACCAGTTCCATGAAAAGAAAAGCATCCCCAGAACATTATACTGAATGGATGCTTGACAGTACTTACTGTTAAATTCAACGAGCTTTCAAAGCTTCTTCTTCGGATTTTAGATCACTTATCCTTTGAATTTAGCTCAACTTTCATTTCATAGGAGAAAAGAACATTTAGTAAAAAAGTCAGATGAGTCACTTTTATCGAACAGCACTGTATATATATGAAGCACACAGGAATAATCGATAGTGGCTAGGACTGAGGAATCCCTGTTTTCATTATGTGCTAATAGGCTCAGTAAAGATATGAGCCTATGTCTTGTTGGATATCCATGTGTGAGTAGACACCTCAAATTTGAAACATTACTGGAGAGCACATTTGAGAGACTTAACAAAAAAATGCTTTCCAGTAGTTCTTGAACCTGTGCTCTTTTGTATATGTAGGAGAAACCAAAGTTCTGATCTAGTAGGATTTAGGCCAATTGGTCATATATATATATATATATATATACATATATATATATATATATGAGGAGGCATGGTAGAGTAATGGATAATGACTCAGACTGAGGAATTGGAGAGCGGAGTTCAAATTCCAGTTGAATCCATTACATTCACTTACATGCTAATACCCTTGGGAAAGGTATTAATCCTTTTCTCATCCCTCCAGCTATGGATAAATAGCAGGACAGACCATGTTCTATAGCCTTTGATGGTAACTGGTTTATTACAGAAGAAATACCAAACTACTGAGGGAAAAAATTTGCCTCATCAGTCATGTATCGAAAGATACATGATCGCCTACGCGTGTATCACAAGTGGCATGTAATTGATATAGATATATATATATATATATATATATATATATATATGAATAACAATATATTAATAAATATAAATTTTTATTTTCCTCACTGGTAGCACAACTTAGAGTTGCATGCACAGCACAATTTTTAGGTGCTGAATTGAGATAGATAATAATACACCCGCTTATCAACATATGTAAAATCATACAATTCAACATATATCAAGATGAAGAGAATTCCTGCCAGTAAAGTTCCTAATGGTAATCTGGAGCAATAACTATTGTATCAAAAGTAATTAAATTATTGTGAACTTTAATTACTTTTGATGCACACACACACACATATATACATATATATATATATAGGTGGCACAGTGGAGTAACAGATAGTGGCTCAGATTGGGGAATCGGAGAGCTGAGTTTGAATTCTAGTTAAATCTATTATATTCACTTATGTGCTAACACTCTTAGGAAAGGTATGAATCCTCTTCTTCTCCCTACAGCTATGGGTAAATTGTGGGACAGACAGGGTTTTATAGCTTTGGATGGCAACTGGTCTTTTAGAAGGACAACTCTGAATTCAAAACCTGCAGAGGGTCATTTGGGGACCTTGTGGCATGTAGTTCACCAGGTCCCTGTATTTGGCCTTTCAGAAGGTGTGGTTGGTTCTACACAAAGCCTCCACCCTTATAATCAAATCATATGTGCTGGTGTCTGACTGTTGGTTCCTAGGAACTGAGCCACTTGATCCTCATACCTTGACTATGATGGGAGAGTCCACCATATATATATATATATATATATATATATATATATATATATATATAGGGCAGCAGATCATATATTGTTAAATATAACAGACAATGAATGTCTATTATGTTTTATCATGAGCCATTCCAAGCGTTGTATAATGGCTTTAGTTTCAAGAGAAAATAAAGACAAAAACTCTCCAACATTTGGTTACTTCTTTATGTTAGTCATCAATCTAAGCTTTCAGCTCACATGAGCCATCATCAGAGTGGGTTATATGGACATTGATGTTCACCATCAAAGATGGCATTCTGTTTTGTTTACATCGGAGTTTGTTATGCGATAGTAACAGTTGCGGAATAGCAGATGCAAGTTGTAAATTAGTAACGTGGTTCTATGACATCTTACATTAAGGTATGCTATATTTATGTGTAAAAGTATCAGGGATAGAGCGTACGTGGACTTGAAACAGACTATCGCCACTCGGTGTTGATTGCAGTTTCCACATATATATTTGATAGTTAATCTTTTCTTCTCACTTTCCTTTACTATCCATCAATACAGTATCCTGTCATGTTTCTTCAGGACATAAGCGGTCATGACCTTCCACAGCTTCTTTTTCTTGAACTTTAATATGTGTGAAATGTCATGACTTCTTGTGAAAGAGAGTTTAGTGGCTTCCCATTTCTACAGCTTAGCATTCAGAATAGTTCTCTACCAATCAAGGAAATAGTGCCCAGTCTACTTTGTTATTTACCTCATAACTCAAAATAGGAAAACTGCAGACAAGACCAGAATTTGGGCACGATTCACTGATTTCACTTTTCATGTTGATATCTGTTGTGGGACCCATACATCTTCTTCCCAGGTAATGAAAAAGAAAATTGTTACACTTATTTCCAGACGTAGACATTAATATTAAGCAATATGAGTAAATAGCTTTGCCTATTGTCTGGTTCACATTCTTCACCATTCCTTTGAACAGGAGTAGGGGTTTATCCCTTGTTTCCTTTTTAGGACTGGTTTTCTGAATCTTCTAATAAGTGCTTCAACTCTATTCTCCTAACACTTGTTCTTTCCTACACTGATATATGTCCAAACTGTAACCCTCTACCTTGAGTGGGTCTTGGGCCTTGTATTGAGTGAACATTAGTTAAAAGAAAAATTTATAAAAAAAAAAAACAAGTTTGGCTAATGTGTTTCTCATGCTGTCTTTCCAACACTATATCAGTGAATCGTTATATGTAAGTTATATAAGTACTAAAGTAAGTTTTGTAGTTTTATATTTGTAAAAAAAAAAAACTTCCTTTGTTCTACTTTTCTTATAGTTTCTTCATTTATTTATATATTTATTTTATGCAAGAATTACAACTAAGCTCTTTCCGGTCTTAAAACAGCTTATGTTTGCCCAAGGCTTTAAAAATACTTATATTGATTGCTTTAGACTTATATATATATATATATATGTGTGTGTGTGTGTGAGAGAGCATTGGGAGGTGTTATGAACTTGTTACTTATGAAATCTCAGAAGAATGCACAAGAGTTTTCAGGTTGGTGGGAAGTGGTAGATTATCACAATCAATCTTTGCACTATTCTGAAGATTTATGAAATGGCATCAATAATGTACAACTTAAAACACTTTGGTTTTTGCTTACTGAAATTTGAAATAAAAAAAATTTCAATATGAGGCCATTTCTTGAACAGCATTATTTTTCCCTTGTTCTCTCTTTTGTTTCTTTCTGATGCCTCTCCATCTGTACTCTCTCCCTGTTATCCTTTCCTCACACTTCTCCTTCTGTTCTCATTTCCTTTCATCTTTTCCCAACACATATTATGTTGTCTCTCAATTTCATACATTTCTCTTCATCTTTTCTCTCTCCCTGTCAAACTTTCCTGACACCTCTCCCTTTGTTCTCTCTTCTGCAACACGTTTTATCTTACTCTCATTTGTTCCCTGATGACTCTCCTTTTGTTATCTCTTCCTCTCAACCGCTCCCAACACCACTCCCTATGTTTTCTTATCCTTTCCTCGCACATCTTCCTTTGTTCTCCTTTCCCAACACATATTATGTTCTCCCACCCCCTTCATCTGTTTTAGACACCTCTCCCTCTCTTTATATTTTTGTCATACTCTCATTTGTTCTCAATGACACTCCCTCTATTCTCTCTTCCTGAGACTGTTCTGACACCTCTCCCTGTTCTCTTTCATTCTTATACTTTCCTAACCCCTCTCCGTCTGTCCACTTATTCTTCCCTGGTCTCTCTCCTTCTGTACACTCTTCTTCTCATCCATTCCCAGTATATCTACCTCTGTTCTCTCTTCCTCTTATCCTTTCCAGATGCCTTCTTGTTCTGTTCTCTCTTTCTCTCATCCTTTCTTTCTATCTTCCTCTCAACATTTCCACACCTTCTTCATCTGTTCTCTCATCCTGTCAGCCCTTCCCGACAATACTCCCTATGTTCTCTCATCATTTCCAGACACCTTCTTCATCTGTTCTCTCATCCTGTCAACCCTTCCTGACACCACTCCCTATATTCTCTCAACATTTCCAGATACCTTCTTCATCTGTTCTCTCATCCTGTCAACCCTTCCCGACACCACTCCCTATGTTCTCTCATCATTTCCAGACACCTTCTTCATCTGTTCTCTCATCCTGTCAGCCCTTCCCGACACCACTCCCTCTGTCCTCTCAACATTTCCAGATACCTTCTTCATCTGTTCTCTCATCCTGTCAACCCTTCCCGACACCACTCCCTATGTCCTCTCAAAATTTCCAGATACCTTCTTCATCTGTTCTCTCATCCTGTCAACCCTTCCTGACACCACTCCCTATGTCCTCTCAACATTTCCAGATACCTTCTTCCTCTGTTCTCTCATCCTGCCAACCCATCCCGACACCACTCCCTATATTCTTTCATCATTTCCAGATACCTTCTTCATCTGTTCTCTCATCCTGTCAACCCTTCCCGACACCACTCCCTATGTTCTCTCATCATTTCCAGACACCTTCTTCATCTGTTCTCTCATCCTGCTAACCCTTCCCGACACCACTCCTTATGTTCTCTCATCATTTCCAGATACCTTCTTCATCTGTTCTCTCATCCTGTCAGCCCCTCCCGACACCACTCCCTATGTCCTCTCAACATTTCCAGATACCTTCTTCCTCTGTTCTCTCACCCTGCTAACCCTTCCCGACACCACTCCTTATGTTCTCTCATCATTTCCAGATACCTTCTTCATCTGTTCTCTCATCCTGTCAGCCCTTCCCGACACCACTTCCTATGTCCTCTCAACATTTCCAGATACCTTCTTCATCTGTTCTCTCATCCTGTCAGCCCTTCCCGACACCACTCCCTATGTCCTCTCAACATTTCCAGATACCTTCTTCATCTGTTCTCTCATCCTGTCAACCCTTCCCTACACCACTCCCTATGTCCTCTCAACATTTCCAGATACCTTCTTCATCTGTTCTCTCATCCTGTCAGCCTTTCCCCGACACCACCCCTATATTCTCTCATCATTTCCAGATACCTTCTTCATCTGTTCTCTCATCCTGTCAACCCTTCCCGACACCACTCCCTATGTCCTCTCAACATTTCCAGATACCTTCTTCATCTGTTCTCTCATTCTGTCAGCCTTTCCCGACACCACTCCCTATATTCTCTCATCATTTCCAGATACCTTCTTCATCTGTTCTCTCATCCTGTCAACCCTTCCCTACACCACTCCCTATGTCCTCTCAACATTTCCAGATACCTTCTTCATCTGTTCTCTCATCCTGTCAGCCTTTTCCCGACACCACTCCCCTATATTCTCTCATCATTTCCAGATACCTTCTTCATCTGTTCTCTCATCCTGTCAACCCTTCCCTACACCACTCCCTATGTCCTCTCAACATTTCCAGATACCTTCTTCATCTGTTCTCTCATCCTGTCAGCCTTTCCCGACACCACTCCCTATATTCTCTCATCATTTCCAGATACCTTCTTCATCTGTTCTCTCATCCTGTCAACCCTTCCCGACACCACTCCCTGTGTTCTCTCATCATTTCCAGACACCTTCTTCATCTGTTCTCTCATCCTGCTAACCCTTCCCGACACCACTCCTTATGTTCTCTCATCATTTCCAGATACCTTCTTCATCTGTTCTCTCATCCTGTCAGCCCTTCCCGACACCACTCCCTATGTCCTCTCAACATTTCCAGATACCTTCTTCCTCTGTTCTCTCATCCTGCTAACCCTTCCCGACACCACTCCTTATGTTCTCTCATCATTTCCAGACACCTTCTTCATCTGTTCTCTCATTCTGTCAGCCCTTCCCGACACCACTCCCTATGTCCTCTCAACATTTCCAGATACCTTCTTCATCTGTTCTCTCATCCTGTCAGCCTTTCCCGACACCACTCCCTATATTCTCTCATCATTTCCAGATACCTTCTTCATCTGTTCTCTCATCCTGTCAACCCTTCCCGACACCACTCCCTATGTCCTCTCAACATTTCCAGATACCTTCTTCCTCTGTTCTCTCATCCTGCCAACCCTTCCCGACACCACTCCCTATGTTCTCTCATCATTTCCAGACACCTTCTTCATCTCTTCTCTCATCCTGTCAACCCTTCCTGACATCACTCTCTATGTTCTCTCATTCTTTCCCAGCACCTCTCCTTCTTTTCTTTCATCCTTTCCAGATCATTCTCTCTCTGTTCTCACTTCCTGTCATCCTTTGCATCCTCTCCATCTGTCTCCCCCCTCACTACCGTCCATTCTCCTTCTTTTTGACTATTCTTCATTTGCTATCTCCCTCCCACCTTTTCCCAACATATCTTTCACGGTTCTCTCTTTCTCTCATTCTTTCTCAGTGACTCACCATCTCTTCTCCCACTCTCATTTTTTCTTTTCTCAAAATATCTCTCTGTCTCTCTCTCTTCTACTCATTTCCCAATATATATCTCACTGTTTTTTCTCTCATCCTTTCTTACAGGGGTAGATTGTTCTAGTTCCATATGCCATGGCTTTTCTGGATATCTCAGTTTCAGTTACATCCCTTTAGTAACTCGACTTTCCAAGTTTTTTTTTTTCACCCCTGCTGTGGCCAGGTATTGAACTTATTCATATCTCTGTGAGGACACTTTTTATCCACTGGGCCATGTGTCCTTGTGGATTGATATGTCTCGGAAAGGAATATATTTGTTCGAAGTAGCAAAGTGGTTTTGGACTACTGTAACCAAGTAGGACAATTTAGCAGGTAACCGTAATGGACTGGTCCTTGTCATAGTGGTAGGCAATAGGTGAAGTCCCTGTACCACCACATCAGTCTGTATTTATGGCTGACACCAGCCAATCATATTACTGTGAAGAGGAACCCAGGTGTATGTATATTCATTACATCATGGATAAAAACATTGGTTTGGTTGAAGTAATCCAAAATATGACTTGACCCAAAGAGTTCTGAGCTCATTACCTGGCCCCAGCAGAGGTGATTAAATACAGCACCAGTCTATATGGCCTAATGGACTATCTTCAGTAAGATCAACAGGATTAATTCAGTTGAAGCCATTTTTAATTATTGAACTGGGATAGTAGTTTTATGTAGCTGATAGTTTAAATATTTCTGAACAATTTACACTATGTATATTGTTCGGACTGTTGTTCTCATTTTCACGACATTTCGACTGTTGTACGCTCTGGCCTTCTTCATGTGATATACGTTGGAATTTTGAACTGAACCCTTTATTTAGTCTACAGGGGGTAGATTGTTCTTGTTCCACATGCCATACCTTTCCTGGATATCTCAGTTTCAGTTATTTCCCTTTAGTATCTCAACTTGCCTAGTTTTTGTTCACCTCTGCTGGGGCCAGGTATTGAACTCACTTATTGGATCAAATAAAGGGTTCAGTTCAAAATTCCAATGTATATCACCTGAAGAAAGCCGGAGCTTACAATTGCCGAAACTTCATAAATATGACAATAAAGATGAGAACAACAGTGCAAATAATGTAAATAGTGTAAATAGTTATAATACTTTATCTCAAAAATATAGACAGACATTTCTATCTGCTCTCTCTCTCTCTCTCTCTCTCTCACTGTCATTTGTTTGCTTTCAATATCTCTCCATTCATTCTTCTTCTCTCTCTCTCTTTCTTTATGCCTCTTCATCTATTCTCTCTCTTCTCTCTCTCAGACTTCTTATATTCCACACCATCTTTTTCTTGCCTATCATTGATGTCTTTCTATCCTTTCTCTTTCTTCCTTTCTTTCTATTCATTCTCTCTTTCTCAACATCTTTCCATCTTTTCTCTCTATCTCACATTGCTCTGATGTCTTTCAATCTGTTCTTTCTCTCAACCTTCTCCGATATCATTTTGTCAGCTCCCTCTTTCTTTCTCTTTGCTCCCCTTTCCTTGTGTCTTTCCCTCTGGTCTCCCTCCCTCATCTTTCTCCAACATCCTTACACCAGTTCTCACTTTCTCTCTCATTTTCTCTGTTTTATCTCTCTCTCTCTCTCTCACACACACACTCTCCTGATTACTTCCTGTCTGCTCTTCATCTCTCACCCTTCTCTGATATCCTCCTATCAGTTCTCTCTTTCTCTCACAATTTCCTGTTTTCTTTCTCTGTGTTCTCTCTCTCCCACATCATTTTCAAAATGTCTTTCCATCTATCCTCTCTTTCTCAACCTTCCACAACATCTTTCATTCAGTTCTGTCTCTACTCCATCCTTCCTTGATTTCTTCCCCTTTGTTCTCCCCCTCTCGTCCTTTTGGAAAATCCTTTTCATCCATTCTCCCTGTCACATCCGTTCTCTCTCTCCCTCACTCTTTATCCATTTGATCACCCTTTCTTATTATTTCCCAATAACTCTCTGTTCCTTCTTCCACTCTTATCCCTCCTCATCACCTCCCTATCTGTCCCCCCTTCTCTCATTCTGTCTCGACCTCTCTTAATTCTCTTTCTCTTATTTGATCTCTCTCTCACTGTCCATACTGTTTCTTGATCTGCTTTATTTCTTCCCCTAAGTTTTCTTTGTTACTCTTTTCTATCTTTCTATCCTTTAATTTTCAATCACTTCTTGCTTCCTATTTGATAGAAATCAGTCTCGTCAATTACAAATTACATTTGCAATGTCCCTTTCTACTACTCCTCCTAAGCACTTTCTGACCAAACAGTGACTTCCTCCGGACATTCTGCTCTTCCTAATTTTCCGACCAAACACTTCTATCATCAATGCCACTGATGACAGCGAATGGACACATCCCCTCTGGATGCATCTATTTCTGGGTCTACTTATCCAAAATATCTCTTCCTCTTTACACTATAATTAACTTGAGTTAATTTTATTTTCACTCCTCAAAGTTACATCTGCGGTGAAGTTGCTGCAATGTCTGTGCAATTTCTTCATCGCATATGGCATTAGTTTAGAAATGAGTTTTGTGACTTGCAAAGAACAACTGAAAGAAATGAATAATACGGCTAAGTAGCATTCCAAAATGTAGCCATAATGAGAAAACTTCAAAAGTTTCTTCTCAATCATCTTTATTGTGTTTCGAAGCCATAATTTAAACACAGATTTTGGTTATTCATCTTAAGGAAGAGATGAGTCCTTGTTCGACCAAAGAGAAGATTTCGTCATCTGGGAAATTCTTGGAAAACAAAAATCTTTTTTGAAAACATGCCATGTCTCTTCAGGATGGAAGTGATCATAACTATCTACACATTCCTTTTCTTTCTTTTTTCATTTTAATCAATTCACCCCAAGTAAGGTGATAATGCCATTAAGATGTAAGGAGCTACAGGAAGTGAAAGTGAATGAGAAGAGTTTAGAAGGAACCAGAAACCCAATCCTAAACAGGAAACAAGGGATAAACCTCTACTCCTGTTTGAAAGGTTGGTGAGGACTTTAGACTGGATGATAGGCAAATCTATCTACTCCTAATGAGGAAAGAAATATGGTAAATAAAATTTCAGAATTTAGGTAGAGATGTTAGAAGAATAGAGTTGAAGTAGACTTTAGAAGGAACCAAAAACCCAATCCTAAACAGAAAAGATGGGATAAACTTCTACTCCTGTTCAAAAGACTAGGGAGGAGTGTGAACCAGATGGCAGACAAACCTATCTACTCCTATTGAGAAAAAAAAAATAAATAGTAAATAAAATTTCAGAGTTTACACAGAGTTATTAGAAGTATAGAGCTGAAGTAGACTTTAGAAGGAACCAGAAAGTCAATCCTAAACAGGAAACAATGAATAAACCTCTACTCCTTTTCAAATGACTGAGGAGGGGTGTGAACCGGGTGGAAAGCAATTCTATCTATTCCTATTGATGAGAAATAAATAAATAAATAGTAAATAAAATTTCAGAGTTTACATGGGGACGTTAGATCTTGGAGACTTTCGACATGAACAGGAAGGCCAATTCTGAAGAACAAACAAGGGATAAAACTCCACTCCACTTCAAAAGACTGGAGTCTGATTATCTATAAATTGCCAGTGCCTTATAACATTTAACACCTTCAAAATGAAAATGTTCTATTTTAATCATCTTAGAGAACCTTTGTCTTTTATCAGCATGGCTGGTGCAAACTTCCAGGTGAGCAACTCATTGCATTTTCTTCGTCTCATTTTTTCCACTGACATAAAGTAGAATGATTATATTAAATCAATTGTTCTGATGTGCTTTTGTCTCTGGCACCTCGACCTCATGAACTTAAGTGTAGTACTAGATTGGCAGCTAGGTCTCATCTTTTTATTGTTGGTATTACAAGATATAACCATAAGTTTTAATCTAATAGTATCTCTCTCTTGCCTGTAGAACTCTTTTCTAGCTTTTTGTCTTCCTGCAAACTATGTTCTTCAGAAATTTAAATACAATCTCAGTCACCATCTACTGTTTTTTTTTAACCTTTTCTTTTAATGTCCTTTCTCCTTACTAACTTTTTCTCATGTTCTTTCATTATCAGTAATCACTTGTGTCTTTGTGGTTTTATTGCCTTCCTTGGGATGAAACGATTGAAAGAAATAAACGATACATAATTGAATGTGTCTTCATGATTTGGAATTTAGAATTTTCTTCCTCTTAGACTGGCTATTAACTAAGGCTAGAGAGTTCAGTCTAACCTGCTATTTTAAATCATAGCTTGATGTGGAGGAAAATTTGTTCAAATGTAAAGGCTGATGATTTATTTTGTCTTTTTTGTCAATGACATTTCCCTTCGGCCTACATGGCTCCACACAGATTTCATTTGCTTTATTATTTGTGAATTGCTATACCTTCTTAGGAAAGATAGTGGAGTAGTTTCCCCACTATCTTTTCTGTGGTTTGAATTCAGTGTTTTCCCACTGTGAATGCTTGAGGTACTTTCTCCTTCCTAAAACAGAAACTCTCTTTACTTTCTATATGTATATCATGGGAATCCATTTTGAAAGAGAATTATAGGTAGGAAAAGAAAAGATAGTTTTAATTTTTTTTTTTTTTTTTACCTGAGGAATTCTGACTAATACATTTCAAATTAAATCTGAAGGGACATTACTTTCTGACCAACCTCTGTATGCATACATGTGTATATATGTACATATATATAATTGTTTGGAATTTGCAATATTTATAAAAGAGTACTCAGTATTGGGGATAGAATATATAAAGATATAAACAATGTGGACATAGGCATCAACACCTTATGTTTACTGGCAGTTTTAGTTTAAGTGATCATCCCAAGAAATGTATACACACTTTAAATATTTATTAACACTTTAACTTACACAGTGTTACCTGGATGTTCGTCTCTAAACACTAGAATCTTAAACTCTTTGAGTCAAGGTTCAATCCTTCTCCTCATAACCTTCTTCCTAACACCTCCCTTTACATTAATCTCACAGACCTTTAATAACTCTCTAGCTTAAGCGGCTCTCAAGCCTTGCATTTGGTGAATTTTAGTACATAAAATCAAGAATAGTTCTTTGATTTCTACATGCGCCCAATTCCAGTCAGATCGAGATTCATATAGAAGCGATGCATAGCACCATACCTGGTCAGGAATATCTAAAATGTCAGCTGTATACGACTGCTTTCTCAGGTGAATGGTTAAAAATGGCTTTGAGCAAGTGAAGCCTGGGATTTGGGCAAAGACCATCCTTCTTTGGACATTGTAGACTGGCGCTACAGAATCACAAACAAAAATCTTTGCCAGGTAACAGAAGCCACATCACTTAAGGACTACCAACAGCAGTAACAACTAAAATGGATAGCACATGTAACTCAAAAAGAAAATAATGACATAATCTAGATGTTGATGTTCCACACTACTTCAAACAAAAGGTTAGGAAGGAAATCTCCATAAATATTAGAAAGAGTGTGAACAGCTACTGGACTTGATAAACGTATTTTCCTGAAAAAATGTTTTAATACAAAGATTTTCAACCAAAAGTATACTGGCTACTCGGTCAATGAATGCCAAATGTTTCCTTATAAGGAAACAGCTAATATTACTATTATAAAAGAAGATTAAAGGTAAGAAAAGCAAAGATAATATCATATTTTTTTAACCTCAGCTTCCAAATAATTTATGACAGAAAAAAAAAAACAGATAAAGGGGGCAGAATTCTGACTAATAGATTTAAAATTAAATTAGAACAAACATTATTTTCTGACCAAACTTTGTGTATACATGAGTGTGTATAATTGTTTAGAATTTTTAATATTTATGAAAGAAGATTGCTCAGTAATGGCAATGGTAGAATCAACACCCCATGGTAGCAGGCAGTTTCTAACTTCAGTGATCATACGACGAGTCTGATGGTTGGGTGTCCCAACCAAAAGGAATACACTATTTGAATATTTATTAACACTTTTACTGCTGCATTGTTATAGCATTGTTGACTGGCTGTGCTGGCCCATTTTGAGAAAAAAACAGGAAATTGCTATTTAATGAATATAAATGACTATAAGGCTGCTGACAGTAATTTCTTGTGGGTACTGCCATTTTTGTTTTGGTTAGACATCCCGATTCAAGAGCCACTCAAGACAGAGCATTACAGACCAGGGTGATACTCACACCACAAGACAATTTTGCTTTGTTAGGACTAAAGCACCAACTAGGTTATTGGGGGTGGAGGAGAATGGCTGCTCACGGTATTTAACAAAACTAATTCTACTTAAGTCATATATTTTGGCAATTTTTCTCAGGTAGCTTAGAAGATTACAATTATATTCTGAGTTGGCTCTGTTTTGATTACTTAAATATCAGAGGTATTACAAATATAATAAGCAACCTCCTACAATCAGAAATATATGTCAGCTTTGAATAACCCGCAGATGGTCGATAAGATGTAAAAATCAAATCAATCACTCAGTTACAAATTCTAGAATGATTGCTCCAATGAACATTCTTTCCTTTTCTTATTTATTGTACAATAAATTCAAACTATAGTCTTTCAGTTTTCATTGCACAAACAGTGAGTCTTACAGCCACATCACATTGAAACACCAGTTACTTTATGATCACTGAAATTAAGCAATGTTCTACCTGATCAGTACCTGGATGGGTGACCACTTTGGAATACCAGTTGCTCTAAGTTTGGATATGTGGGTGGTGTAATGGATAGTGGCATGGAATTGTTAATCAGAGAACTGAGTTGCAGTTCCCACTGGTTTTGTTATTTTCCCTTGGGAAACATACGAATCCACCTCTTCTCCCCACAGCAATTGGTTAATTAGTAAGATTTGTATCACTAAATTTTCTTTAAAAAAATTCTTACAATTTAAAAATATTTTCTGGCTTTAATTAACCTGCAAATGGTTGATAACCCATAAAAAACGCATCACCCAACCAGCCAACAGTGATACGCCTTCCTAGTACTGCCTGTCTTAACTTTTTATTTCATATTTTGACAAATTTTCTGAATGTGTTTATGAAAAATGAAAATTGCTCAATTTTCTAAAACTCGATCAAGATACAAATGTGCTTACACTATTTACATTGTTCAAACGATTGTCCCCATCTTTATTGTTATATTTACATCTCTGAAGAACACATGACACAGTAGATAAAAGTGTCGGTTGAAGTAATCCAGTGACTTGACCCATTTAATTCAATATCTGGCCACAGCAGAGGTGACAAACACTTGGAGAGTTGAGTTACTAAAAGGGAGATAACTGAAACTGAGATGTCCAGAAAAGGCATGGCACGTGGAACTAGAACAATCTACCTAAGACGAAATAAAGGTGTAGGGAGACCACAGTTGTTTTCCCTTGGGTTGAGCTCATTGGAGTTTGGCCCCTTTAGAGAGGAGAACTCTTCTGTCCTTTTTTGTCTTTGCTTCCGTCTTTTGAGGAATGACCACTTTACCTTCCTGATCACCAGGGTGTCCACACATGTGGAAACTGGTCAACATGTGCATGGCCTAGCGAAAGAAAAAAATAATTTCTATTCACTTATCTGTGGACTAGCAAAGGCCATATAGCTTGTATGTTATTTTTTTGTTCTCGTTCTGTAAACCTCCTCGTTCCTTTGGGACAATATGAACAATCATTTGTTTTGGGACATATGTAAACCTCTTTAATATATGTATGTAAATTGCTTGCCTTATTAAATGTTTTGTTTGTTACACCCGCATATTACGTCTTTCTATATTCGCATTCAGTGTTAGTGTATCAATGGCTACACTAATGCTAATATTAGTATTGGTGTGCTACTGGAAGACTAAAACACGTTATTCTTCCTAACACAAAATAGTCAGTAAACTCTGTGTGGCTGATAACCTATACTAATAAAGGGTTCAGTCCAAAATTACAGTATATATCACTAGAAGAAAGCTAGTGGGTACAATGGCCGAAACGTGAATATGACAATAAAGATGAGGACAAAAGTCCAAACAATGTAAATAATGTAAATACAGTTATCTCTGAGATATAGACAGATGCAAAAGTGCTTTGCTAAAAATTTTCTTAAGAGGTAACTTGTTTTTGAACATGATGAAAATATCTTCCTAAACAGATAACAGAATGCTATTGGAGATGCCACTAATGTTGTTGTGTTAAAGACAGCGAAAAGCCTTGATAAGCAGAAAGATTTATAAACAGGGAAGTACTAATGTGTAGCATTTACAAATTTGATAGTAAATGGTGAAAGGATTGAATAGGACAAGTGTTCAGATATCGGAGATCAGAAAAAGGATGATATTTTTAGGTTTCCTTATGAAAACACATAACTAATGCGTTTTCAAATGATACACAACTTTATAGGGAAAGTTACCAATGTTTTTTTTTTTTCCACAGGTAAATAACGCTATAAGGAGATTGGAAACAAAATTTTCCATTTTAACGCATTAATACCCATTTCTTAGAGAGTGGCAATTAATCGATTATAGTTAGAAACCTATAAGTAGTAATGATTTTTTAAACCTATATATAGATATATATACATATAAATGTGTGAAAAGTGTGTGTATATAAATATAAACACACACATATATATATATATATATATATATATATATATATATATATTATTATTTATATATTATATGCACGGTACTTATTAGAAAGTGCTCACTATCAGAGATAGAGCTAACATATTTGGTTGGATTGATGTGAGTTTGTAACCCTGGGTTTCACGCTTTTGTGATTGTCAAACTGAATAATTTTTTTAAAATTTGGATTTATGTAGATTGCGTGTATTGGTGTTATTGTGGAAGTGGGGGGGAATCGTTGTCATGATCTCACTCATGCTAACGCAAACATAGATGCATGTCCATACACCCATTGAGGTATGCAGACACACATACACACTAGCTCATCCGCTGGGGCTCATACAGACATAAACATATGTGGGCAGTATGAGACGTGACATATGTATGTATATGTGTGCTGTTGTCTATATACATATACATTTGTATGTTGAAATTCAAAGATTGGAAGTGTAGCAAAAATTACTAGTGAATGTATACATGTCAGCAATCAGAGCATTTTTCTATTCTTTCTATGAATAATATTTCCTCGCATACACGTATATATGTGTGGTGGGGTCTGTGTAGAATTATGATAGGTAAAACTTTCTTAGAGAGTGGCAATTAATTGATTATAATTAGAAACCTATAATTAGTAATGATTTTTAAATCTATATATATATATATATATATATATATATATATATATATATATGCGGCCTGACAATTGCATCTAGTATGAAACATCCAGTCGCCTCTGAGTGTTGACTTCTATGATCAATTTTATATTTATATATACATATGCTCTATCTTGGATATTGAGCACTTTATCCCATAAATATAGCACACATTAAAACTATATTTCTTTATATATATATATATATATATATATATATAATAGCCGGACACTCGTATTCAAAGATACCTGTCTATTAGTGTTGCTAGACAATCCCTATTGCAGACACTCGGTCAGTCACATTTGTGTTTGTCCAACCTGTAGTTTATACTGCAACTATGCTGAGCAGACCTTAGTTACAGTTTCTGGAAGAGAGCGTGTTATCTAGCGTGATCAACAATCTGAAAAAAGCCAGCACACACAAACCCTTGATCACGATGACTTGTGACTTTGTGTTAGCACAGCTATCGATGACCTCCAACAGTTCTGTTTACCCAATTTCACTCACAAGACTTGGTTCAACTCATGGTATGATCTTCAGACACTTTCCAAAGGTGGTGCATGCTGATCTCGCCCCCTCCAAACCGATAACATCAGTAAGTCTACCTCCTGACAAATAAACCGTGGTGAGATTCGAACCCAGGTCTCATGAGCAGAAAGTGAAATATGTGTTTTTATATATATATATATATATATATATATATAAGCCAGCTTCATGTATAGTGCATCCCCTGAATTGTTTTATGAAGGACCTGATTTTTTCATATAACTTGTGTATAATATGACCCTAGCTACTGAGCACTAATAGCAAGTCTACGGTAGTCAAATATTGAAGTACTGGGCATGATCCCAGGCATATTTTATAGCAAATAAATAGTCTTCATTCTTTTTTATACAAAGCTACCTCAAATTGGGGAGAAAAACCATGTAGCTTGTCTGACCCCGGTTTCTGGGTAATATTAGTGGGCCTAACGTAGTCAAATATTGCAGTACTGGGTACCATCCTGGACATATTTTATAACCAATAAATTGTCTTCATTCTTTTTTGTACAAAGCTACCTCAAATTGGGGAGAAAAACCATGTAGCTTGTCTGACCCCGGTTTCTGGGTAATATTAGTGGGCCTAACGTAGTCAAATATTCTTTCATCTTGCCCATTGTGAAGAGATTAGATTCTGATTCATTGAAGGATTCTGTGAACTAGTGTCTTTTATACAGATAATGAGTAAAATGAAATATAAAATGTTCAAAAATTAATATAATGTGATTTTCTCAAATTTTTTAATATTCTATCTCTCACTTTTAAGGTGGACCTTCCCAGACCATTCCTATTTTTGTAAGGTGGCAAACTCAGAAAATCAGCAAGGGATGAAATACTTATTTTCCCCACTGTATAAGTCTACCATTCATCCTTGCTTTGAATACTACTGCTATATCTGGTCATATTTTCTTGCTTTGAATAACCTGCATGTAGTTGATCAGCCTTAAAAAAAAAAAACAAATCAATTAAATATAGGTGACTCTTAAATGCCCAGTATTCCATTTTGGGGTTGGTCATTAATAAGTTAAGTAAAGTTTAAATCTTCATCCAAAAGTTTTAATCTTGTTAAAGAACCTTTTTATTACCTTCCATCAGTATGGCTGATGCTAACCTCCAGGAGAGTAACTCATTGCATATTGACTAACTAACATTTTCCACTGATATGAAAGTAGAAAGATTATATTGAATAAATTGCTAAGTCTGCAGCTAGAAAATTTGGTTCACTGTGTTGTGCTAGACAATTTTTCTCAACAGAATCTTTCTTACATAGTTGTAAGTCTACCATTTGTCCATGCTTTGAATATTGCTGCCACATATGGCCTGGTGCTCCTGCTATATATTTAAAGATTCTTGATAAAATCCAAAGAAGAATTTGTTATTGGTCCTGACCTGGCATCTCAGCTTCAATCACTTTCCAACCGCTGTAAGGTAGCTTCCCTGCACCTTTACTATAAATACTTTCATGGTAATTGTTCTGATGAACTTTTCTCTATGGTACCTAGACTTTATCAATTTGGGTGCAGTTCTAAATTGGTGGCAAAGTCTCATTATTTTACAATTGAAATGACTAGATGCAACTGCAAGTTCTATGCTGACAGTTTCTTCTATCACACTCCTCGGTTGTAGAACTCTCTTCCAGATTCTTGCTTCACTGTCAACTTTGATCTGCAAATATTTAAATGCAATGTCATTTATTAGCTTCTGCTTTATTATTATCTTCTCTATTTAATGGTATATTTTATCATATTCTTAACACCCTTACATCTTAGTGGCCTGATTGCTTTGATTAAAAATAATATGTCTAGATCTGATGAGGTTATGAAGAACATGACTTATGGTTACAGGCCAATATTTTTACGGTGCTGATCAAAATTACTCCTTGCTCAAACTATCCTTCATTCAACTTCCTTATCTCCTATACTAAATTTGTTATAACCAATATAGACACCTAAGAATAAGTCAAAGTATTAGTGTCAGCAATTGCAGATATCCACTGGAAAGATATTTTTGAAAAAAGAAAATCCAATTTCAAGGTTTGCTTACTCATAATGTTTTCTTATCATTGGCTGATGAGATAGATAATGGAAGTTATTCTGAAACAATTCCCCTTGTGAGAGAAATTGGTATTTTAAGTGGGCAAATTAAAATCTGCTGGTTTTGCTATTAGCTGATTTAAATATGTTTCCTCATTCCAACATCAGATTTAGCAGATCTTCTCTTACGGAATATCCAGCCAAGCGACATTGTGAACATCAGGTAAAATCTTTTGTGGAAGAATTTCTTGATGTTTTGCTTCTATTAATAATTTAAAATATCTGATTCAGCCATGACAGTTTTTTCATTCCTTTCTGAGTCAGCTTTTCTTAAGTTTTCTTTCTATTTTTTTTTCTTTTATCTTTCTTTTTTTGCTGTTAGACATGGAATCTCATCTGCTATGACATAGTCCCCTCCTTTATTTTTTTAGTCAGTAAATTCCACAAGTTATTTCATCTCTTGAAATCATTCTTTTTACAGAAAATAGTTAAGATTAAATATGGCAACCACAAAAAAAAGAAGAATTTAAGGAATAATCCAAACAAACAAATAAAATGGGGAATTAAAAAATAGCATTTGAACTTGTATCCCATAATTCCAAGGCTCTTCTATCATGGACGTTGCCTTAACCACTTCAGTCTAGGTAGTGTTGATGATTTAAAAGAACCTAAATTAGTTGTCATTCTGCCAACCATGCCTCACATTAATAAATAAGCATTAAAAATTATTCTTTTATATACCATGTTCCTTCAGGATGTGGGAGATCATGATTCTCCACAATTTTCTGTCTGTTGTTACTCTAAATGATGTTAGTTACTTTACCATCCCTCTTTGTGCCTGTTTCGGGATCTCACTAGTTAGTGTTCCCCTCTGCTTCTCTTGCATTCATTATAACCTGTGAGTATTAAATTTTCCAGACACTCTTTCCTCATTATGTTTCCCAGAAACTCTATCTCCTTCTGATTATAAGTATACATTTCCTTGTCATTTCTATTTCTTTTAAATAAAATAATAGCAATAATAAAGATAGTATCAACCTAGCATATTGTAATAATAGTAAGTGATAAAGTAAAAACTAATGACAAAATGACAATATTAAAAAAGGATTATTAAACAGAACCTCAATTACTTGCTATTATTGGATATTGGTTGAGGAAAGACCTTTGGCCTTACTTCCACTGCATCAGTGTGTGAGTGGAAATCAGAACTGGTGATAGCATAAACAGGAAATGCATCCAGTGGCTAAAATAAATACAGTGCACAGGTATCCTGAGTGAAAGTAAATGCATGCCTTTATGGGTGTATGCTGAGTGAGGCGTGGCCACACAAAGTTGTGTAGGTGATATACCGGAAGGAGGTGTAGCCACATGAAGTAGCATAGGCATCCAAATGTTATATAATCAGTCCAATTCTTGATCTGGACAGAGAGGCTTGGCTAGAGGTTCAGTGAAAATTTGTCTCCGTCAATTCCTGTGTGCACAATCCTAACCTCTGTGATTCTCCCTCCCTCTACCCATTCACACCAACTCAAACAAAAAAGATGTGTGTGTGTGTGTGTGTTCATCACCTTATTTGATCCCAGATTATTTCACCAACTATTCCTCATATTAAGATAATGGACTTGGTTGGTTGGTGTTTAGTGGCATATTAACAAATCTGTGAGTCATTTAATGCCAAAATCTAAATGTCATGGTTCCTTACCTATAACAACAGAATGAACTCTTCCTAACACTATGTATATTACGCCTCTCAAGAGAGAGGGTTGTCACTCCAAACCAGACTGACAGTCATACTAACACCTTCCACATCTTGTATTATTATTTCGTGTAAGATACCTTCGTTATTTCTACTCTTGTGTTCGTGTTGTTCTTCCTTAGTCCTAACCTGGACCATAACATTAAATATTTTATAAATCATTTTATGGCTTCAACAGTCATAAATTCTGAATGCAATTGTCTGTCTTCAAGTACTAATATTTTGTAAATAATTTCATACTTCCAGGGTAAATGTATGTTTTATGTAAAGCCGTGAGACATAGTTGCTAATCTAGTAGCATGCTTAAATACATATAAAAAAAAGCAAAAGCTCATCAGAGGAGTTGACATGAAAATATTTGTAGAAAAGACAGAGAGACAGCATGTTACATCAGTGAGAAAATGAGAGAATTCAAGAAGCTTGGTCAGTATAACATATTGATATTTTGTGGTAAATATCTGTGTTGCTGAATTTGGAGATGTTCCCAGTAGGGAAGTAAGATAATTGAGAGAGATTTCCACTGGTGAGAAGTGCAAAAAGAGAAACTGTTAGAATAGAAGTGACAGTTGCATCTAACTAGTTCAACAATAAAGTGGTGGGACCTAGTTGCCAATCTAGTAGCACATTCAAATTCATATAGTCAAGTCACCAGGAAAAAAAGCTCATCAGAACATGAAAATATTTGTAGAAAAGACAGAAGGAATGCATATCACATCAGTAATAAAGGGACTGATGTCATGATGCCGGGTCAGGATTGATTACATTACAGACCTTTCTTTGGATTTTATCAAGAATCTTGCGATGTACATCAGGAGCACCAGACAAGATAGAGCATTGGTATTCAATACACAGACAAATGGTAGATTTATAATGTGCCAGATAGATTCTGACAAGAAAAATTTTCTGGCATGACACTGAATCAACTTTCCTTACATTGGTGAGAAAATAACTGAAATCAGGATACCTAGTCAGTATTTTGTGATAAATATCTATATTGAAGATTCTGGAGATGTTTCCTAGCAGGTTGATATAACGTTAACACCAGACCAGATGTGGCAGCAATATTCATTGGACAGACAAATATCTATATTACCGATTCTGGAGATGTTTCCCAACAGCTTGATACAAACTGGTGTTTAACTTCGAACCTGTTGAATACAACTGTTTTTAGAATAGAAAAGTAAATTTGTTCTGTGGGATTTCTGGATTAGTTATACAGTGTGTCCCAAAAATATGACATCATTTACTTGGCCAATAATTCTGACACTTCTTGTTGAAATAACCTCAAATTTTTACAGAGAAATGGATCAGGCATGTTGGAGATGAAAATGGTTTTCTGATGAAAATGGCTGCCACACTCACCAGACCTGTCCCTGTGTGATTTCTTTTTATGGGCATATGTGAAGGGACTGGTCTATTTCCCCACTTCTACACTGGATAATCTTACCGAAGATATGCTACAGCATGTTTGGCAAGAGCTTAACTACTGACTTGACGTGTACCGTGTCACAGGCGGTGCACATATTGAACACTTATGAAATTGGTCCCAAAATAAATTTAGGATGTTCAGGACCTAAACTGTTCAATTTCATTGAGCTAGATTTACTAGGTTTCAAGATAATTGCTTCTAAAACTATGTCAATTTTTTAGGGACACCCTGTATATGTATATAAAACAAAATTTTTATATATCTGTGTTACTTCTTTACACACACTGCTTTTATTTTTCTTATTAGGATTTAATGATATATATATATATATATATATATATATATATATATATATATATATATCTCCAGTGACTGTTATTATTTCAAGAATTGTGATTTCTCAGCTTAATTGTAATCTAAGTGACCTGAGAAAAATTGACAAAGTAAGTTTCTGGTCTATTCCTGAGTCTCTCATTAAATCAGTTACAAAAGCCAGATCAGATCGAAAAATGGACTGTTTGCCTAATCTTCATTTTTCAGCCATGAGAAATTTCAAAGGTGTTTACATGGCCGTCTTTTGCTATGAATTATTCCACAGACAAAATATTGCAAGCCTCTTGTTATTCTATTGCTGTTTTCAGGAAAAATGTATTGACAAGCTTGATTCCCTAGTTCCACCAGCTAAGACTTGCATATACAGTAATGCACCATTCTCATTCCATTTATATTTATATTTCCCTGGTAAGAATATAGTCCCATTTGATCAGCTTCTTCTCAAGAGCCCTTACTTTATAGAACAGACTCCTGGGAGGATGCTTCCCCAAACACTACAATCATTACCTATCTTACATACCCTCATAGGCTACACTTACTTCCTGTCATACCTCCATAAAACAACCTCATAGAGTAACCCTCTACCTTGAGTGTCTCTTGCACTTCATATCAAAGAAGCTTTTTAGTAAAGACAAAAATATAACTATAGAATTATAAATGAAGTTTTTTTTTCTGTTTCTCATAATCATTATACCCTATATGAGCAACAAGCAAGCTTTGTTTATTTTTTTTTAATCATTTCACCCCAAGCAAGGCAATAAAGCCACTAAGATGCAAGGGTTTACTGAGTGTTAGAGAATATGAGAAAAGAAACACTATTAAGGAGACAGAATAATAAAAGAACATGAATTAAGAAGACAGTAGACAATGATTGATATTGAATTCAAATTTTTGAAGATCAAAATTGGCTGGGAAGTAAAAAGCCAGAAGTGAGATCCACTAGTGAGATATGTGACAGAGCAAATTTTTAGCATAGAACTTATGGTTACATCTAGTCATTTTGACTATAAAATGATGAAACCTTGTCACCAACCTAATATAAAGTCTAGGTACCATAGTGGAAAGTTCATTTAAACAATGACCATGAAAGCACCTTCTTAAGTTATAAGGTTATACCACACTCAGAGAATCAGATATACGAACACAAACACGTACAGTTGATTATGAAATAATGATACATACATTTTTATCTATTGGGTATTATAACAAGTGACACTCTGTCTCTTCATCATTTTCACAGTGCTTGTTTTGGTATATACATGCTATAGTTTCTCTGTGTGAGACAAATGTAAATATTTGTGTAAAATTTTGTGTGTGACTTAGCAGTATAAAACTCACTCTGAGAACAAAGCATGTTTGCCATTCCTTTTCTTTCAGCTATTCCTCAGTATATTAAGGTGTTATCATAGATATAGTAATACCCATAATGGGGGAAAATGCAAACAGGGAATATTCCTTTTATGGACTATGTTATCATAGGTAGATATTAGTGGTCCAGCTTTATGTTTGAATCTTCCTGTTGATAACATATAATTTGGGGGGCTCTTGTTACTAGTGGCAATCTATCAAGCAAAATGGTATCTGTACAAAGTAGATTTAAGTCTTTGATTGCTGCCGTACTTCCCTGAAAATTGCACCCAGTGACATTCATTATTACTTGCCTAACATTTACAGAAACTAAACACCTAACACTGAATACATGTGGTGATAATGGGGAATTTAGCAGAGATAATAATAATTTGTGTGACAAGTCGTATTGAAGCTGATAAAATATTGACAACAGAAACATTCTCTTGACAATATCGTAGCTGCAGTAAAAAAAAAAAAAATAAGGTGGGGGGAAAAATAGTTTTTTGTAGCTGAAAACTTGTTCTATTCAACTGTGTTATTGTGATCTCTAGGGGTGTTGCAGTTGCCATGGAAGTCAACAGGACTTTTGTAGCACATGTATTTGCACATATAATGCTTGTACTATATGTGATCAATAAAAAGCTGAATGAGATACATTTAGTTATAAGGCTATACCACACTCAAAGAATCAGATATGAACACAAACATATACAAACAGTTGATTCTGAGATAACGATATATACATTTTTTATATATTAAGAACAATATAGGGAAAATGTATGACAAAGTGGAAAAAAGTTTTTTTTGCAACATGTTTCAGCCTTTAGAACTTCATATATATATATATATATATATATATATATATATATATATATATATATATATATATAATCTAGCTGATTTCATTTAGTTTCTTTGTTTTTTCACCACTTTTTATTAGATATCCCACATGATATTCCATGATATGACATATTGACTGAATTTAGCTATATATATATATATATATACACACACACACATGCATACAGTGTGCGATAGATAAATTGTCGTCTAAATTACACAAAAATGAAAATAACACTGACATCTCATTTTAACAGATATACTTACCAAAATTACACAAAAATATCTTGAAATACTAAAGAGTAAATTTATTTATTCAATAAAATTGCCACTGGCTTCAACCACAGCCTGCAGACAACTTTGTAATCTTCTGCAACTCTCTTGGACAGTCTCCTTGTTTAACTTGGTGAATGCTTCTATAATCCTTGGCTTCAGTTCACCTTAAAAAAGAGTTTTGTTGGTCTCTCATTCATCTGCGTTCCATACATAATAATAAGGGGTTGCAATCTGAGGAGTTAGGAAGCCATGATGTGGTTGCAAAAATTGTCTGACATCCTTGACTGTTTGTGTGGCATGGTGCAGAACCCTGTTACCAGATGACTATTCCAGCAGAAACCCTTTTGACTCAGGACAGCACTACCTCCTCAAGGTCTTAATGTAGGCTTCTGTGTTGAGTCTGAGGCCCTCACCAACAAATTTGGGAGTTCTTTTCTAATCAGAATGATCAAAGTGAGTTTTCTGAGACTCATTCTTTGTAGCTCAGTCAGTCTAGACCACATGAGATCTAACAACAGTTCCCTCTGCCCAAGTGGATGCAGGTTCAAATCCTGCCAGAGAGCACATATTTTCCTTTAATAAGATCTCTTGAACATTCATACTGGTAGATGAAAATAAATATTCTGTTTAATAAGTAAACAGAGCATCTACTCAAATACTAGTGTCTGCTAAAAATTGTGCTTAAAGTGATAAAATCTGTTGGATTAATTCCATTACTTCTTTCGAAAATTTATATATATATATATATATATATATATATATATATATTATAAATTAATTGATTTAAAATATTTCAAATCAATTAATTTATAATATTAATGCTCTGTAAATTTACATTGAGCACTATTTTGTAAAAATAAAAAACACCGGATTTTATATCTTACTGTTCTTTCTTTTTATTTATATATATATATATATATATATATATATATATATATATATATAAAAAAAGAGTTAGATAAATCAAATGACTAGATATAAGCAACCACATACGCGCATGTTGGCATGCATACACAAGCAAGCAAATAAATAATCATTAAATTTGTTCATGGGGTCTAAACATAATAGTGCTCAATGTGGTTAGACAGAGCAAAGATATATATATATATATATATATATATATATATATATATATATATATATAACCGGACAACCCTGAAGATCCGTTTAGGTGAAACCTAGGAAGATTTGCCTATATATATATACAAAAATATATAAAGTTGCCAGTGTTATTCTTAATGTTGACTTTTATATTTACATATTTTCTATCCCTTGCACTGAGCACTTTTACCCACAAATATAGTATACATTAAAACTTTGTTTTTTCATATATGTAGATAGGTTTATGAATGTATATACATGCATACACACACACATTTGAGTGTTGTTCATTTTTTATGTATTTTTGTTATTTTTTATAGTTCTTTGTCTCAAGTTTTCTTTGGATCTCCAACAACGCCTTCCATCTCATCACAAGTCATGTGTGTTTTTTTTATGTGTTATTATAAGGCTATGCTGATGTCAGTTAATGTCATGATCTAAACATTACACAGTTTCCACTCAAGAGAGATTCACATCAAAATGGCAAGTGATAATCTGACAATGGTAGAAAAAAAAAGTCAGAAAAAAAAAAGGAAATAAAATAATTGAACATCTTCCCAATAATGTTTTCTGATTATTTTGAAACCATTGATTGGAAGAAATGATTTTAAAGTGCTTTTTATACCATTCTGACTATTTTATTTTAATGATATTAGACTCTGAATTACCAAACATTGATTGCTTATAAGTTATTTTTATTCTTTGCTCACGATGCTTTCAAACTTTAAGTGATTTATATCAACTGATATTTTATACTCACTAGCACTTCTTCATGCAACCACTTTCTCGCACCAACAACTCCAAGAAATAAGTCAATATTAGTTCTCAAAAGAACAGTACCATAATAATAATAATTCTTTAGTCTTTTTGTGTGCCAATTCCTTTCAGAAAATGGATGATCATTGCTCCCTACAACTTCATGTCTTTTTTGCTCTATGTAAGTTTTGACATTTTACCATTGTTCTTTGTCCTAATTCTGCCACCCATTGCTAAAAACTTATCTAGATCATGGCTCTCCACATCTTCCTGGCTTTTGTTGCTCTATGTAACGTTTAACTCTTTACCATTGTTCTTTGTCCTCACTCTGCCATCCATTGCTAAAAACTTATCTAGGGGATCATGACTCTCCACAACTTCCTGACTTTTGTTGCTCTATGTAACGTTTAACTCTTTACCATTGTTCTTTGTCCTCACTCTGCCATCCATTGCTAAAAACTTATCTAGGGGATCATGACTCTCTACAACTTCCTGACTTTTGTTTCTCTACTTAACGTTTAACTCTTTACCATCCCTCTTTGTCCTACCACTGCCACACATTGCTACAAACTCATTAAATTGGTAATCATGGCTCTCCCCAATTTCCTGACTTTTGTTGCTCTATATAACTTATGAGTCGTCCCACTTTGTCCTATCTTTGCCTTTCTTTGTTGAGTAGGTCATGGCTCTCCACCCGTTTTCTCTTTTTTGTTGCTGTATGTATGCTTTAGCAAGGACCATACTTTTTTGAACTTTGTGGATTGGCACTATAGAATCACAAACAAAGAACTGTACCAGATAACAAAAACCACATCCCTTGAGGATTACCAACAACAGAAGCAACTAAAATGGATGTCATATGTAACTTGAAGAGAAAATAATGACATAAAGACGTTGACATTCCACACTACTTCAAACAAAAATTATGGAAGGAATGAATATTTTATCAATTTTAACCCTTATAAGGAAACAGCTAATATTACCATTTCTTTCATTTTTTTTTTATTGCTTCTTATTATGCTACTCATATTAAATGTAATAGTCATTGAATTTCTTAGATGAAGAACTGTCATTTGTCTTATTTTTTGGTTTGACTTTGGTTTTATTTGTGTTGATTTTATTCTACTAGTATTACAGTACAAGATAGAACCATCTTTTTCTAAGTGCTGTATCTCTTCAGGACATAATGGATCATGGCCTCACCCCAACATCTTAACCTTTGTAGCTCTAAGCAATGTCTATTTTTTTTACAATCTTTCCACATCTCTGTTCTATTTAACAATCCATTTAAAAATGCTTATTAGGTAGATTACTTGCTTCAGTATGTTCTGTAAGTATTCAATTCTCCAAGCCTTCTTTCCTCATTACACCTCCAAGAAATTTCAACTGTTTCTTTCCAATTTTAAGAATAAGTGTTGATTTTGTTTTCATTTTCCTTAAAACTATAGTGAACAAAACAGCGACTTACCTCGTCAAACTAAGCAACGAGTCACGTGTATCCTACGACGGAAAATGTGACAAAAAAGAAAATTACTTACCAAAAATAAAAAGGGCACATATTCCGCATGACATGCTGAAGACGGAATATTTAAATTAAAAGCAAGTCCATCACAGGAGTTGGCATAAAAGTATTTTGATATACAAAAATTGGGCATCCTCTCCTAGTTGTCAACAAATGAAAAAAATGCTCGGCTGATAAAAGCAGTTGGTGTTCTTGAATCGAGGAAGCAAAACTTGGGTATTTTGGCTACAGCATTTGTTGGAGAGTCAGTTATTGTTTTGACTGGTTGCGTGCATTGTTATTTGTGAGATAGTACCTGCGGATCGAGATTTTGGCATTTATTTCTGCCCCTAATGTTCAAGTCTGAACTTAGTGACTTATTCTCTGCATTGTGGAAGTAATCTGCGACAAATATTTCCTTTGCAATCCCAGATCACTTCCAAAAACCTATCACACTTCTCACTTGTGGAACTCTCTTCTGGCTTCTTGCTTCAACTTTAATCTTCAATGTCAATCGTTATCTTCTGTCTTCATAATTCTTGTTCTTTTATTGTCGCCTCTCCTTAATAGCATATTTTTTATTTCATATTCTTTAACACTCAGTAACTTCATGCATCCTAGTGACTTGGGGTGAAATGACTGAATACTTGCTTGTTGCTCATATGTTCCATCCATAGTATTCTCAGCATCCTTCTGTAGAGCTATATTACTTGCCTCAAGTTTTGTATTCATCTGTGAGGAAATTATCCAGCATTGATATTACACAGCTGTTCAGCTCTATTTTCTTTATTTCTAATGTAATTTTCTTGTTCCTTGATACTTTGTTTAGTTTTCGGAAGGCATCTTTTGCCATTTCAATATGACTTCAGATTTCAGTGTCATATTTTGCTTCCTGGATATTTCAATTTTACTTGCTTGATTTTGACATTACCAATTTGTAGCTCATGTCTTGGACTGCTTCTCTTGCTGACAACTATACATTTAGTCTTCTTATAATTGGTGGTTAGTCCTTTCTTCTCACTTTCCTTTACTACATCATCCAGTTCACACTTCTCCCCAGTCTTTTGAACAGGAGCAGAGGTTTATCCCTTGTTTGCTGTTTAGGATTGGGTTTCCAGTTCCTTCTAAAGTCTACTTCTAATCTATACTTTAAAAGTCTCCACCTAAACTGAATTTTCATTTACTATTTATTTTTATATATTTTTTCCTCAATTGTAGTAGATAGGTTTGCTTAATATCCAGTTCACACTCCTCCTTAGTCTTTTGAACAGGAATAGAGGTTCAACCCTTGTCTCCAGTTTAGGAGGAGGTTTCCAGTTCCTTCTAAAGTCTACTTCAATTTTATACTTCTAACGTCTCCACCTAAACTCTGAAATTTTATTTACTGTTTATTTTTTTTCTCAATAGTAGTAAATAGGTTTGTTTATCATCCTGTTCACACTCCTCCCCAGTCTTGAACAGGAATGGAGCTTTAACTCTTGTTTCCTGTTTAGGTTTCCAGTTCCTTCTAAATTCTCCCCATCCTCTTTCATTCTCATTAGTCACTTGTGTTTTAGTGGCATTATCACCTTGCCTGGGGTGAACTGATTAAAAAAATTGTCTAGGTACACCTGCAGTTTTCTTTCTGTGACTACCATTAAAATTGTGCCATCTGTATATCTTATAAAGTTAAGATTGTACCTATCTATAATAAATCCTGGTTGGAGTTCTAGTTCTATGTTGCTCTAATATTTGAATAAATATGGTGAGAAGACATATTTTTGTGTATTTACTTCAGTTTAATTTCTATCTGTATGCAGGTGGTTTGCATCCGGTATAAGTTCTGGATTATTCTAACACTCTTCCCAAATAAATCAAATTTTATGCTTTTGATAATAAAATAGAAATTTGAGTTAACTATGGAATTTATTTATGACTATGAATGTCTGGAAAAATGAAATAAAATTAAAAGTAAATTATGATTTGTCATTCCATTTGTGCAAGTGCTCAGGAGTAAATAAATTAAAACAGCATAAAAAATTGATTTTTCACCTAAAGAATTTTAAATTTAGAAGCTTTATAAAAATAAAAAAAAAAATAAAAATAAAGCACCTGTTTGCAATTTGGAGATGTCACATTTATTATAAAGACCTAAGAAAAATAACCACAGAGTAACTTTACAATGCCTCTATCTCTATTTCTTTCTCTCCCTATTCCTTCTCTATCATTGTTCCTCTTCCTTCTTTCTCTCACTTACTGTTAACCTTTCTTTCCTCTCCCTCAATGTTCCCCATTGTTCACCCTCTCATTGTCCCCCATTGCTCATACCCTCACTGTTACCCATCTTTCTCTCTCTCACTGTTCCATATCTTTCACTCTCTCACTGTTCCATATCTTTCACTCTCTCACTGTTCCATATCTTTCACTCTCTCACTGTTCCATATCTTTCTCTCTCTCACTGTTCCATATCTTTCACTCTCTCACTGTTCCATATCTTTCTCTCTCTCACTGTTCCATATCTTTCTCTCTCTCACTGTTCCATATCTTTCACTCTCTCACTGTTCCATATCTTTCACTCTCTTATGGTTTCATTTTCTTCTTTCTCTATCTCACTTTCCCCAACCTTTCCTCTCTTACCATTCACCATCTATTTTCAATCTTTCTCTCTCTCTCTCTCTCTCTCACTTTTTCCCATTCTTCACTCTCACCTCTTCCTTTCCTTCTCTCTCTTGCTGTTCTTCTTTCTTTCTCTCTCATACTGTTCCCCTCCTTTCTTTCTCACTCTCTTGCTGTTCCCCTCTCATTCTCTCTCTCTCTGCTCCTTATAATTCTCTCTCTTTCTCTCTCACTCAATATTCCTTTCCTTCTTTCTCTCTCTTACTGTTCCCCTTCTATCTCTCACTTTTCACCTTCTTTCTCTTTGTCGTTCACATTCCTTTTCTCTCTCTCTCTCACCCTCCACTTCCTTTTCCCTGTCTATTCCCTGTCTTTCTCTCTCTCTCTCTCTCTCTCTCTATATATATATATATATATATATATATATATATATCACTCTCTCTCTATACCTTATATTTCTTTCCTCAATCCTCTCCTTGTTCTCTATCACATTCTCTTTCTCTAATTTTGATGAAAAGTCATTTTCCTTCTTCATTTCTCCTTTCTTCATTTTAAATAGATCTCTATCAAAATAAATTTAAAATGGATTTTTGTATTTCAGTCACCATCAGAATTGTAGCAAAAATTTATGGATAGGAAACTCTTACCATCTGTAGAATTGTCAACTTCAAGGATTTCAACCTCTGCAGAATCTGTAAAGGGGTATCAACAGTTAATATTTATTTGGAGATCCATTTAAATTAACTGTGAGTTCCATAAAATATTTCGGTAAAAATGTTTACCATTTTAAAATAATTCAATACCAAATATACAGAATTAAAAAAAAAAAAGCAAAAAAAATAAAGATTATTTTATGTGCATGGTTCGAACAAAACAAATGAGATACGAAAAGGAAATTAAATTGGTGCAATTCAAAATTGGTAGATAAAAGTTTTTTGTAAAATTAATATTTCCTTCAGATACTTGAATTGTAATAAAAGTCAGTATGTACACTACAGTTCAAAAGTTTGAAGCCACCTCCAGAATTAATATGGGAGGAACTTGACATAAGAGTGAAAAAAAAAAAAATGAAAAAGAGCTCTTAGAAAAAAGAATAGAATCAATTATCAAAATTATACTTTGAGAAACTTTTGCAGTGAATGTCAAAGATTTGTGCTGCAGTAATCAAGGCTAAAGGAAGATATTTTGATGACAGCCCAAATTTAATCATAAAATGCTTTTTTTCTTTCTGTTATAATAAAATTTCTAATAAAAATCATGTCTCACTTATTTTTAACCACATAATAATTTTCTCTTATTTAAAGTACAAAGCAACTACTTTTTAGGCCAATTTAAAAATTACCAGAAGTTGTCTCAAACTTTTGAACTGTAGTGTATGTGTGTGAAAAGCAAGAGAGAATTTATATACACAGAGACACATAGGGGGAGGGAGAGTGGTGAGATTTATATACACTGGTGAAAGAGAATGTCAATAGACTTAGCTGTGGCTTTGTTCACTGGAAAGGGGATAGATGATTGAAGAATGTTCCTTTGAAGTTGCTGGCAGCTGAAAATGAAATCCTTGTTGAAAGCAAGTGCATCTACCAAATTTTTCAGCATCGACTCATGCTTATATTACCTTTAAGAGGCTCAAGGCTTTGGAATTTTCAGCACCTAAATAGAGTGATTTTTTTGTTCATTATTTTCCACTCTCTCATATGGTATGGTTTTATACTACATCTACAGAGAAAAATGATTCAATGAAATTATTTTTATAATTTTTAAAATCAAAGTTGCGTATATCATTTCTTGTCTATATGTAGCCTCAAAATCACTGACCATGAGAGACACACTATCTGTATTTTGTCAACTTTGGCTTTGGAACATTGTATGTAAAATAAAATAGATTATGTTATGATTAACAATTAGAAAGAAAAATAAAAGATATCCTTAACTAAAAATAAACAATCATACATATTGGATTTCTGAAATATGATATATTTAATAAAATCAGTTGACAGTTACATTTCATTCAAAAAAGAAAAAGATAAAGAATGTAGCAGTCCCTTTTTGGACCATGTATTGATGAATCAGAAATTTGTAAAAAGTTAACATTTTTCCTATTTTCCCCTTCCAAAATATTTCAGTGAGAACTTTTTGCCATGTAGGGATACATAGGTTTTCAACATCTAGGATCAAGAAGTCTCACTCATTCATTTACTTCACCCTCTCTGTCACTGAAAAAGGATACTTATGTAGAGGGGATAACAAATGCAACCAGTACAGACAATACGCATTGTGTTATTTAATACTACAAAAATCTCTCTCTCCTGGTGTAAAAGCTTGCTGAATTGATTTTCAGTAAAAAATAGTGTGTAACTTTGGGGTATTGACCAGAAGACAACCGTAGAAACTAACATAGCAGCACAATTACTCGACCCACTGCCACTATGATCAACAAATATCATTTTGATTTATATACTTAATTACATATGATGTTGTAACTTTATCACAGTTTCACACTTGGTCCAGTTAGTAAAACTTTACTTTTTAAAACCTTTATTAAGCTAAAACTAATTTACAAAATATTCCAAAGAAGCCAGATATAAGCAAATAAACAAAGTTGCAGATGTAAGAATATTTAGAAAAATATTTTTAAAAATTGATCAATTCAAATTTTCTCTAAACCATCAAAGTCTGACTCATCAAGTCCTGAAGAGAAAATAAATCAATAAAAAACGTATTATTCATTGACTCCTGAAGTGTTTTTGGTTAATTTCTTGTTTTTTTTACACTTGGTTGAAAGATTGTATCATCTGTTCTCCATAACCATCATCAAATATAGAAATCAAAGAGAATGAAAGGAAAGTCCAAGAATTACCTTGTTTGGCCAGATATTCTTATTTGGCATTATGCTTTTGCTCTGTTTCCCTAAGGTTAATCTCAAGGATTAACTGACATCTTGAAAGAAGAAATCTAATTTAAGAATGAATTGTTCTAGAAAGTATTCTAGGATCATAGCATTCACAGAATTGCCAAATATGATTCCATTTATCCACATTTGGTCCAAATTTTGCAAAAGTTTCCTGTTCAAATTTTTTATTATTTTTTTTTAAAAGCATGGGGATAAGGCCACCAAGATGCAAGGGGCCACTGAGTGTGAAAGAATCTTAAAAAATGTATTGTTAAAGAGAGAGGACAATAAAAGAACAGGGTTAAAAAAATGTAAGAATTTTTAAAAATCATTTCACCCCAAATTTTTCCACATTTGATCCAATCACCAAAACTTTCATTTTCAAAACTTTTATTAAACTACAACTAATTTGAAAAAAATACTAATTTAAAGGAGTCAAATATAATCAAAGATATAGACACATGTTTTTAATATAAAGAATATTTAGGAAATATTTTAAAAACATTGATCAATTTAAATTTGCCTTAAACCATCAAAGTCTGATTCATCAAGTCCTGAGGAGAAAATAAATCAATAAAAAAATTACTATTCATAGACTGCTGAAAGGTTTTTGTCTAATTTCTTTCTTTTTCACACTTGGTTGAAAGATTGTATCATCTGTTCTCCATAACCATCATCAAATATAGAAATCAAAGAGAATGAAAGGAAAGTCCATGAATTACCTTGTTTGGCCAGATATTCTTATTTGGTGTTATACTTTTGCTCTGCTTCCCTAAGGTTAACCTCAAGAATTAACTGACATCTTGAAAGAAGAAATCTAATTTAAGAATGAATTGTTCTAGAAAGTATTCTCGGATCATACCATTCACAGAATCACCAAATATGTTTCCACTGATCCACATTTGGCATATAAGAAAGTCATAGAGAAAAAAATGTCTCATCTGACATAGTGATGTCAGATGAGACAATTTTTCTCTATGGAATTAGATATCTATAAGTCTACCATTCATCCATTTTTAGAATGTTGCTGTGACATATGGTCTGGTGCCCCAGCTATTTACCTTGAGATCCTTGATAACATCCAAGGAAGAAACTGCAATATAATTGGTCCTCATTTGGCAGTTCAGTTCCTGTTACTTTCCCACCACCATACGACCCGTAATGTCTGGGGACGGGATCCTGGTGGTTGAGCAGGTTGTAACCCAGGTGTAAAGCGGTCACAATCTTGTAACACACCACTTTGGCCCTTACCTGGGCTAGACGGGCGGTCGGAGGGGCCCGATCCGATCAATCGGCTGGTCATGTCAAGCCCCATCATATATAATCCAACCCAAACCTATAACTGACACTCCTCTTCCCAACCAAAACTAACACTTAACCCTAAATATGTGATGGAAGGCGGTGGCTGAGGGTCAATCAATTTGGGGGAAAAAAGTATCTGACACACTTGCTAAACCTTCACAGCCGTAATACTTGAAAACGGAAATAAAGGAACATGCGTGCTCAAAGACTCCTCCCAAAAAGAGTATATCATTCACGTAGCCCCGACATGGCAAGGCGAATGGGTTTCCCCTTGACCTGTCCCAATCTGGACTCCGTGGTGGGTAGGGAGCGAGAATGATGAACAAAAATAAAAACAATCAATGGAAAAAAAGAAATCTTCCAAGAGACCACATGTAGATAACGACTCAGAAACAGAGAATGAAAGTGAGAACTTCCCACGGTTTATTGTACTCGAAGCAATAAGCCAAAAATCATTATCAGAAATTTCTCCGTTTAAAATACAAAAAGCAATAACAAATATCATAATACCAAAAAAGGTTAAAAAATTACAAAATGGAACAATACTAATAGAAGTAGAAAAAAAAATATATGCGGACACATTGATCAGACAAAAAAAACTACAAGAGATAGAAATAAAAACCTACCCACACCAAACACTAAATTACTCAAAGGGAGTAGTAAAAAAGTAAGGAGCTCTCCTTGTGCACTCTAGAGGAAATAAAAATAGAACTCCAAACTCAAGGAGTTACAAATGTTAAAAGAATAACAATTTAAAAAAAAAATGGAGCTGAGATACAAACTAATACCTACATTATAACGTTCAACTCCCCCAAATTCCAACTTCAATAAAATTGGATATGAAAGTATAAAAGTAGAACAATATGTACCAAACCCTCTACAATGCTATAAATGCCACAAATTTGGGCATCACAGAGATTCCTGTAGAAATAAAAAATATGTGGGAAATGTAGTGAGAAGGAACCAGAACACAAAGAAGAGAACTGCCCAAATGAGAGCCTATGCTCAAACTGTTTGGGAAACCACTCTGCCCTCTCAAAACAATGCAACATATATAAACAGGAGAAAGAAATAATTAGAATAAAATACAAAAAAATATATCTTACATAGAAGCACGAAAGGAAGTTATAAATAATATAAAAGAAAAACACATATGCTTCCATGGCACAAAAAAAAGCAAATAAAATAAACAATGAAGATAAAATAAAAGGTTCAATTGAAATAACAAATCTATGTAAGGAATTAAAAGCTTTCCTTGAAGAATTAAAACCTTTTAACCGAACTTAAATCGGATCAAAATAAAACTCAACAACCCAGATCAAATGGAATAAACCCAGAAGGAGGCAAAAACTTTGGAAAGAAAACACAGAACAAAACTCCAGCGAACCCTCTTCTTTCCAAACCCAAACTAAGAAAATGAAAAATAAACAAAAGAAAAAAAAAGTGACAACAGAGCAAGAAAGCACTCGATCAAGATCTAACTCAAAATCGAGAATCAGTATATCAAATGAAAATAAATTTGAACCTATGGAATATATAGAAATAGAAGAAAAGATAATAAACAAAATTCAAAACAAAATCAAAATCTGATCGAAGGACACCACAAGCAGTTGAAGACAAAGCTTCTAAAAACTCAAGAGATGGAAAAAAAAAAATTGAGAGGACAAATGATACCAACCTAGTAGGTAACTTTACTCCCAAAAAATGAAAATATAATCATGGCACATAAGATCCTGCAATGGAACTGTCGTGGAATAAAATCAAATTACAATGACCTACTCATACTTATGTCACTACTGTATCCAGCCGTCATCTGCTTACAGGAAACTTTTTTACAAGAAAATACCAACTTAAAAAATTAAAAAATTATAAACAATACCACTATAATCACAATACAGGACATAGAGCTAATGGAGGAGTGTCAATATTGATCAGAAATGACATACCGCAAAGTAAAGTACACATTAAAACTAAATTACAAGCAATAGCAACACAAGTGACACTAGATAAAACCATCACAATTCTTTCCATTTATATACCCCCACAGGAACCAATAAACACAACAGAAATAAACAACTTGATGGAGCAACTTCCCAAACCCAGAATCTTACTAGGAGACTTTAACAGTCATAATCCTATATGGAATAGCAAAAAGCTAGATACTAAAGGTAAAATATTAGAAGAAATAATTAACACCCATAACTTATGTCTATTAAATCATAAATCCTCAACCTACCTTAATCCCTCCAATGGAACAGAATCATCAATAGACTTAAGTATAAGCGATCCAGAAATTTGTATGGATTATACATGGAAAACACATAGTGACACATGTGGCAGTGATCATTACCCGATCATACTAGAAAATCAAAAGCCTGCCAAGGAAGAAAAGATAGGCCCCGTCAGATGGAAACTGAAAAGAGCCAACTGGGAGGGTTTCAAAAACAAATGTAAACAAGTACTGATACAGTCAAAGGACACAGACAACTCGGTAGAATACTTTACCAAAACATTAATAACCATTGCCTCAGAAAATATACCAAAAAAAGCAAAATAATTATAAAAAAAAACTAAACCCTGGTTTGACAAAACTGCCAAAAAGCAGTCAGAAACCGGGAAGCAGCATTGCGAAAATTCAAGAAGGAACCCACAACCCAAAATTTGATTGAAATGAAGAAACTCAAAGCAGTAGCACGGAAAACTGTAAAAAGAAGCCAAAAGGGAATGTTGGAAAAAATATGTAAACAGCCTAAATACACATTCTAAAACCAAGACAATATGGGAAATGATGAGGAAAAATAGCTGGAAAAGATCAAATACACCCAATAATACATCTTAAAAAGGACAACACTAAAGCAACTAGCAAAAGAGAGATAGCAAACCTACTAGCAGAGACATTTGCAGAAAACTCTAAAATGAGCAAAAATCAAAACCTACAAAAGTGTAAACAAAAAAAAGATATAAATAACCAATTAAATTTTTCATCTAAAAATACAGAAGCCTACAACAACCTATTCACTGAAGCGGAACTAATAGAAGCCATAAAAAAATCCCATAATACAGCAGTAGGCCCAGACCAAATCCACTATGAATTTATTAAACAACTACCACAAGAATCGCTGAAATACCTTTTGAATATTTTTAACAATATTTGGACTACTGGGAAATTTCCCAAAATATGGAGAGAATCTGTAATTATTCCCATACTCAAAGAAGGAAAAGAGGGAAACAACCCACAAAGTTACCGACCAATAGCATTAACAAGCTGTCTATGTAAGACAATGGAGCGAATGGTCAACGCCAGATTGAGTTGGTTTCTAGAAGGAAAACACATATCAGAATATCAATGTGGATATAATAAAGGAAGAAGTACAATAGATCACATAATAAGACTAGAAACAGCCATAAGAGAGGCCAATTTAAACAAACAACATCTAATAGCCATATTTTTTGATATAGAAAAAGCATTTGATCAAACCTGGAAACATGGTATAATGAAAGATCTGCATAAATTAGGATTAAGAGGTCGACTACCAAACTTCGTAAAAGGATTTTTAACAGATAGACTCTTCCAAGTACAAATAGATACTACACGTTCTGATTATCAAAAGCAAGAAGAGGGAGTACCACAGGAAGTGTACTCTCCCTACACTTTTCAAAATAAAAATAAATGACATAATAAAAAACATCAAATCAGGAATACACTGTAGCCTTTATGTTGATGATTTTACAATATATTACAGATCAAGAAACCTCAACACAGCAGAAAGACAACTTCAACAATGTTTACATCAAATAAACAAATGGACACTCGAAAACGGTTTTAAAATATCAAAAACGAAGACAAAATCTGTACACTTCTGCCAAATGAAAAAATTACACAATAACCCAACTCTAAAACTAGGAAATGAAGAAATACCAGTAGTTCAGCAATATAAATTTCTAGGAATGATCTTTGACAGCAAACTGACCTTCAGACCACATATCAATTACCTAAGAACAAAATGTTTTAAAGCTCTCCAACTACTGCGAACAGTAGCCCATACAGAATGGGGAGCTAGCAAAGAAACCCTTCTTAAGCTTTATAGAACGTTGATCCGCTCCAAACTGGACTATGGCAGCATGGTCTACCAATCAACTAGAAAATCTTATCTAAAAACAATAAACACAATACATCATGAAGGCCTTCGGATAGCTCTAGGAGCCTATCCCACCTCACCTATAGAGAGTCTACATGTAGAGGCAAACGAACCCCATTACAACTAAGAATGGAGAAACTAGCTACTCAATACTATCTAAAACTCTCTTCCTGTCCTTCTAACCCCACACACGATTGTGTAATTACACCAAATCACAAAGAGAAATTTAATCTTAACACAAATAAAATCAAAACATTGGGACTCCGGATGGAAGGAATCATCCAAGAAAATAATTTACCGTCTAATCAAATACTTAAAACCAACCAAACAAACATACCACCATGGATAATCAAAAATCCAAACATAATATTAAGTTTAAACAAATTATCAAAATCAAAAACACACCCCACAACATACATTGAAAAATTCTCAAAAATAAAAGAAAAATATCAAAACTATGAAAGTATTTACACAGATGGATCAAAAGACGAAGAAAAAACAGGCAGCGCAGCAATAACAAAAGAAACAATTATCAAAAAACGCTTGCCAAATGAAGCATCAATTTTCAGTGCAGAAGCCTACGCAAAAAACTAGCACTAAATTTCATATCAAAAAACAAAGGAGAAAACTATATTATTTTCTCAGATTCATTATCGGTATTAACCTCCCTAAAAGGGAAAAAGACTGGAAAATCCATTAATACAAAGTCTTCTATATAAACTACATTCAATGGAAAAAAGCAAAATATCATCTTCTGCTGGATTCCTAGCCATGTTGGCATCCAAGGAGGAGATAAGGCAGATAATGCTGCTAAATCATCTTTAAAATGACAATTGACGAAAATCTTCAAATTCCATATACAGACTTAAAATCTAAAATATATAAATACATAAGAAACAAATGGCAAAATCTATGGAAAAACCAAACCGAAATAAATTATTTCAAATTAAACCTAAAAGTAGGAAAAATGGGAAATGATCTTGGAAATACTCGGAAAAAACAAGTTGTCATAACCAGAACACATATAGGACACACATATTTAACTCATTCTCACATATTAAAAAAGACAAATCCACCAAAATGTAAATGTGGAAGCCTAATCACAATAAGACATATTCTATCAGAATGCAAAATCATAACTAGGATAAGACAGAAATATCTCAATGGAAAAGATTTAAAAGAAATATTCAAAAATACAGACACAGAAAAAATATACAGTTTTCTCAAGGAAATAAAAATCCTCAATAAAATATAAATAGTGTATATATATATATATATATGCTTATAGACATATATATGCATCTATGAATGTAAACAGTAAAATACACAATCAGAAACGGTCACAAAAAGCAATCCCAAAAAATACAGAAAATTATGAAACCCAACAACCTTTCATCTTTTTATACAAAATAACCAACTTAAATTCATAAATTAATAAGGCTTCGGCATAAATTGACCCAAATAGGAGTTGACATGCCGTTAAATCCAACATCCATCCATCCACCACCATAAGGTTGCTTCTCTATGTCTTTCCTATAGATACTTTCATGGAAATTGTTCCAATGAGCTCTTCACTGTGGTACCTATAGATTTTGAATTTAAGCGCAGCACTAGACTGGCGTCAAGTTCACTTCAATTTACAGTTGAGCTCGCTAAATGTAACTGTAAATTCTATGCTAACATTTTCTTTTTTTACACTTCTCACTTGTGGAACTCCCTTCCAGCTCATTGCTTTCCAGCCAACTTTATTTTGGAAAAATTTAAATGCAACGACAATCACTATCTACTTTTCCCCTAGTAACTCTCTTCTTTTTCTGCTTATCACCAATGATTCTTTTACTAATTCTTCCACACCCTGTAACCTCTTATGTTTTAGTAGCATTACTGCCTTTCTTGGGGTGATAAGGATTAAAAAAACAATTTTAGGAAAATCTATGACAAAGTGAAAATGTTATTCCTGTGATGTATATTGTCATTTAGGAATTCATTGGATTAAAGCGACATTTATGTAAACATCACTTTAGTACAATGATATCCTAAAGGACAAAATGCATCACACAAATGTTTTTTTCAATTTGTTATAGATTTTCCTAATATATTGACATCCACCCTAATGTATATAAAATATATTATAATCAGAGGTGCCTGAGTCTGTTATTGGGGAGCATTTATTGAGTTATGTCATTTGTGGATCCAATTAGTGAGTGGAGTTCTGCACAGGCTTGGATGAGATAGCATCTTAACATCTTGGAGGTGGGTGTTATCAACTCATCTTGTCCGAGTGAGAGAACTGAGACATAAAATAGCACTCTTTGTTCAGTCTTTGTTTTGTTCTGGGCAACTTTAATTTTTTTCTTCCCTCCCTCTTGTCTCCATTAATTCTAAGTAGTTTTTCTTAATTCCAATGATTGTTCTTCTGAAGAGGCATCAGACCAAAGATACTTTAAAATTTCTATTTTTAATCGAGGTGATACTTTTGTATCAGACTTTTTGATTAATATGTTCCCTGTTTTAAGAATACTATTTAGATGGTGTGGCACTAAAAATATTTTCACACACACACACACACACACATATATATATATATATATATATATATATATATATATATATATATAGTTTTATGGTATGGATATTTATGGGTTAAAGTGAACATTGAGGTAAACACCCAGTGGCGACAGTCTGTTTCAAGCTTAAATACAATTTTCAGAACACCGGCTTGCATTTAAGTATGAAACAGATTATTACCGCTGAGTACCAAGCTCTATGTTGACTTATATACTCAATGAGCTCAATACTCAGTGGCAATAATCTGTTTCATACTTAAATGCAAGCCGGTGTCCTGAAAATTGTATTTAAGCTTGAAACAGACTGTCGCCACTGGGTGTTTGCTCAATAGGAGGCATGGTGGAGTAAAGGATAGTGGCTCAGATTGCAGAATCAGAGAGCCGAGTTCAAAATTCAGTCAAATCCATTGCATTCACTTACATGCTAATACACTTGGGAAAGGCACAACTCCTCTTCTTCTCCCCCAGCATTACAGACAAGGTTCTATAGCCTTGGATGGCAACTGGTCTACTGCAGGAATAAATGGCGACTTACTGTGGAAAAATTTCCCTCATCAGTCATGTATCGAAAGATACATGATCACCTGAGCGAGTATCACGCATGCCACATGACTGATATATATATATATATATATATATATATATATATATATAGTGTGTGTGTATTTATATAAAGATGATTTAGTCCAAAAGGGCAAAATACATTATACAAAAGTTTTTCCAATTTTTATAGATTTTAATCATATATGCTACCATTTTGGCATTACAGCTACCAACTGCCTGACGATTGTTTAAAGGCATGAAACATTGTAGTGGTTGAACTGTGTACACCTGAGAGGTGATTCTTTGTTTAGAAAAGCTCTACGATGTTGTATGGTGTTTAGCTCTCTTCTTTCTGGTATGCATACATGGCAGACTCTTTTTAAGATCTGCTTATTACTATTTATATTTGAAAGCTCTGCCATATGTGTCTCTGTGGCACTTTTTTGACACATCAGTAAGACATTTTTTTTTTTTTTTTTAGTGGGAGGAGTAAAATTGTATGTTTATGGGTTTATTTTGATCTTGGCTGTATGGGTGCTTTCCCCACTCCAGGTTAGATCTGCTGGTGTCTACATGGCGCATGAACAGCATTCATATTTTTTTTTTCATCTTAGTCTTTCCTCGGGTAATAAAAGCCATTTTCATATAACAGCTGTCAACCGCCTGACAATTGTTTAAAGGCAGGAAACTTATAGTAGTGGTTGGATTGTGTACATTTGAAAGGTAATTCTTTGTTTATTTATATATATATATATATATACATATATATATATATATCATAATAAAGAGAAAGAACAGTAAGATATATATCCAGTGTTCTTATTAATATTTTTATTTTTACAAAACAGTGCTCAATGCAAGTCTACAGAGCATAAATATTATAAATTTACTTATTTAAAAGTATGGTTCCTTTGCTACACAGGAATTACCATGTTTCAAAAACAGAAGCTAAAAACTTCAAATTCAATTACAGAATTAAATTACAATCCCGAGTTCTGTTTCATTTTCAAGTGAATTTTGGAATATATATATATATATATATATATATATATATATATATATATGAAAATTTGAGATTTAAGAAACAGCAGATATTTTTTTATATATAGTGCTCAATATTAAAATATTAATATAATATTAGAAATAGAATGTTAATAATATTATATAAAAAGATTACTTAAATGTTTAGTAATCGTTTTATATAACACACACATATATATATATATATATATATATATATATATATATATATATATATATATGATAAAAATATAGTTTTAACACTGAGATCTAAAAATGCACTGGGATGGCCAAAGATGCATTCCAAAAGCTAGGCAGAGTTTTATGAGACAGGATGATTTCTCTGGTAACAATAAAAGGCTATTGAACTGCTACATGATATCTGTCTTCCTTTATGGCAGTAAATGTCAGACAGTCTCCTCAAAGATGAAGAAGAGACTTGAGGCAACTGAGGTATGGTTCTACAGAAAGGATGCTAAGTATATCATAGACCGAGCATGTGAGCAATGATGAGGCTTTGGTGAGGATGGAAAACAAGGAGGAAGTTTATAATTAACATCAGGAAGAAGCAGCTGAAATTTCTGGAGCACATAATGAGAAAGTTCTCACAGGGTGGACAGAGGGGAAAAATCGACAAGAGAAAGCCACACGTGAAATCAGGCTTAAGCAAGTGGATGACACAACAGAGTTTGGGAGAAGAAGCAAAAGGACAAATCATATTGTGAGCTACAAAAGATAGGAAGAAGTGGAGAGCCATGATCGCCTATGTCCTGAAGGAATATGGCACATAAAAGAAGAAAGATAGTTAAGGGTTAAAGTGAACACTGTGGTGACAGTCTATTTCAAGCTACAAAAGATAGGCGATCATGGCTCTCCACTTCTTCCTATGTCCTGAAGGGATATGGCACATAAAAGAAGAAAGATAGTTAAGGGTTAAAGTGAACACTGTGGTGACAGTCTATTTCAAGCTACAAAAGATAGGCGATCATGGCTCTCCACTTCTTCCTATGTCCTGAAAGGATATGGCACATAAAAGAAGAAAGATAGTTAAGGGTTAAAGTGAACACTGAGGTGACAGTCTATTTCAAGCTTAAACGCAGATTATTGACATCCATGTCCACTTATATATATATACATATATATATGTGTGTGTGTGTGTAATAGTCATCATTCAGTATTAGTTTGAAGAATTATGTAGCTGTAATCTTGTGAGCACTCTTAACTGAAATCCATGCCCAAACCCCTTTTCAATTCTTTGCCTGTCCATAAAGGTTTGATGTTGAACTTAGGAAAGCATCCTGTCAACCTTTCAATTGAATTAAAAAAGAATTGATGTCTCTTTGGTGATCGCCATTTGTGTGAAGTTCTTTAACTTGAAAATTCTTTTCAGGTCAGCAACAGCTGTCAATGCTGGATCAACTTTTGTAGTTAATAAAGGACTCTTATAAATCAACTTAAACTTGTCACTCTTTTGAATTTTGAGTAGGCCGAAAAGGTGGAAGGAATCTTATTCTTTTTGAAAAGAATCTTTGTTTCTGTCGTGTTCAAAAGAGATTAAAAGAGGTCATGAAATTCTGCAGAGTTTCGGAAGACTGCTCACATTGTGTTTTATTTTGATTTCTTTCTTAACATACATTTTAGCTGATCTTTATCCTATTCTTGTTGTGTGTTTGTTGAAGTAAATTCTGGTAATCTTTTGGAATTATGGTTATTTACTAAGCTATGTTAAGTCTGGCACAAGGACCAATATTTCACTGCATTTGATGAGATCAGAGCTACTCACTACTTCCTTTCCCAAATCTGCAGACAGCTTTTCTGTTAGTCTATAGACTCCTGAGAGAATGCTTTCCTGTTTCTTTCTTTCTTTTTTTTTTTTTAATCATTTTTACTTCAACCAAGGTGGAAATAACCCTAGTATGGAGAGAGCTACAGGGAGTGAAATTGAAAGAGAAGACTGAGTATAGGGTGGACAAACGATGAACAAGATTCAAGAAGACAAAAGATCATGATTAACATTGCATTTAAATTTTTGAAGATTGTAGTTATCAGGGAAGCAAATAAATGGAAGTGTGAGAGACGAAATGTTGGAGTAGAAATGGTGGTTGCATTTAGTGATTTCAAAAATAAAAGGCCAAGACCTTGATGCCAATCTAGTAGCACATTTAAATTTATGTATTCAAGGCATCAGGGAAAAAATCTCCTCAGAGTAGTTGCCATGAAAATATTTGTAGAAAAGACAGAGGCAAGCCATGTCACATTGGTAAGAAAGTCTGAAGTCAGGATGGTTTGTCAGGATCAATTACATTACAGAATCATGCTGAACACAAAAATGACCTTGAGAGTCAACCATTATCTATCTTACTTTTTTTACATACTTAGAACGACCTCATTCAGTAACCCTCTATTTTGTGTGGCTCTTGGGCCTTGTAATAGTATAAAAAAAGTTGCTGCAAATTATCTTCCATACCATTTTGAGTTATCTTGTAGGTTACTGTTTACCCAGATGGCATAGACCAGCCATAATTGTCATTAAATCTGTAGACTGCATATAGAGCATAGGGCCCAATGTAAGCTATTTTTGCTCTAGTTTCTGTAGTAATGTAACTTTTATGGGGATGGGGGAGTTGCTAGCTCAACCATTTTGAATTGAAAGTTCTCTTTTGAACCCAAGCTAGACAGTACAGTGTATCCAGCTGTTTATCCCATAGCTTGTGGAGAGATGAGAAGATTTCATAGCATTTCCAAAGCTATTTTGTGTGACTGCAAACATAAAAGCCTCATGTTATGTTGATCCCATTTTTCATGCTGATAACCGCTACACTAAAAGCATATCCACCAGTACTTGTGGCCAGCTTCATTCCACAATCATTGCTATTCATATCAATGATGGTTATTTTCATGCAATAGCATGTAAGGCAATTGTTTTAACACTAGGATGGCCAGCTCCTTTGACATCTTTATTTACATTACGCCATGAAGCAGCCATCTTTAATATATTCAATATTCAAGTCAGGAATAACAAGTCTGAAAAGAAATTCACAAATATTAGTATACCTCATACTGAAAGAAAGTGATTATATATATATATATATATATATATATATATATAAATTATGTGTGTGTGTGTCTAGATAGATAAATAGATAGATAGGGGACATAAACAGAAGTATTATTGCTTGTGAGAAATTTTTCAATGCATTTACCCTATAAATAGCCTAGGTGTCAAAAACGACACCTCGGCCATTCAAGGTAAAACCTCAAATATCAGCTATTCCACTGAATATTTTTTAAAGAATTAAGTCTGTTAAGCATCTTTGCTAAAATTCAATAATTGTCCTAAGCCTCAGCATCGAACCAAAACTAGTTATTCCATAGGAATTTGTTGAAAATTTGAAGGTGTTGAAAACGAGTGTTAAGCAGGTAAACAGTTGAACATATCCTAAACCCACCTTCTTGACATTTGCTTCTAACCCAGTGGCAAGGTGGAGCATCCTTTGCAGTGAATGACTAGATTAAGTTCTGATGTGAAGTATGCCATTCTCATGTGCAGTTTTTCTTTCTCATAGACTGGCTGCAACTCAAGGCTAGAGAACCTACTCTTCCTTGCTAGTTAGCCCATAGTTTATAGGAAGAAGAGTTTAATTTATATCTTTCCAAAAGCGTGAGTGCAAAGTGAAGTCAACACACTTCACTGGAACTTGAACTCGGTTAATCTCTTCCACTTTCAGTGCCAGTAATTATTATATGACCTACACACCAGTTATACTATAATATTAACTGTAAATAGGAGGATCATATATATATATATATATATATTAAGCATTTCACCCCAAGCAAAACAGGAGTGCCACTAGTACACAAGGGGCTACAGAGTACAGAGAGTGGGAGCAATAGTAAAGATGCGTGATAGAGGAAAGGATGAAGAGAAAAACAGGGAATTAGATTAAGGCATCTGGAGATATCAATTGACATTGCATTTGAATAATTGAAGATTATAGCTATCAGAGAAGCAAGTAAGAGGAAGGAAGCTCCACAGATGGGAAGTGGGAAACATGAAGCTAGTGGAGTAGAGGAGACGGTTACATTTAAATATTTTGACAGTGAAAAGGGTGGGACCGACATACCACTCTATTTTCACGCTTAAATTCATGCAGTTTGGGAACCAGTGAAAGTAGCTTGTCGGATTAGTAACCATGAAAGTATTTCTAGAAAAGGAGGAGGCAAGTGGCAGCACGTCTGTGAGAATATAATATATGATACAACAGCTGGATTTCTTAAGTAGTCACTGATCTACCAAATGTTTATGGTCACTGTCTTGATTTCAAAAATTGTGTGCTCTTTTTAAAACTCATTTACTAACTTTGAGTCAGAGAGACATTTTCTTCTTGGAGGGTTTCCTCATATATATATCAGTAGTAGTAATGAAATTAGCCCAATACTGCATAAATTTTCCTTAAAATTTTAGCTATTTTTGCTTAATAATAATTTTAGAGCTGATGGATTTTAAGAAAGCCTCTCTCTTAAAAAAAAAAAAAAAGAAAATGGGCCCCATGAACTAATGGGTTAAAGAGTTTTAGTATTCTAGCTTGGTCAGCTGAAACTATCTAACTATTACTGCATGGCATCCATTTTTTTTCCTTGCAAAAAATTAAAATCCACCAGCTGTAAGGTTACTATTAACCAGCAACATTAATTAGACAAGAAAAGCTCAAATTTTATGGAAACCTTATGCAATAAAAGGTTAATTTCGTTATTATTAAAATTTGATACAGAGTGAACTCAACTCAGACCAGAAGTGGAACATGTGCATATGATCACCTGCTAAAGATGCTGGAAAAATAGTCTAAATTGAATCTTAGTAGGAGTTAATTAAACCAAAGAAAGTCAGAAGCATACTTATTATTCAATACTGAGAGCGTACACATCCCAATCTTTTGACCTATAGTGTAAATATTGCAGATATTGCTTAACTTCTCTGATCAGACTTGGGACTTTAGTTATTTACTCTATTTTGCAAAGTCTGGCACAAGGCCATGAATTAATATATCCATTGTTTCCTAAGTGGTTATCCAACAAAATACTGACTAGATTCAACACCGCTTAAGTCAGGTGATCATACAAGAGCTTTTGTTTTCAGTGTGATTTGATAAGAGTGTGGGAATTCAGAACAAAGAAACAGCTTCAACTGAATCTTAAACTTGTGAGATGTGTGGGGATCAATGGTATCCCGCAAAGTGCAGAAAAGCTGACTATTGTCCAAACTATTCTTTTTCAAACTCTGACAATTCAAACATATCAGAATATCATTCTCATCGCACTCCCACAGGAGGAAGTTCTCTCATGTTCTATTCTACAGAATATCTATTCTCGAATGTGTTGGACCTATGTGGCACACAAGATTGTCACTCCAATTTGCCTTCAGTCAATCCTATATTCTGTGATTGTCTCTTGATATCCATTTGGTGACACTGATGATCTGTATTTTATCATGGCAATGAATTAGATATGCTGCTTAATTGTGTTTGGATATGTTAGAGACATCAGTTTAATATCTTTGTTGTATCCTTAAAGAAGGTTACAGACAAAGGTGGTACTCGAGTGAAAGGAACAGCAACATTGGCGTAGATGAAAGAAAGAGACGTTTATTGTAAAAAAAGAATACACTACTGAAGGACAAGGAATTGGTTAGCAATCTAGTAATTCCCAAAGCAAGGTTATTTACCTTACCTCCCCATGAGGCAGAATGTGGCACAAAGACCCTATTTTTAATGCGGGGCAATACTGAGCCCATATGCTCGGGCAAAAATTCCCCATAGACTGCATATATACGGGGTTGGGTAGCTGTCTACCACCCCAAATGAGATTTTGCCCTTCATCTTGGCCTATCTGGGTTCCTCTCTGCCTGAAGGCAGAGAGTTTGACACAGCTGAAGATGAATCTCAAATTAATTGCCGAAGCAAGGTTATTTACCTTATCACCCCATGAGGCAGATGTGGCACAAGGCCGTTTTTTAGTGCGGGGTAAAAATTCCCCGTAGACACCATATACACGGGGTCGGGTAGCTATCTACCACCCCAGACAAGACAAGCACAGCTGGCATGTATCTCCAACTAACTGTCGAAGCAAGGATATTTGCCATCATGGTCAGATGTGGCACAAGGCCGAATTTAACGTGGAGTATCCAAGTCCATAGGCTCAGGCAAAAAATTCCCCATAGACCCCACAAAAAACTGGATCAGATAGCTGTCTACCACCCCAGTCAAGATTCTGCCCTTTCATCATAGCCTTGTCTGGGTTCCTCTCTTCCCAAAGGGAGAGAGTTTGACTAGCTTAGCTGCAGACGAATTTCCAACTAATTGCTGAAACATGTCCACCAGGTATATCCTGTACTTAAAATAAATATATATATATATATATATATATATATATATTTATACCAATATAGTCAGTTTATATATATAGAAGGGAGAGTGGGACATTTCATTACAACACTTTCTTTTTTGCTAAAATTTCACCCAGTTCAAGAGTTACAGAAGGGTCACATGAGATGTAAGCTATGACTGGCAGTAGAGGTTTGGTTTGGTTTGTTTTACGGCATATCAACCTCAATGGGTCATTTAAGGCCAACAATTTTCTTTGGGTTTTTTTTCATGGCACTATTTGTTTTTTTGTCAAAAATCTATTTCTGGTAATATTTTTTTCCTCAAAATTGTATAGCTGGTAATATTATTTTCAAAAAACTTTAATTTTTTTTCTTCAAAAATTTATTTCTCGTAATAATTTTTTACAAAGTATTTCTGGTATTAAAACCTATTTTTACACTTTTCAGTTTCAGGGTTAACTATTTGCCCATAGCTTGGACCCTAACAGGTGCTACCACCCCAGATCAGGGTGGACCTGGGAACACCAGCAATTAAGAGGTGATTCCACACTGCTCAAAACCTCCAGATCAGAGGCCTTACTGTTGGACATAGTTTATCATCTTACCCAGGATGCAGATGCAGATTATCATGATACCCAGGATGAGGCAGTGGAGGTAGTAGGGACTGGAGATTATGAGGACAAGAGGGATAGATAAAGATTGACACTTGACTTAAAAATGTGAAGATTGAATTGTTCAAGGAAGTAATCCTGTAAGTGTCTGTTACACAAGGTGGTAGTTCTTGGAGAAGAAATATCTGAATGGGAACTTCTTTATTTCATTTTGAATCTGGAAGAAATAAGGGTCCTTTAATTCTGTGGAGGTAACATGACATGTCTGAGATATAACGGTTTGAATTTGTGGAACTAAAGCGTGATGTTCATTGAAACATTTGCTATGAAAACTGCCACAGATTTGACAAGTTTGCAGCATTGCTTCTGTGGGAAAGAAGTTGCAAAGTAGAAAATAAATCCACTCACACAAAACTGCATAAACGATTTTGAATTCTGTGCTTTTTGCCTCGGACTGCATTGTCCAACATTATCCATTATAAGTAACACCCACAATTACTACTTGCTAAAAATATATTTACAAGACATGACAGATAAATGAAGATATTTATTCAAATTTTTAAACATGTTCCAATTAAATAGGAATGAGAAAGTACTGTTGTATTGTTCTGCCACATTTTACTTGACAAGGAAACACTACTCTGCCATTCAAATGGTTAAAAATAATTATGAATCTTGTACAGTCTTTACAACACAATACAGCAATCCCCTAACAATAAAATTTATTTTAGTTACGTTAAAATTCCATTACCATTTACAATTTGTCAGCTGATATGAAATGACTTATTAGACACCAAGAGAAACTCATCAACAGACTCAACAGACCTTCTTTGTCCATTCTAATTAATCGAACATGTTTGCATAGAATATTTCTGCTTAGATATACTAGTTAATATTACTAGCTTGTAATCATCCACAAATAAAATAAGTATTTTACTATAGAATTTTGGTCACATTTGTTTTCTATTTAGCAGCAAGCAGATACAAAATCAAGTTAAGACTATGTTTCCATGATTATAGTACTTTAACTTTGAGAATAACTTTGATATATATTTAAAATTCTTTATTTAATTTAAAACAGATGACAATGTTTCTTACTCACAACTAATGAGACAGTAAGCTTAATTTTTATCAGTTGTTAGGTTATCTGAACTTTTGAAATTTGGTGTTTGCAGAAAAACTTCAGTTTGTGACAGTGTTAAGTAACAATTTTGACTCAACCTACAGTCTTGCTAATTACAGATATTTACAAACGCTATGCATTCAAAACAAATAAAACAGGGAAGACATTTTATAAATGTGACTTTAATAATAGATTATTATTTTAAAGAATGAAACTGACAGGTGAAACGTTACTCTGAACTGTTGTTTAAATCAGCTAAAATAAACGATAAGAAACTTGTTTGAGTCGAGCGTGAAACTAACTTCCTGGCATGTTTATTATTTTTTAAGCTATAATGTTTGTATGTGCATTAATAAGTACACGAAATGGAAAAGCGAATAGAGAAGATACAGAATTATAGCTTTTATAAATTTTATTTTTCTAATTCATAAACAGTTGGTTTATCTTTGAAGTAACTGTTTTCATTAACACATTTTTTACAGGGTGTCCCAGAATAAATGCAACCCAAGAATGTGAATGCCATTTATTTTCTGTTTACAAACTATATACAAACCATATATTTCTGAAAGCTAGTTAGCAAATCTACTGCTACAAACAACATGTTACTAGCGCTACTAGCAAAGATTTTATCACATCCTGGGTATGATGATAAACTACATCTGCATCCTGGGTATGACGATAAACTACATCCATGTCCTGGATATAACGATAAACTATATCCGTGTCCTGGGTAAGACGATAAACTATGTCCAACAACAAGGCCTCTAACAATATGTTTTTGAAAAAATAATGTTGTTAGCTGTATGTTTTTGAAAAAATAATATTACCAGCTATACGTTTTTGAAAAAATGATATTACCAGCTATACGTTTCTGAAAAAATAATATTACCAGCTATACGTTTTTGAAAAAATGATATTACCAGCTATACGTTTCTGAAAAAATAATATTACCAGCTATACGTTTTTGAAAAAATGATATTACCAGCTATACGTTTCTGAAAAAATGATATTACCAGCTATACATTTTTGAGGAAAAAATATTAACAGAAATAGATTTTTGACAAAACAAAAATATTAAAAAAAAAGTTGTCAGCATTAAATGACCCATTGAGGTTCATATGCTTCAAATGTGCTTCATTCTGCTGAAGACATACTTGAATTCTATGGGCGAAGTTGTTGATGACTTCAATGCACTCTTCTTTTGGTATAGCTCTGAATTCTTGAGTGATTGCTGCCTTTGGCTCTGAGATGGTGTGTGGATTGTTCCTGTAGACTTGATCCTGCAGATACCCCAACAGATAAAATCTGAGGGTGGGGAGTGAGTTCGGGGGTGGGGGGAATGTGGAAACCATTTCGGGTTCAGGTTTATGGCTGATGAGTTGGTTGAGAAACTTCTGGTCCAGCCACCCTAGAGAGACATTTGCTGTATGAGGGATGGCCCCATCTTGCTGGTACCCCTGGTGCCCCATCTAAACCCTGGTTGCACCTCTGCTACAGCTCATGAGCCCAAGTCCATACCAGAACTTGTTCAGAACCTCCAAATAGATTTCCTTCATGACAGTCAATGGCTGCTCTTGTATGTCTTCAAACCAGAAGGGTTCAATAAAGCCATGCTTTGATATAGCTGCTCAAGCAGTGCATTTCAGTGAATTGAGGGGTATTTCTAGAACCTCATTTGGGGTTTCTGAACCCCAGAATATATTGTTCTTACTATTCACATGACCTGAGAGTAGAAAATATGGTTCATCAAGAAACATTATTGAGAAAGTTTGGTATGTCTTCAATCAGAGAACCAGTTGCACATTTCTACTGATGAGCCTGAGTAAAAGTAGTAATTTTATTCCAATTTCTTTAAAACATTTCCAGTTATTATTAAGAATAAGTTGAAAGTCTGAAAGTTACAATAAAAAAAAAAGCACCGGAAATTGGATGAAAGAAATTCTCATTAAAAATTTATAATGGCTGTCAATGTTTCATCTAAGAAATTTGTATATAATTCTCTGTTGCATAAAATGCAATCAAAAAAGATGAAAGAAACAGGAGTCAAAAATTAATAAGACAGCACTTCATTTAATTAAAAAAATAAAAGTAGTAATGGTATCTTTAATTTTTTAAAATGCTATTTTTCTTCAGGTATTTTCATAATTGGTATTCTGGTTCCTAGAGTAATAAAGTGTATATTACTTTTTTTTCTGGAATAATTTCAGAATCTTTCCAAGAAAATTTAAATGTTTTTCTTAATATATATTGCCTTCAACCAAATTTCTGTTCTAACATTAATGGTTGATAATACACTGAACTTTTCATTCTCATTATTACAAAAAACATTCATGATTTTGTTACATAATAATTTATTTTGCTTGGGATCTTTTTAATTTTTTTTAATGTATAAGACCTATCAGGAATTATTATCAGCAGATATAATCTTAACATTAAAAGATCTTTTAGATAAGGTAGTAAAGCAAAGCAAGAAGAAAGGTCTATTAACTGTTAGAAGACAATTCATAGTTGTCAGTAAGAGAGTTGACTTAATGTTTGCAGGGGTAGATCCAGCATTTTCAGTTAAAGTGAGTGTGTTCCTTAGAAAAAAAAATCTCAATTCAAAATTTTAAATTCTGTGATCATATATATCAGGTTATAGAAATGAGTAGAGAGTATTCACACACACACACACATATATATATATATATAAATATAGGTAACTATACTTGTCTCGAAAAACCTTCAAATTTTTTATTTGCCAATAATCAAATCAATCTCGAGAGAAAAAAAAAGGTTTTAAAAAAAGAAAGAGCCAGGAACATGAAAGTCTGTCGAAAAAATCGCACAGATACAGGTTCAAAGCCCAAAGAAAAAAAACCCAACACGAGTAAACAACTAACTAAAAAGAGCTCAATTCAACCATAGAGCAGACCTAGTCAAACCTAGTGAGCCATACAAACCTACCGAGGTTTCACCTAAGCGGATCCTTTTCACCTAAGCTTTCCCTGATGATCTGCTTGAGCTTGTGAGATGCAATACGTTGTTTTATTCTATCAGTAAACAGTAACTTTGCTTCTTTGAGGACACACTCACACTTGTTATGGGAAGAGACAGACACGCCTGTTGCAATCAGACATGTCACTCTGATACGGCCAGAAGAAGTGATTCCTGTGGGCTATAGCGGCCAAGCATGCAGGTGAGAACCAAGGAGATGAATGTGGTTTAACTTGTTACTTCCTTGTTGGAATGAATGCATCAATGTCTGCTTTCACCCAGGAGGAGACCTCAGATGTGCATTTATGGAATGAGTAAAAACTGCATTCCAAGGGACATCACACTGGAAGGCATGGAATGTGTTCCAATCCACTCATTGCTAACAGAAAGATATTCTGTTGGTTGAAGGTTCTTGGCTGGTAGGGGAGTGGAAATAGTTGTTTAAAGACATTACCACATAATCAGAGTTGCCAAGAGGGCAAAGCTGCATAATGCGACATGAGTCTGGGACAGAGGGGAAAAAGAGATCTAGAAGAGAAGCATGTCCATCAGGGATACTGGGGAAATGTATGGGGAGGCACACCACTTGCTTGAGTGATTGAGAAGTTAAGGGTTTGGATTCCAGCTCGGTCAATGACAGTGTTTTAGTCACCTGGCACAGTGGGCATTAAAGTACCCAAACTGTTATGGAGTGATTTCACAGTGGAGGCTTGTATTTGTACTAAGTCGGTCTTAAAACAGGTTCGACGTACAAAACATTAGGAACTTGATATAATAGGTATAAAGCAGTAATCTAGTTGTGGTGGCTGATACTTTAATATCCGACTAATGGTTGTCCGGCATCGACTGACTGACCAACTCCTACTACTCCTACTTATTATAGGTGGGAGAGTCTATTAACTATAGAATAGGTGTGTTCCACTATAACACAAATATATTTGTAAATGAGTGTAGGAAGATGGTCTGGTCTATATCATCAAACATACTATCTAGCACACAATTAGTCATGAGCGGAAGTGGAACGGTAGATAAAGAAGAGATAGCTGACTGAGTTAAGTAGAGAGAGACTGAGACACATGTAAGAGTGGTGTGGAGATTTGAGAGTTTCCTAGCCAGTGGAAGATGTTCAAAGAGATAAACATCCCAACCATACATGTGGATATTGTAGCCCTTCCTAAAGGGAGGTAGATAGCCAGGAATCAAGAAATCAGAGGAGGGGGCTGAAGAGTTAAGATTAGTTTCACAGAGATCTATGATGCCTGATGTCTTTTTGAAGAGGAATGATTTCACACTGCAGAAGTTGGTACAAATACCACAAATGTTGGTGAAAGAAAAGGTGAGGGGTTCAGGTTTATATCTTTGGTATCTTGTAGTCATAGTGTGTTGTTTTAGTAAGGAAAGGCCTAGGGTAGTAGTAGCAGTCAGTCATCCAATGTAACATCTGTAACATGTGCAGAAAGAGAACTGGCACAGACTGCAACATAGGGTTGCTCACCAGAGGTGCTTGTAGAGACACCTATCCATGTGCCCCAATATTATGCAACTGTTGATCAGAGAAGACTCTCAAGTTATTACGCAAGAGTTTGGGCTCCTAACTACCAGTTGGGAACAGCAACCAGAAAACTGCCAGTGGCCTCAGTATGTAGAGATGTTGCCACAATCCGCACATATCACAAAAAATTCTTGACAACAACACTATTAAGGCCTGAGAAAAGGAACCCCTTCATAAACAGGAAACAAGGTATGAGCCTCTATTTTGGTTCAAGAGAAGCGGGAGTAGTATGGATCAGGCTATAGGAAAGCCTATCTATTCCTATAAAAAAAAAAATTAACAAAAATACAAAGAAAAATTAAAAAAAACAAACAAAACAGTCCTGGTCCTGGTTTCCAGTTATTTCAAGGCATCAACATTCAGAAAACTAATTTGGAGAGTCAATCAGCAGCTTTAGAACTTTTGACCATGCAATGTTTAATGAACATTCTAGTGTCTTAAGAGGGGGAAGAAGTAATAAGAAGTAGGGGTCTGTCTATAAAATCTTACAGGAGATGAATCAATTGCTTCTTTTCAATATTTAGATTTGACACTTTTTGTTGATCTGGTTTAATTTTACATCTTTGCTATTTTTGTTTTACATGGTTGCCAGTGCAAATAATTTTTTGTACTTGTGTAAAAATCAAAATGACATGTGCTCATTATTTTAATAAGCTATGTATACTGCAGTCAAACAATATAATTCATTGTGTATGCAAAAGTGTACAGTTAGTCACTACATTTAAATATATATTCAAAGTGCAAAAGAAGTTCCTGAAGCTTTAAAAATTGCATAGTTGAAACCTATAATGATGGAGAAAGCTATAAAAAGTTATCAAAATGATTTGAAGCAGAGTTCTCCACTGTGCAAAAAATTATTTATAAATGAAAAGCCTTTGCTATGATGTCATCGCAATCAAGAAGTCGCTGTCTATGAAAAATAACAGCAAAATCAAGTAGACATCTAGTTTGGCAAGCACAGGCAAACCCTGCAGTAAGCTTTGTGATTCTCCATTGCTTACTGGCCAATGTCAGAATCAATGTACATACATCTAAAGTGCAATGAAACCTGAACAAAGCTGATCTTCATGGCAGAATGCTTAGAAAAAGCCCCTGCTTATGAAATAGCACAAATATGCTCATATTAATAAGCTAGAAACATTCTGGAAAAAGGTTTTGTAGTCGAATGAGATCAAATGAGAGCTTTTTGGGAAGAGAAATAGGTGGGATATTTGGTGAGCTCCTAATACAACTTTTGAAGAGAATAACTTGGTACCAACCATTACACAAGGCAGTGACAGCATTATGATTTGGGGGTGCTTTGCTGCAGCTGGAACAGGTAAAATATGTATTCATGACACAATGGACTCTGCAAGATACCAAGTAATTTTGTACAAAAGTGTCTTGTCCCCAGTTCAAAATTTGGGTTTAGGTCAGGGCTGGAACTTTCAACAGGACAATGATCTGAAGTATCAAAGCAAATCCACAAAAGAATGGTTTTGTAAAAAGAAATTTCAAGTCATGGAATGGCCTAGTCAAAGTCCTGATCTAAACTCAATTGAAAATCTGTGATTCAAGTGAAAGAAG